>VBSM01002153.1:22339643-22354078 GCA_008086735.1 Cheirogaleus medius
CCTCCTGCCTCAGCCTCCCAGAGTGCTGGGATTACAGGCGTGAGCCACCACGCCTGGCCCACATATCTTTGATCTTTATAGTGTCCTTGGTTGAACAGAAATCTTCAATTTTGATATAGTCAAATCTTTCAACCTTTTCCCCTTATAGCTTGCACTTTTTAAACCTTGTTAAATTTTTCTTTTGGGCTACATAATTTTACCTTTGACATCTGGTCTTTGATGCATTTGAAGTAAAGATCCAATTTTATTTTTCTCCCTATAGCTGAAGCCAATTGTCCTGACACCATTTACAAAGTCCTTTCCCCAGGATTTGTGATGTGCTCTAGATCACAACAAATGCCCACAGGGTATTTGATCTGCTTCTGCCTCACCATTCTGTTCCCTTGGTCTACTTGTCCTTTCCTGCCCCTAAAAACACAAGTTTCAGTTACCATGGCTTTAAAACATGTCTCAGCACTAGTAAGGTCAACCCCTCCTACCCTCGCTTGTCTTGTTCAAACCTATCGCAGGCGTTTGAGGATCTGTACTCTTCCACAAAGGGACACACAGTCCGTGCCAGGATGGCAGTGCAGAGAAGGTGGACACAGACCTGGCTTGCTGCTTTCACTCTGTATATATCTGAAACCCCTGGCAACACTCCTGCCATTTTAACTCTCAAAACAAAAGATAGCTAACTTGGCCTGTTTTCTCTATGTTAGTGTATTACCTAAAACCATGAGAGACACAGTATGATTTAAACACATCCACCAAAATCTTCCAAGATTATAGGTCACTGTTGAGAACCAACAAATATTAACATGGTGTAAATGTTAGTTAGTCGTAACATAACTAATATGTTTGTACCTCTTTGGAAATGCTTCAAATGGTTGACAGGACAAAGTGCGCTCTCTATTTCCATTTAATCAAATTCAAAATTCTGCTTTTATGTCTGCCTGCTGCAAGACAACTTTGAAGAGGTTGATTCAAATTTTACTGAAATTTGGCACAACACAAAAAGGTATCAAGAAACAGGACATTTTGTTGCACTAGCTAGAGAGCAAATGCTAATGAATTTTTAAAAATATACTTCTAGAATTTTTAAATCAATTTCAATAAAACAGTAAGGAAGTTTTGGAAAATATTAGTTAAGTGCTGTTTTTCGTTTTTGTTTTTTTTTTTTGAGGCAGAGTCTTACTTTGTTGCCCGGGCTAGAGTGCCGTGGCGTCAGTTTAGCTCACGGCAACCTCGAACTCCTGGGCTCAAGCAATCCTGCTGCCTCAGCCTCCCTAGTAGCTGGGACTACAGGCACGCGCCACCATGCCCAGCTAATTTTTTCTATATATTTTTAGTTGGCCAGTTAATTTATTTCTATTTTTTAGTAGAGACGGGGTCTCGCTCTTGCTGAGGCTGGTTTTGAACTCCTGAACTTGAGCGATCCGCCCGCCTCGGCCTCCCAGAGTGCTAGGATTACAGGTGTGACCCACTGCGCCCGGCCGAGTTAAGTGCTATTTAGTTTATAAAATCACTAGTTATTCAAGACAACCATAAACATACACTTTCATATTTTGGAGATCCCAATTTTGGAGAAAATGTTAAGGAAAATCAAGAATTTTGAACTTGGATCACAGAATGTGAGGGCTGAGGAAGCTCTGGTACTGGTACTCTTCCCCACCATCAACCTGACACCTAAAGGGTCTTTCTCCCCAGAGACAGCCCCTCCCACGCCCCAGGTACACACTTCCTGCAATGTCCCCCTTGGCCACCTTTTGCCAGACTGTTATACTTTATGTTTTTTGGATATTTTACGCCAGTGATGCCCTCCCGTGTGTTCCATGTTGACACTAACCGTCTCCATCAGTGGCTCCATACAGCACATGGCTGGATGTCTCCCCAGGCTCTGGAACAAGAGGATGTGCCGCCACTGGGGGGGCCACCACCCTCGGAACAGCAGGGCCACTAAGCCTCCTTCTGATATGATACTTCTATGATAAAACTGAAGGCTATTAATTTTTTTAAAAAATCCAAGCAGTAAATTGCAGGATGAAACTGGCTGTGAGCAGCTAACCATTCAACTTTATTTGCTCTTTGAATTGGAAATGCCCAAAAATGTGTTTAATTACTTTTCTAGTTTAAGGCTGGTGAAAAAAAGTTTGGGGTTGTTTTGGTTTTAGCCAAACCACATAAAATAAATGTTTCCCACAATGATTCTATCACTGAGAATACACTGGAAAGGAAGTCTCACTCACGAGGCAGCTCTTCCTGAGTAAAAAGAGGAAAAACAATCCAGCTTACCTCCTTCAAACTAGGTAAGAGTTATTTAAAAGTCTGATTCAAATATTTGAAAAATATTTCAAAAGAGAACCACCACAAAGAGGTTGGGGGACTTGGGGATACAGAATTCATGGCACACAGCGAGCACACGAAGGCAGCAGCAGTTTTACGTGAGCACATGGCGGTCCCTGGAGCCTGAACATTCCCAGCTGTCACCGGGGGAGCCCAAGTCCATGAATGATGACAAAACGCAAACTCAGAGTGAGGCGCTCAGCAATGAAACAGATCTGCCCCCACCTGCCACCTCCTGTGCAGGGCTCGGAGGGAAGGGAGGGCAGCACAGCATGCTCCGGTGGCCAGAGGAGCGCATTCCTCGGCCGCTCAAGCCACAGCCCGTGCTCCTGGGCGGCCACACCGTCCACATGCCGCCCCTCCCACCTCCGCTCCCCAACTCACCCAGCAAGAAAACGGATACCACTCCGGAGTCTTGGATACAGGTGGAAGCTGTAGGCTGTCTCTCCTCAGGGCACCAACCCTTCCACAGGAATTTAATGAGCACCTACTGTATACCAGACATTCAATCAGTAGTTTATCAGTCAAGAGCCCGGTGACTGTTGGTGTGGTGTCCCTGGCCTTTGTTTAGCCTGCAGAGATAACCTCAAATCTCAGTGGCTTTAAAAACCCTCGAAGCTTTCCTTTTTAAGAAGAGGGAGCCCAAAGCAAAGGAGGTGGCATTGCCTCACAGGAACACACCAACACCAGGGCCCTGAAGGCCATGAAGGCCTTGCAAGAAGGTGTCCACAGGCACAAACAGCGGCTCTGCATGTCACCATCCTCAAGACACTGGGCTTCTGAGGCACCCGATGGCCCTCCCAGCATGGCCCAGGAGAGGCAAGCATGGCCACTGTCAGATTGAGCCTGATGGCCTTGCGTGGGCACACGGCCACCTGGCCCCAGTGGTGAGGCGCTCACCTGAGCACAGTCAGCGGGTCCAAAGCAGTGGCTCTCAGTCAAGGGCAGGTCTGCACCAGGGGACAGCTGGCAATGTCTGGGGACAGCTTTGCCTATTACAACTGGGGGATGAGGGGGCAGAAGGCTGGGGTGCTGTTCTGCACCCTGGGCCTCCCACAGCAAAGACACCCCAGCCTGAAATGCCAGTGAGGCTGAGCTGGAAAATTCCAGTCTAAACACTCTTCTATCAGGAAGAGAGGAGGAAGGGCAGGAAGGAGAGGAAGGAAACAGGAAAAGGAAGCCCTCCAGCGCTGTGAGCTAACTGAAGGCTCGCTCCTTCTGTGAACACGAGTAAACCCTGTTCTGTGGCCCTTCCCAAGCTGCTGACAAAAACCACATGGCCCTGCCATCACCAGTGAGCACAAGTGACTGCTGTCTTTATCTCAGTGACAGGACCCAGCTCCTCTCCTCTTGGCATAAGCCGGGTCACAGCCCTACCTGCACCAGCCTCTCCCCCAGAACAGGTACTCGATATTCTGATTCTCTGGAAATCCGGGGGAAACTAGCAGCTACAAAAATGCAATACTGAAATATGAAAACAAAAACCAATGCATAACAATGGCTTCAAGGATTAGTGAGAACTGGGTGGGTGTCCTCAGGGAAGCTTCTGGCTGACTCACTTTCACCACTGGCTTCTGGTGGGGAGCCCCAGTTAATGGACAGGAGAAAGGCCTGCACACGCTGGAAGCATCCGAGAACCATAGAGGCACATGCGTGGTCTCTGGCGCAATGCTTCTGCTCAGGTTGGCAGGACCCGGCAGCCTGGCTTACTCAGAATCAGTGTGAGGCTTTCACAGGAAGAACGTTAACTGGAATAATGGAAAGTTGTGTCCAACAAGTCGAGGCCGGGAAGGGCCGGCATTCATTCTTACACACGTGCACACACCCACATGTATGCGCACACACACACACGCAGAGGCTGTCCAGGTGAGATCAGACTGTCCTCTCACTGGGGAGTAGGCATAAGATCACCTGTGGCCCCCTGGGGAAGGAATGAAGGAGATGAGAGGCCTGGCACGTGCTGGCACTCACCAGCCCGCTCTGCAGGGGCAGATGCCATCCTGCCATCCTTCCGAAAACTACAGCACCCACCTCTGTCATGCTCATTTCCCTACAGCAAATGCCACCCCACAGCAACACACAGGCCACACTGGGGGCACTCTCAGGACAGGCAGGCACTGTGGCTGCCTCATCAGCGCCGAAAGAGGCTTAGGATGGACAGCTGCCCGGGAGGTACAGAGCTCCTCTTCATGGGGGCATGTAAGGCAGGTGACCTAGCGGGTGTTAGCAATGCCAGGAAGAGCCTCCTCCACCAAGAAGGCTGCCAAGCTCCAGACCTTTCTCCTCACCCCTACAGTTCAGGCTGACAGTCACCCGAAGCTGCTGCAGAAACTGCTCCCGTGAACACTCCTGGCTCTTGCCGCCACCATTGCACAGCATCCCCCGTTTCTGTGTCTCAGGGAGACACTGCGCTGCGGGGCTGCGGGGCAGCAGGCAAGGCCCAGCGCCCTTCCTGCCCTGCACTTCCCAGACAGCGGAGAAAGGCCTCAGCAGCAGCGTGAGGGAATGTGTGGAGAGACAGCTCAAAATCCCCAGAGAGGCCGCGGGGTTCCTCGCACGGGGGAACAATTCAGTGTGCGACTGCACCTGTGCACATGCGCATTATTGTGTCCCTGAACCACGGATCCTCAAGGTTCTGTACTTTACGGCAGATCCCGCCCTGGCGCGGCTGCAGGGGCCTCCTCACGGACCCAGACTCTGTGGGTCCAGCTCACACACCTGGGCAGCTCCCAGACTCTGCGGCCCCAGCTCACACACCTGGGCGGCTCTGGGGCCTGCCTCCTCCCCCGCTCCACAAAGGAGCTCAGTAACATTCTGTGAGGAGCACAAGCAGGTGTGCGTGGTGGTGACAGTGTCCCACCTCGAATCACCTGGCATGAACCCCGGCGTGGCCAGGATGACTCCCCGGGGCCCAGGGGCCACTCCAGGCAGGTGATGCAACCCACTCTAGCCAGGACAAGTGTGTCAGTGAGACTCCCACTGGTAACAGCAGCACCTGCTGAGGGGTCCTCACACGTCACTTCATTAACCCTGCTGGGAACGTGTCATTCTCCCCATTCTCCAGACCAGGAAACTAAGGCCACAAGAGGGGACGTGATTTGCCTAAAGTAACAGAGAAGGTCACTGGTGCAAAACACCAGCCGCGGCACCCCAAGCTGCGCAACACCCTACGCTGTGGGACACAGGGCCCCGGTCACGCCCGATGGAGTCTGGCATGTGAGGCCCGCTGCTCCACCATGCTGGCTCAAATGGCAGGCAGCTGCACCAGGAGCAGAACTGGAGGAAAGGAACAGCCATGATGCACACAAGACGCCAGTGAGGCCCCTTTCCAGCATGTGCTAAGCACCCTTCCCACTCTAGGCAACACAAGCCTTTCTTGTGTAAAGCAAGTGTTTTTGCAGGAAACTAAGAAAAAGTCAAACATGGTCTGAAATAAAGTAAAGAATCTTTCAGGATTTGACAAAATTATTTTTTATGGTGCACCTATTAAGACAGTCAACTTCTTTCCACCAATTGAATAATAACCAGACACAAAGATGTAGGCCCAGGCCACAGGGCTCTAGAGCCCTGGAGCAGGCACCCAAAGCTGCCCCTGGCACTTCTCAGATGGCCAATGGCCAACTGCCCCAGGCTGGGCCACCCCAAGAAGGTCTCTATCCGCCCAGGCGCCCTCAGCCCCGCTGTTCGCCAGTTGCACCCTGGTAGCCTCTGAGACCCTGCACCCCTGCTAGGCCACGATGGTTTTGGGGACGGCTTCCTTCCCTGTCTTTTCACTTGATTGCCCCGAACATACCCACCAGGTCCCAGGTGTTGAGGGACTTGCTGTGATGAGTCTGTAACCCCATATGTAACAAGGCGAGCCCAGTTCTCTGCAGCTAACGAGACGCCGATAAAGAGCGAGGCAATGATCTCATTAGACAAAAGGCCTAAAATCCTGCAAGAACGTGTCAGGAGCCACTAAAGGACACCAGCAGGTATCCTGCAGTATAGACAGTACGATTTCCAAGACAGCTGATCTTCAAACAGTGAATTTAAGAGGAAGCTGTCGACATAGGCTCCGACCACCCCCTCGGAGCAAGGCCCCAAAGGCACCCACACACAACTCCCACGCATATTCCCCTGACCAGCCCTCTCAGCACTCAGACCCTTGGCTTTTCCAGAGCCTTCCACCCCTTCCTCACCTGCCGTTGTGGTGTCCACATCCTTGGCTGCCAGCGCTTCCACGTCTGATCTCTTTCTCAGCTCAAACCTCCGGGATAAGCCTTCTCGGGGCTTCCAAAATGCTCGGATCAAGAGAGGCTTCTCATTATCCCCAAACACTCGAAAGCACTGGGCCTGCCACTGCTGCCCGGCATCCCCGGCCTTGCCCACCACGTCACACAGCACATACTGGCCGGCGTGCGCAGGGTCCAGGGCATACCGCTCCAGCGCCTCCTTCACCAGCTCCCGGGCACTGGAGGTGTCAGTTGCCAGGACACTCTTGTAGTGGGTACCTGTGCAGACACTGTCCCCAAACACCTTCAGGACCCCGGGGGCGGAGAGCTGGGTGGAGAGCTCAGAGGGGTCATCGCTGGTGCCCTGGCTGGAGAAGGTGGGGTCCAGGTCTCGGTGCTTGTAGCTCAGCGTCCGGGATAGTACGCTGGACAACAGCTGGCCCTGCCGCTTCAGCTTGCCCTTGGTGGGTGGAGACATGATGAGGTTAGTCCCATAAAACATGGTGGGCAGGTCTTCAAGGACAAGGACTGAGGCTGCAGCCAAAGGGTGGGGAAAGGCCATGCCCTGGGAGGGAAAAGGAAGAGGTTAGCACCAGCCACCGTGAGCATTAAGGGCCAGCAAGATTCGAGAGAGCCCTAGTGGACGTAACAGGCCCCTCGGCGACCCAGCCTGCAGACTTGCCACCTCAGGCCCAGGCCCAGGCCCAGGCCCAGGGGCCCTGAGAAGAGGATGTGACTGGAGCCTGGAGGGGCTGAGAGAGACAAGCAGGTTGAATGGGCTGAGGTGCCCTTCAAGGAAAGTCATTGCTAGGAAGCATAATGAGGTCACCAAAGGTAAGACACACTCTGCCACTCTTCAGATTTCTGTGAAGTTAGAGTGACTGTGCAGTCTGCACCGCAGGACAGACCTCGCAGGGCTGGCTCCGTGCCACCCAGGAGCCACCACCCAGCACCATCACAGCCACGGAAGAGAGGCAGGCAACTCTCTGTAAACTCCATCTCCCACGCCACAGTCTATAATGTGGAAAATCAATCACAACAGAACTAGGAAAACAGGCAAAAAAAATCGCAGCCACATTAACAAAGAAATACGCAATCAGACGTTCAAACACAAACCCCAAGGAAGCTCCTCCTCCACGACGAGGCAAGAGAGACCCAGCCTGGCCTGAAGGAGACACTTCTCTGCTAGGGCGGCGTTAGAATGTCCCCACAACAACCACAGTGGACACAAAGGGCTCGTCCAGAAGGGCGGAAGCACGAGTGGAATGTGTGTGTCCACCCACCACCTCCAGCCGGGCCAGCGAGATGCGATCTTGTGCAGAAATTAGCCCACAGCCTTGGGAGGCTCTGCTGTGTCATAAAATCCTAATTCTAACGTCCTTAGTGCTCCAAGGGGCTTAGAGTTCTAGATAGTTTGTCAGTCTCCTCTCAAATCTCTGTGGGAGCAGGAGGCAGAGGAGGAGGAGGGCAGGTCTCTGCTTCGTAAAACCTGAGTCTTTGCCTCCAAAACTGCACACACCTGCCACCCACTGCAGCCCACTTCTGTGCTCATGTTCCCATCAAAGACAAAGGCAGACAAATGAGCCAGGAGAAAAGTCTATTTTCTAGAAGGTACCAGTGAAAGCAGTACTTCACTTGCCACTGTGACTCGGGTCAGTACTAAACTCAGGGAAGTCAACTAATATTCTCCAGCTGGACTCATGCACAGCCCAGTGGGCACAGAAAAGGCTTTGAGGAAGGAAGGTTGCTGCTTAGGGCAGGAGTAAGTAACCAGGGAGCCCCTCAAAAGAAAAGGAGCCACACTGGCCTGTAAGGAACCAAACAATGACACCATCCAGGCCTGCAAAGCTGACATTCTGAGTTGCGCTCCTGCCAGCTGTCACCCAGGCGTCAGTCGCACGCTCTGGCACCTCCACTCAAGGATGAAGGCAGGAAGCAAACCACCTTTCAACCCCTGGAGAATCAGCCTAGTCAGGGCTAGCAGCGGCACTTTCCCAGAGGACCAAGAACTCTTCAGAAATGCTTTGATAGCTTCACACACCAAAGTCTAGGTTCCAAATGCTGATGTCTGCCCTGTGGGGTGGGCAGCTGACACTTGTCCTATTCCTATAACCTACTGCCTACAGTTCACTGCAGAGCCTTTCATTGTGCACTGGCTTCCTGAACACCTGAACTTGCCCTAACACAGTCAGGTGTTGCGGAGACCCCAGGCACTGGTCAAAGCAGAATAAGCATCAGGTTCTCCTTGGCCTCAGGCGGCCAAGCTATGAAGTAGCAGTAAGTCCAGGGCTTTGCTTCTCCTCCCCGAGGAATGTGTGACCAGTCTCCTTATCAAATCATAAGCAGCCCAGCGCTGGCCACAGCTTCCCCTCATGAACCCATCAAAGGCCTCGATTTAATTACAACCAAAGCACTTTCAGACAGTGCTCACATCACAAACAAGTGGCCCCGCCTGTGCACACCACACCAGCAGCTTCCAATCACTCCCGATTCTGACCTGAGCCTTCTGTGGTCAGTTTTCAAAATAAGTCCTTAGATTCAGAGAACAAAACCCTTCAAACAGCCTCTCAAGTCAGCACTTACTAACCATCCCTGAAAGTTATGCAACCCTGCTCTCAAAATTTCCCACGTGTCTCTGGAGACACTCGTTGCTTAGACACCATGGGCAGCACGCATTTTCAAAGGGCCTGACCCTGCACGGACACTCGGCGCAGCTGCCACCCTCTGTGAGCACGGTGGTCATCTCTGAGCAAGGCTCCCCAGGTTCCCAAGCCAAACTCCAAGTGGTTGACAGGACAACAGGTAGCTTGTAGCTCAGGAAGCCTCTGCCTCTGGAGATGACCTCCAAATGTAAATGTAATTATGACACCAAAAACTGTGGAAACCACCTCTGGACAGGAGAAAGCCAAGTTGCAGAAAAGTCATGAAGCAAACACAAGAGTTTAAAAGGCCCCCAGATACAACGGACAAGTGAACTGGTATCTTGTGCCCAGGGGTGAATGCAGGTGTTATAAGGTCTGACGTTGATACAATTCTGCTTTAATAAAAAAGAAATAGAAAACTACAAATACTCAACTGCCAGGTCCCCCCTCCCAGGGCCTTGGAAGCTTGAACTTCAGGAGTGTCCCGCCCTCTTTTCCAGAAGTCTCCTGTGCTGGATTCCAAGGCAGAGCTAGCAATATCATGGAAAGAAGTGGAAATTTAAGCAGAGACAATGTGATCCATTTCTTTCCAGTAACTCCTTCTTAAGCCCCAAGAAATCCCTGTTCACACAAAACTTATCTGTTTTGGGGATTTCAGAAAGTTTTTTTCTCCTTATGGTCATTCTCCCTGTGGCTAGGTCAGAGGGTTCCCACTTGCTGTAATCACAGAATGCAGCCTGTTTGTCCACATGGGATTTGTTTTTTTACAGTCCCAGAGGAGTGTAGGGAAATCCTAGGGAACGGAGCACGCCCTGAGTAACTAGATCTGTTTTTTTGGAAGTGTGACCTGCCTTTTCCTTTTCTGCTCAATTCTGTCCTCTGTCCCACAAACACTTGGGGAAAGCTCAGGGCCCAGAGAGCAGGGTGCAGGACACTGCTCTTAAGAGAATGTTTTCTCTTGTTCTCAAGGAAGAGTCCGATTTCTGATGGAAAATAAGCTCCAGTCACAGCCGCGGTGCAGGGAGTGAGGTCAGTGCCGGGCTGACGACATGGGTGGAGGGACCTCTCGGGTCCAGCAGGCCAACGTGGAACCCATTACCGTTCCCACCGGGAGGGAAAACGAAGAGCACTTTGCGCGCTCTGCTTTATCCCCCTCCGCAAATCCTATCTCCACAGCTCCAGCTAGCGCCGGGCTTCTAACGCAAACATAATTCAATCAGATTTACTTCTGAGGCGCGTCTCTCGAGAGGGGACTGACTTTCCCCCGCAGTGGGACCAGAGCCTGGCTCCCCTCTGGAATGCTCAAGAGGTGGCCCAGGCTAACCCGAGACGCCGGCAAGCACATTCTTTGCGGCAATTCACATTAACCAAACACTAGACAGGCGACAGGGGCCGAGCCGGCAGGTCTGCAGCCCCCGCACCGCCCCACGGAGCGGCTTCTTAGAAGCAGTTCGTGTCAGGGCTGGAAATGGTACAGAAATGGCTGGGAAACAACGCTCTCAGCTGGCACACGCGCGCGGTCTGAAGAGGAAACCTGGGACGGGGCGTGGGCGGGGAGGGAGCGCGCGGACCACTGCGCTCCGCCGCCCCGCGGCGCCCCAAGCCAGGCAGGGAAACTGAGGGCCGGGGGTCCCCTGGAGGTGGGGACCGGAATCCAGGGCCACGGCCAAGCCAAACCCCGGGACCCCGCAGGCCGGCCGCCCTCACCCGCGGTTTCCATGGCAACCGAACAAGCCTGCCCTCAGTACTCCGGTCCGCAGCGGGGAAGGTGCCCGTGCGCGTCCCGCAGTCCCCCGCCCGCGCCCTCGGCCCCCCCGGCAGCCGCCGGGCTGCACTGCCCAAGCGGCCCCCGTCTCCGCGGCCCTCCTCGCGCACCCCGCACTCACCTCCCGCAGCCGCCGCCACGTTCCCGCGCAGCTCCGCCAGGGTCAGCCCGAGCCGGCACCAGCGCGCGCCGCGGCGCCTCCTGCCGGCAGCCCAACGGACGGGGCGGGACCGCGTGGGAGAGGCGGGGCGAGAAGAGGCGGGCCATGAGTGAGCATCTCGACGCCCAATAGGCAGAAACAAAGCCCTAGGGGGCGGGGCCTTGAGGGAGAGGCGGGGCCAACCGGCGAGGGAAGGCGGTGCTGTGCGCTGGCGCCTCCTGCGGGCCTACCAATGGACGGGGAAGAGGCCTAGAGGGGCGGGGCTCGGGAGAGGGGCGGGGCTAGATACGGAGACGCGAGCTCCCTGTTTAGCTCGCCGCCCGCCTGCAGCTTGAGGGGCGGGCGCCGGGCCGGACTGCTGGGTCGGTGCTCAGTCCCCGCGCCGCTCGTGGGCTCTGCTCTGGTGTCCGCAGGGCTGTTTCGGTCCCCACCTTCTAGTAGCACAGTGAGTGCGGGGGGCAGAGCTGTGACCCCCTCTTAATGAACATCTAAGACACTGAAAAGGACCGAGGGTGGCGAGTTGGCTCTCCCTTGCAATCTGCTCCAACCCAGAGTTTTAGAAAACAAATCAGATCATGGCACTCCTGCTTTAAACGATGCAAAACGGGGCCAGGTCAGCTCTGGGGCTCTGGCCCCTACCGCCCGCCCTGGGAACTTGCTTAAGAAGCTCATGTCCGTAGCCCTCCAGCTGGGGTTTTACCTTGAGAAATGCTTCTCAGAGACAGGTCCTCTTGTACCACGCTGCTGGGGTCTAGTCCTGGGAGATGCGCGTGGCCTCGGATATCAATGTGCGGAATCCGGGCCCTGGGAGTGAACTTTTTTGTTGACAGCTATTGAGGTATAACGATTTATAGTAATGACCTCATATTCTCGATGGGGCAAGGGGGTGGGACCAGACATTTACTGACCAACTACTGTGTGCTGGCCCTAGGGGACTTTACCTAGGTCATCTCAATTAATGTTCACCTCAACTTTTGTGAGGCAGATGGGAAAATAGAGGCTCAGAGAGGTCAGACTGCTAGAGATAGAGCCAAGAACTGAGCCAGCACCACAGGACTCTCCATATATACACCAACCTCCCTGCCTACCTGGGACGGAATGCCGTAGCTAAATGACCTGCTTGAATTTTTCAGTTCAGGGCACATGAACAAGGGCAACCTAGAAGAGGCAATTATCAGAGCTGGGTTTAGCCTGGGTTTTCCTGCTAAGGTATCCTCACCATGACCAGGACCCATCTCCATGCTTTCCACGTGCCTCTTCATCAGGTTCAGCAAACTACAGCCTGTGTAAATAAAGTTTTATTTCAACACAGCTACATCCATTTATTTACATATTGTCTACAACTGCTTTCATGCAACAGAGATTTTGTAGCCCAAAAAGCCTAAAATATTTATTATCTGGCCTGTTACAGAAAAAGTTGCTGGACCCTTCTCTTAAGAATCCAGTAATGCCAATTATTTGGTGTTATTACGCTGCTTCACACCTTAATATCTTTGCTCAGTCAAGTCCTTCTGCCTTGAAACACCCTTCCAACTGCATTAGCTTGCTCAAGATGCCATAACAAAATACCACAGATTGGGTGGCTTAAACAACAGAAATGTATTGTCTCACAGTTCTGGAGGCTGGAAGTCCAAGATCAAGTTGTCAGCAGGTTGGTTTCTTCTGGGGCCTCTCCGCTTGGCTTGCCGAAGGCCACCTCTTAGCTGTGTCCTCACCTGGCCTTTTCTCTGTGCGTTCACCTCCCTGGTGTCTCTTTATGTGTCAAATTTTCTCTTCATATAAGGACACCAGTCAGATTGGATTAGGGCCCATTCTAACAGACTCATTTTAACTTGATCACCTCTGTAAAGGCCCTACCTCCAAATATAATCACTCTCTGGGGTATTAGGAGTTAGGGCTTCAACATATGAATCTCAGGGGGATGAAATTCAGCCCATAATATTATACCAACCTTCATCACCTGGTTAATTTTTACTCACCCTTTAAGACTCAGATCAGGTGTTACTTTTGTGGCAGCCAACCTCCCAAATGGCCTCCAGTGATTAACACCTCCTTGTTTTCACACCCACGTTGAATAGGTCTGACTTGTGTAACCAATAAGATATTACCAAAATGATACTGTTATTTCTGGAGCTAAATAATAAAAGGCATGGCTTCCGCCTTTGTTCTCTCTTCGATCCTGGGCTCTGAAGGAAGCCAGCCACCGTGTTGAGAGGACACCCAAGCAGCTCTAGAGAGGTCCATAGGGCAAGAAACTGAGGCATCCCACCACAGCACCAACTCACCACCCATGTCAGTGAGCCCTGTTGGGTGTGGGTCATCAGCCACAGGAGCCTTCAAGGTGACTGCTGACCAACATTCTGACTGTAGTCGACCCTGAGCCAGAACACCCTACCACCACCACCAGCAAAGTTACTCCCAAATTCCCAACTCTTGGAAACTGGGAGATGGTAAGTGTTTATGATTGACTTAAGCACCAAGTCTTGGGGGCAATTTGCTATGCAGCCATAGATAACTACGACCCCTTATCCAGGAGGCCTTTTTGTCCCCCATACGTGGCTGTGTGCCCTCCTCTGTGCTCACGCAGCCTTTTGTTACCTTTCTATTAAGTAAGCCCACGATGATCACACCATGTTCCTTAAACTCCTCCGCTTATAATCCTCTAATAACTTCCTTTTGCACTTAGAATAAAGTAAGGCTTACATAACCCAGCTCCAACTGCTCTCTTCCTGTGCCATGGAGTTCCAGCCCCTCAGAACTTCTATTCCCACTCCCTGAAACCTTTCCTCCAGCCGTCCCCCACCCAGGCCTTCCTGCTGGGCTCCACGCAGGCCCTGCCATCACGGAAGCTCAGCTCCACCCTCCTCTCCTGACCACCTGTTGACCATCACCCTCCAGCCATTCCCTATTTTATTACCTGTTTTATTTAACTCAGGCCGTTATTGCTATCTCAGTGTATTTGTGTATTTAACACGCACTAGAGTGTGTGTTCCTGAAAGGCAGGGGCCTTTTCTGTCTTGTTTACTGTTATACTTGGCACATAGTCAGTGCTCAATAAATATTTGTTAAATGAGTCAATGAATGAACAGATTTCCATCCACTCCCACCTCCTCCCTCAACTGGAAGCTTTTCAAGGGCAAGTCCAGAGTTTTATTCATCTTCATATCCTAGCACTGGTTACCTGGACAGGTGATCAAAGCAAGTTTTGGGGTTTTTTTAATTGTATTTTTGAGACAGAGTCTCACTCTGTTGCCTTGAGTAGAGTGCTGTGGTATCACCCTAGCTCACGGCAACCTCAAACTCCTAGGCTCAAGCAATCCTCCTGCCTCAGC
>VBSM01002153.1:22369708-22386992 GCA_008086735.1 Cheirogaleus medius
CTGTGTGGCCTTCTGAGGGTGGGGCCTTTGAGCAGAGGACTGAGGGCCCTGGACAGGGAAGGGAAGCAGGTCCAGTGGCCATGCTTCCTCAGTGTCCTTCCCTGAAGATGTTAATGCTGCTTGTATTAGGAAACACTTGTCTAAAATGGATACACATTATAGGGTTAATCTCTCCTCTGTAAAAATGACTAACTGCTTTCTTTCTCTCTGGGGACTAGAGGGATGGCCTGTCTGTTACCAGAAGCAACCTCAGACCCATCAAGAACTCTCCCACAAAGGGGCAGACAGGCTCGGCACCGTGCGCTGGGCTGAAGTTCGCAGAGACGCTTCCCGTGAGGCTCTGCTCCAAAAGTCCAAATGACCTGTGCAGTCTGGGCCACTTCATTTGGACACCTTGGTCTGCAGGGTGCTGGGTAGATAGAGGTACCTCCAGATGGCATAGTAGTGGGTACCAGCACCGAATGCCACAAAGAGGTGCCAGATGGCGTGAGCAAAGGGGATCCTGCCGTCACTCTTGAAGAACACCATGCCCAGGCAGTAGAACAGCCCTCCGGTCACCAGCTCCCAGATGCCCTCGGTGTTGGGCTGTCGGCAAGGACAAGGTGGGCACAGGTCAGAGAGCAACCAGCCGTTCCCCCACACCCCAAAACTAAAAGACACACAGCGGGCAACGCCAGCCCAGACTCCCAGGGCGGGGGGTGGGTGCTCACCCTGTGATGTCAGCAGTTCTCCCCAAATTAGTCCTCACATGATAGAAATTCTCATTTCTAGGAAAATCCCAAAGAATATTTTATAGCTTATTATCTTTTCTAAAAAGTAACACATTTGGCCATGTAGCCAAAGAACTGAAAGCAGGGTCTCACAGCAGCAAATTCACAATAGACAAAAGCAACCCAAATGCCATCAAATGAATGGACAAGCAAAATGGGATACACACACCGGGGGAACGTCACTCAGCTTTACGGAGGAATGAAATGCTGACACCTGCTACAACTGGGTGAACCCTGAGGACACGATGCTAAGTGAAATAAGCTGGTCACAAAAGGACTCATACTGTATGATTCCACTTATATGAGGCTCTTGGAGTGGCCACAGTCCTAGAGACAGGAAGTAGCACGTTGGGTGCCAGGGGCTGGGGAGACGCAGTAAGGGGTCTGGAGTTTCGGTTTGGGAAGATGAGAAAAGTTTGGAGCTGGGTGGTGGTGATGGCTGCATGACAGTGTGAATGTGCTTAATGCCCCTGACGATGCACTTAAAGATGGCAAATGTTATGTATATTTCACCACAATAAAAAAAGTAACATACGTCCATGGCAAAAAAAAATAATAATTTAGAGAAAACAAAGCAAAACAAAAAAGTCATCGTCCTAGCCCCTAGAAGTGAGCACTGTGAGCGTGAGTTGTCTGTAGTGAAAAGAACCCTACAGAATAGGAGGAAATGGAGCTGTAAGAACCTGCCAAGCCCTGGCCCTCACCCCCCGGGGCCACTTCCTACAGATAATCACCATTAACAGTATTTTATGGTATCCTTCCAGAAATTCCCCATATGATTACAATATCCTATATGCACTTCATATATATGTATGTGTGCACAGGAACTAATCATTTTTAGATCAATGGGCTCACACCATCCCTACCATTCTGCAACCTGATTTTCTACTAAATAAAGACTCCTGCAGATCACAGACAACTCCTCTCAGTCTTTTGAACAACTCCATATTATTTCATTGTACGTATATATAATATAATCACTGACATTCACTCAATCCTCAAGAGTATTATTATTGATTATTTTTTGAGACAGGGTCTCGCTCTGTCACCCAGGCTGGAGTGCAGTGGCACAATCACAGCTCACTGGAACCTCAAACTCCTGGGCTCAGGCAATCCTCCCACCTCAGCCTCCCAAATAGCTGGCACTACAGGTGCACACGACCATGCCTAGCTAATTTTTAAATGTTTTTATAGAAACAGGGTCTTGCTATGTTGCCCAGGCTGGTTTCAAACTCCTGGCCTCAAGCAATCCTCTCGATTTGGCCTCTGAAAGTGCTGGGATTTATAGGTGTGAGCCACCACACCTGGCCTATCGTTGAATATTAATTATGTAATAATATTAATAACACCCAGTATTTCTTAGCACTTACTCTGTGCCAAGCCCTATCCTACATGCCTCACTTGAGTCATCTAATGTCATCTTCACAACAACCTAATGAGGCAGGTATTACATTATGTGGCAGTCATGGAAAAATGCCCACAGCATTGTGCTAAGGAGAAAAGCAGACTGCAGAGCAGTCATAGAGAATGATCTCATCTTTGTAAAAGAAAAACAAACAAGTCAGTGTATCTACGTATCCACATACACTTTCACATACATTTTAAAAATGGAAAAGATACACAACAATTCATGAGCATTGGTCACAGCTGGGCCATCGTATGTGGAGGCGGCGGGGCAACATTTGCATACTGGACTCATTTTTTGCAGCGAATATGTAATTAAATAGACATTTACTATAGATAAGTAGATATATGCACTTAAATATCTAATACATAATTTGATGGTTACTCTATAATTTAATAGAATATAATTCACTTAAATATATGTTTAAATAAAAATAAACTTGAGGGAAGAAAGAAAAGGTAATCTGGAAAAAGAAATACAAATCATAGGGAAACTGTTCAATAGGCAGAAAATGGGGTGCAACTTCCCCACCAAGTATTAAAAACAATTAAATCTACCATTAGTAAAACAGTTTGGTACTCATATAAAAACAGGCCAGTCAACAAGAACTGAAACCTCAGAAACAGACACACACATACACACACACACACGAATTTAACAATTTAACATATGATAAAAGGAGCTTTTAAAGAGGTAAATAAATGAAAAATTATACAACTGGCTAACCATTTGGGGAGGATCACTGTATACAAAAGAAATTGCGGTGAGGATGAAGAATTCAAAAGTAAAAAGTAAACCATAAAGGAAACTGGACAAAATACAGTTCTTAGAGGAAACCTTCCTAACCGTAACACTGACGGTAACAGCCACAAAATTTTTTAAACGCCTGTTAGATTTGGCTGTGTAAAAGCTTAAAACACTTGCCAATAATTATAATTTAAAAACAAGAATTTGTCATCCAACCTAGGAGGGTGAGCTGGCTGAGGTGACTGTGCCCATTTGACAGATGGAGCAACTGAGGCTCAGAGAAGAGAGGAGAGGCGACTGACCCATGGCCACTGGACCTGCTTCCCTTCCCCGTCCAGGGCCCTCAGTCCTCTGCTCAAAGGCCCCACCCTCAGAAGGCCACACAGTGCAGGTCAAAGACACCAATGACACTCACAGTCAGAGCTATGGGATCAAGACCCAGCTCAGCCACATGGGGGCTGCATGGCCTTGGCGGGTCACTTCCCCTCTCAGAGCCTGGGTGTCCTTATTTGTGAACTGTCCCAAGGACGCCTGGAATGAGGCAGTAAGACCCCGGGGGTGGGGAGTGGGGTCTCCTGCACTTCCTGAGGGCTCAGAGTGTGTGCTAAAGAAGGGGACCTGGCTGCTCCTGCCGTGCCTGGCTTCCACGTGCGCCCAGAAGCAGTTTAGGGCACGGAAACACGGGAGGGAAGGGTCGGCAGACCGGAGACGGCAATTCGGCCCCCATTGCCAATTATGTGATTACTATAATAGATTTAATTTAGCGACTGGGTACCTACTTTGCCCCAAGCACTATACGTGGATTTTCTCATTTAATCCTTAACCAGACAGGAAGAACAAAGCAGAGAGAGGTGAGTGAACTCGCCCAAGGTTAGGCAGGGTTATGGCAGAGAAGACAGCGGGCAGGGCCCAGGACTAGCCTCTATGTCCTACTGCCTCTTTAGGCAAGTCATGCTGGGCCTCAGTTTCCCCATCTGCCAAAGGAAAGGGCTTGACATGACAACCTCGAAAGTCAGGTCCAGCTCGGACACTGTCAGTCCCCTCCAGCCAGACGTGAGTCCCCCCCAACGCCGGGCGGGTGGGACTTACCATTGATAGGATGACCAGGGCAGGGAAGAAGCCCATCACGACGTAGCAGAGCAGCTCCACAAGTTTGTACCTGGCAGGAAGACAACCACCTCGGCCTCAGGACATACCTCCCCGCCAGGAGACAGCGTACAGCTCCCTGTTTCTGGGGAAGAGGGGACAACCTGACCAGAATAGTGACAAGAAGGCTCTTTCTCTGTCCAGCACTCTATGGATGATATTTTATCCAGCCACATCCAACAGGTGCTGGCAGTTGCGTGACCTTGGGCACTTCCCCTCTCTGAGACTCAGTTTCCACATCTGTGAAATGGCATGCTAGAGCGAGAACAGGGGTTGCAAATATTGGGCATAGCACTCACATGGGCACTCCCTCCCATGCTCAGCCCAGGGCAGACATTACGATTCGATCCCAGCATTTTTTCCCACAGGGCCCAAGAAGCCACTCTCAATCGAGCTCAGTTGCTGAATCACCTGAAACCTATTTGCTGCCCCAGATTAAATGACCTCCAGAGGCCCCTGGGCCCTGAGGCGCAGCAATCTGTTATTCCCTTTTGCCTCTACAGGTTCGTTCCCTCCTTAACTATTCCCATCCCTTGGCAGGGATGTTACTTGGCAGGATGGGGGCACAGGACACGTGGCTCTCTCAGAGCCTTTCCCCACCATCTGCTAACACAGTTTAGGGGAGGCAGGTGACGTGCAACCCAGCTCAACAGTTTAGGAACTGATGTTGTCTTTTTGACAAAATCTTTAAGTTGACCCTATGGACTGTGGGGTCTGGTGGCTACCCCTGGGCCTGAACGCTGGAATGCCCGCCAGAGCCGTGCCCGCGTGCCTGTGGAGTCATCCTGGGATCTCGCCTGCGCAGGGGCGTGGAGGAGGCCCTGCTGGAGCACCAAGGGGAACCCCACCCACCTGAGACCCCCAGGCTGGGCTTACCGCTCGTGGAAGAAGAAGACATAGACGGTGCCAACGGAGGCCATGATCCAGACCAGCCAACGCATGTGGGAGGCCCAGGGGCCCAGCTCCCGGAGGTTCAGCCTAGGAGAGAGAGGGCCAAGGGCACAGCCTGAGGGGCCCTGCCAGGACCGAGCCCCCAAGGGCCAGCCTGTCACAGGAAACTGACCCCAGAGAAGCCCACAGGTGGGACATGGGCTCTCACAGGAAGGCTTGCAGAGAGGCAGAAAGAACACTAGACAAATTGAAACAGCAAGTGATTGTTAGAGGAAAATTAGTAAAACTGATAATGTCCAAGAGCAAAGGGAGAATGCGTGAGTAAAGCCTGTCTGGATGGCAATCTGGCAGAATCTATCAAACTTTGAAGTGCATGTTCCCAGTCATTCCAGCAGCTAGACAAAGAAAAGCTGCTTTATGCACACATAAACTCACACACACAGACGTTCACCCAGCATTGGTCCCAGCAGGAAAAGAAAAGCCTGAAAACCACCCAAATTGCTACCAAAAGGGGAGGGAGAATAAAGATGGTATCCACCTGTGTTGGTTATCAATTCACTGCCTTTCAGCTCCAACCTTACCCTTTTTGCCTGTTCTGTGATAATGTAGCTGGGCCTTATGAATAGTCTTCCTTTGCAGCAGGCACAATGCTAGGTCTTGGCAGAAGGGGGCACTGGAGAGAATTTGCAGGAAAAAAAAACGCTCTTCTTTCCGGATTCCTGTGGTTCTTACACCAGGATCCCGGAAAACGTGCTCCTTTCTCCACTGCTCAGCCTGGTGGCTTCTCCAGTGTTAGCGCCAGCAGGGTGCAGCTTTCTCCAGCATGTGGCCTCAGTTTGTTTTCTCCGGCTGTTGACTTAGGTTAAAGCAGCACAGCCAGGGACCCTGGACAGAGCAGGTTGTGCCCTAGCCCAGGCAGCTGCTCCCAGCACCCCTTTTCAGCCCCACATGCACACTTGGGGTTCCCACGGGGCTTCCTGTCCAGCAAGCTGATTGTCCAGCTGCCTAGAGCTGTCCTGACTGAACCGCACAGAAACGTTCTAGGTCCCCACAGAGGAGACCTCCCCATCTCCTGGTCCCAGCAGCACCCACGGCAGCTTCCCCGGCACGGAGCACATGCCCAGGATCAGCACCCCCTGTGGATGGCCTCCTTGGCACCCTGGGGGGAAGATTTCCAGCATGTCCCACAAGCAGGCTTGTCATTGACCTCTGCCATCCGGCATGCCAAGGACACGCCCTTTCGGATAAGGTGGGATCCCAGCCCTGGGCGGAGGACGGGGGGGGGGTTCTCCCTTGGGCACCTGAGCTCACCTTTGGCCCTAGGGGTAGGAGTTGTCCCTTATATCTGCTGATGCTGTGTTCTTTAGAATTGTCTTGAACTCTCATTCGTCAATTCTCCATCACTTCAGTCCTCTGTTAATAATTCTCAATACAGGCACACCTCGCTTTACTGCGCTTCACTTTATTGCACTTTGCAGATATTGCATTTTTTTTTAACAAATTAAAGGTGTGGCAGCCCCGCATCAAGCAAGTCTATCGATGCCATTTTTCCAACAGCATGTGCTCACTTCATGTCTCTGTGTCACATTTTGGTAATTCTCATAATATTTCAAACTTTTTCATTATTATTATTATTGCTGTTATGGTGATCTGTGATCAGTGATCTTCATCATTGCTATTATAATTGTTTTCCGGAGCCACAAACCACACCATGTAAGGCGGCAAACAATAACTGTGCATGTGCCTGGCTGCTCCATGGCTGCTATTCCCCCGTCTCTCTCCCTCTCCTCAGCCCTCCCTATCCCCTGAGACAGAGCAATATTGAAATCAGGCCAATAAAGAACTCTACAATGGTCAAAGTGTGCAAGTGAAAGGAAGAATTGCACCTCTCTCACTTTAAGTCAAAAGCCAGACATGATTAAGCTAGTGAGGAAGGCATGTCGAAAGCTGAGATAGGCCGAAAGCTGGGCCTCTTGCACCAAACAGTTAGCCAAGTTGTGAATGCAAAGGAAATGTTCTTAAAGGAAATTAAAAGTGCTCCTCCAGTGAACACACAAATAATAAGAAAAAGAAACAGCCTTTCTGCTGATATGGGGAAAGTTTTAGCAGTCTGGATAGAAGACCAAACCAGCCACAACATTCCCTTAAGCCAAAGCCTAACCCACAGCAAGGCCGTCAACACTGAGGCAACACCCTCCACTAGCAAAAAGATCACGACTTGCTAAAGGCTCAGATAATTGTTAGCATTGTTTAGCAATAAAGTATTTTTAATTAAGGCATTCATATTGTTTTTCAAGACATAATGCTATTGTACACTGAACACACTACAGGATAGTGTAAATGCAACTTTTATATGCACTTTGGAAACCATAAAATTCCTGTGACTAGCTTTATTATAATACTTACTTTATTGCAGTGGTCTCAACTGAACTTAGCATACTCTGAGTTATGTCTGGATTAAGTTTTCCTTGTTCAAATCATTGGTATCTGTCTCCTGACGGTACCCTGACTAATACACTATCCTGTGGAATAGTCACAGCAGGCTTTATTTGTTTGTTTTTGAGACAGGGTCTTGCTCTGTAGCCCTGGCTAGAGTGCAGTAGCATCATCGTAGCTCACTGCAACCTCAAACTCGTAGACTCCATCGATCCTCCTGGCTCAACTTCCCAAGTATTACAGCTGGGACTATAGGTGTCTGCCACCATGCCAGCTAATGTTTTTATTTTTTGTAGAGACATGGTCTAGCTATGTTGCCCAAGCTGGTCTTGAACTCCTGGTCTCAAGTGATTCTCCCACCTTGGCCTCCCAAAGTGCTAGGATTACAAGCATGAACCACCATGCCCCACCACAGCAGTTTAAAAAATATAAGGACAATCTGTACCAACATGGATAGATCTGCAAAATACATAGCTAGGTGTTAAGGGGGCATGAATCAGGAATAACATCACTATATTATTTGTACACATAAAGAGATACGTGTAAATACACAGAAAAAGATCTGAACCTCTTCCCAAGTGGTTTTGTCTGGAAAGGGACAGTTAATGATGGCTGTGATTGGGGAATGGGGTCCTTTAAAATTTTTCTGGAATGAATTTCTTGAAGGAGAACATCTTATGTAAAACCTCTGCCAAAAAAAGTGACCTGCTAAGAGTCCGGCTGGCACTATAAAGAAGTTAAGTAATACTGAAAAGTTTAAAGGTAAAAAAAGTAATAACCCATCTCATTACCTAAAATAATCATCAGTGAACATCATCCCAGATTTCCCTCCAAGCAAATCAAAAAATAGGCAATGGAGGGTAGACGGGCATAAAATGGGACAGAGGGCAAGGGTAGAGGGATGGATGGGACAAAGGAAGGCAGAAACCATGAGAAACAAATTACGCACGCCATTTTTAATTAAAAGTATGACATTAATATTAACTTGAATTTAACAGAAGAAAATGAACCCTAAAACGTTTTCTGCTGATCTTCAAATGTTTCTTCACCATAAAATTCACTCTGACTCTAAAGTTAAGAAGATAAATTATGTAAAAACATAAGGAGGTCAGAATTTTTTAAATGACATGTTTCCAATGTCAACGCTATCAATTGACTCCCTGCTGCGAAAGACGAGACCATCGGCTGCCTTTCCTCCGCCGACCACCTGATTTGTCTGAGACACTATTGGTTTTACATTCTCAAAGTCTGTAATATTCATATTCTGTTCTATAAATACAACCACAAGTCACACAACTCCTTAACATTGGTTCATTTTGTTAATGGAATCAATATTCACTACCATTCTTAAGTTCTTTTTTTTTTTTTGGAATCTCTTAATTGGCTAGATTTTGTTGTCAAACTATTTTTTTTCAAAAATTCCTCATGGGTACCGTATCCTCGGACTTCTTTCATTTATGAGAATGGTTGTCTATTGTTCTTACGCATGCACGATAACCATACCACATAGTTTATTCTGAAGTCCACCCATGGAAACGTGTAGAATGTCTCCACTGTGTGTCAGCATTAAATGGCACTATGGCCAAGTCCTGAGGCCAAAACCTGATTTCTCCCCTTTGTAAGGGATTTGTTTTTTTCAGTCTCAATGCCTGAAGAATTTGTCCGTCTGTCTTTCATGTCTATTAGCTTCTCTCTGATTGCTTTACTGTCCAGCTTTTTAAGAACATGTGCATCCTCCCTAATTCTCTCAAGCCCTCCCTCTAGGCTGGTATTTGATTTTCAGTACTTTCGATGCCATTCTTTGCTAAGTTGAATTATTAATTCATTCCATCACATCGTGGCTTTGTTCTTCAATGTGTTTCTTTAGGTCACTGTGCTCATTCTAGTCAGTTGTTTTATCATCTCGTCTTTGTGCTCTTATTTCATTATATCCATTTTCTTGTTAATGGGCTTGAAGTCACTGCAGGCGGCGGGGCCAGCAGTGAGAAGAAAAGTGGGAGCGCGGAGGAGAGTGAGGACCAGCGGGACCTACCTGTCTGCTGCCACCACCAACCTCAATGACACAGGAGGATGACATAGGTGACCAGTGGAAGTAGCTGGGAACTGCACCTGTGTTTGTCCCAAGACCCAGAGAAGCTGAAGGAGGCGATCCCGGGCCACCGAGGAGCCCAGAGCTTAAGGACAATGGGTGTAAGCAACAGCCTCCGGCACTGCACACCCTCGGGCCCTGCTTTGCCTCCACCTTCCTGCCTGGGACCACACGGGGAAGGGAATTCTGAGAACTGCGGCTCCAGCTTAGTAAAGCCAACACTGTCCAAAGCCACCACGGCTTAGCGGCTCAGCCTGCGACCTGGAGCCAAGCCACTGCTCTCCTCATCTCACACTTTTCCCAAGGAGCCTTCTCCAGCGTCCCCCAGTCAGCAGAGCAAGATCAGGACACCCTGTGCAGGTGCGCGCCACTGGCGGAACCCCCAGGAGGGCTAGGACAGGGGGTAAGGTGGGTGAGGATGCACCCCAAGGCTGCTCCACTTAGCTCCAGAACTTTCTCGCTCTTTCTGAAATCCTGGCACGGGCCCATGTCTTCCTCCTGGTCCAGCAGCTGGTAGTGATGTTTCTTTCGCCCTCTTCAATATTTAGAAGTATCATTTGCTTGTTTTCGTGAGCATCAGGAAGGAAGACTCTGTGCCACGCTTGATTCTGCCACTTCTTCCTTTACCCGTGACATGGGCCTGCCTCGTCCATCAAGCAAAGACATATGTGTGGACATTGTGCCCTGACCTTGCTTCTCCTCACTACAATGGGGGAAGAGGGGGTTACCACTGTCTCCATTTTACAGGTTGGGAAACTGAGGCTCTGAGAGACTCCGTAATTTGTCCAAGGGCACGTGGCTAGGACGAAGGTGATCCGGGACCAGAACTTGGTGCTATCTGACTCTACAATTCATTCTCTTTCTATAATACAACATCAGAGCCTTCCAATCTTCTAGTCATTCAAACCCTCTCCTTAAATGAAGAGTTTAGGCAGGACTCTTATATGTAAGCCCAATCTGTGAAAAACAAAAAACCAAGTGGGGCTTCTCTGACTGAGGAAGGGATGGGGAAGCCCAGAGTCACTCACACCTCCAGCTCCTCCGAGGTCCTCTGGGGACCTCCAGGGCTTTGCAGAAAACGGCTTGAAAACCAGAGCAATACAAATAACAATACCCACCAAGTAATCCGACACCACCTGGTCCACATTCCCTCTCCCCGTGCACCCAGGTGTCTACCAGAACACTGGTCTCCATCCAAGCTCCTCTGTCCCTCCCACGCCCCACATCCATCCAGTCCCTGAGTCCTGCAGATTCACCCCCCCGCCCCCGGCAACTCTCAGGCCAGGGCACCCGACACCTGTGCCCTCCTCCACGGCACTTACCACGACTGTGTGAGCACGGGGCGCGCCAACGTCTGTATCCCCGGTGAGAGCACAAGCTCCACAGGAGAGGGAGCTGGTGCTTTTGTTTGCGGCACTACCCTCAGATGACAGCACAGGGCCCGGTACGGAGTGGTGCTCAGTGAACCACAGCCAGGGGCCGAGAACAGACACTCAGGTACTACATCAGCACGGGGAGGACAGTCAGAGGGTTGTACTAGAAATCTATGGCAAGGATAGCTGCCACCGCTGAGCACAAAACTTAGTTTGACTCTTCTCGGCAACAACCAAAAAGGCACCAGGCGGTGCCCAGAGACAGCTCAGGGCCAACAAGAAGCCACCACATGGGCTGAGCTCCTTCCGTGGCTTCTGGCTTCTCTTGCCTTCGTCTCCGGCACCCTCAAGTGGCCTCCCATCAGCCACTGGCTTCCAGGGTAGCAGCAGGTCCCGCTGTCTCTAAGCCCAGCTGTGCCAGGGGCTCACATCCAGCGATCTCTCCGACAGACCACAGCAGGGCTGCCCACTCCCGACAGTCGCCGGAGTCCCAGGGAAAACCAGCCCGGAAACTCCAGCTTCCCCTCTTTCCTCCTCTTTCCCCCTCAGACTTTCCCACTGAATATCTTTTTAATCAATCCAACCCGCCATGGCAGCTGTGACGGTCCACGCCACCACCATGCATCCCTGGGCACCTGCACCAGCCTCTCTGCTCCCAAGTCAGCCACGCATCAATCCAAAAACTAAAACACACCAATGCCTTGACTCAAACCCCTCCAGCCACTCCTAAGCACAGACACAACAGAAATGTGTACTTCTGTGCCTGCACACAGGTACAAATGTGTGCAGAGGGCCATTCCCCACAGCCACCGCACCCTGGAAACGCTGCAGACGTCTCCCGACAGGAGAATGGCGCAGTCACTCCCAGTGCCGCCCCACGAGGAGGATGGACAGACAGCCGCACACAGTGCAGAGGGATCACCAGACGTACAGATGCAGAAGAGAAGCAAGATGCAATCGAGCGCTGATTCCGTTAACATAAAGTGCAGCATCAGGCAAAACTATTAATAGTATACGACGATGGAAGTCAGGACTGCAGCCACCCTTTGGGGGTAGTGGCCGGAGAGGGGCTATGAGACTTCTGGGGGCTGGTCATGTTCTGTTTCTTCCCCTGGGTGCTGGCTGCAGTTTAGAAATTCATCAAGATACACAGGTATGACTGTGCACATTGTCCTTGTAAATTACACATCAATAAAATGTTTTTAAAAAGCAACAGCCTTCATATATACAAACAAAACCCATTTATTAGGGGATATAATGAAGGAGCATACTCCTTTTATGATGGCCAAAGATAGAGATCACCCTGGCAAAAATGTAACAACAAATCTTTCTGTGGCTCCCATGCCTCAGAGGCCAACATGCAGATGCTGGGAGTGGCACACCTCCTCCAGGCAGCCCTCCTGCAGCTCCCCTGCAGCCGAGCACCTCCTCTGAGCTGTTATGGCTGTGTGTGCACAGGCCTGTCTCACTGTGCTGTCAATGACTAGTCACTTGCTAGAGTTGAAACTGGAACAAATCTTGGTGGAGGGGGATTTGGCAACACTTAGCCAGATTACTAGTACCTACTTGCTGCAATCCAGAAAGTCCAATTCTAGGAATTTATTCCACAAAGACCAGGCTCGACCATGTGAAGCTGCTGTTCCTGCAGGACAAAGCAGGACAGCTATGGGCAAGTTCACCTGATTCTAGCCAACACACGCAAGCACCCATGCAAAATGAATGATATGCAGAGACTCACTGCAGCATCGTTTGTCATAGCCAAGGAACAGAGTGTCTCAACGTCATAGAGATCCATGAATAGGGGAATAGTATGCAGCTATTAAAAAAGAATGAGGGGCCGGGCGCGTTGGCTCACGCCTGTAATCCTAGCACTTTGGGAGGCTGAGGTGGGAGTATTGCTTGAGCACAAGCGAGATCCCACCTCTACTATAAATAGAAAGAAATTAGCCAAACAACTAAAAATAGAAAAAATTAGCCGGGCACGGTAGCGAGTGCCTGTAGTCCCAGCTACTCGGGAGGCTGAGGCAGGAGGATCGCTTGAGCCCAGGAGTTTGAGGTTGCTGTGAGCTAGGCTGATGCCATGGCACTCTAGCCAGGGCAACAGAGTGAGACTCTGTCTCAAAAAAAAAAAAAAAGAATGAGGAAATCTTCACAGTACTAATATGGAAAGATGTCCCCAGCTACAGCACTAAGAGAACAAAAGCAAACTGCAGAGCAGTTTGTGTAGTATCCTTCCTTTTGTATTAGAAATGGGAGGGAAGAAGTATAAATATATACTTGTAAATATAAAACGTAGGTATAGATGTATTATACATATTTATACATGTGTATGTATCCATGTGCACATACACATACATATTTGTCTTTTACACATAAAATAGCTCTAGAAAGATATGCAAGAAACTACGAATAAGCAGTTGCTTCCAGCAAAGAGAATGGGGCAGAGGGAGTCTTTTTGCAGATTTTCTGTGCCAAGTCAACATATTACTGAGCCAAATACAAAGATAAATTCAAAGAAGAGAAAGCAAGCCACGCCTCCGCTGGGCGGCGGGAGGTACTCACCAGGGTGCGTAGGAGGCCGCTATGAAGAAATAGATGACCATCCGGTCGAACATGTGCAGGCAGTGCTCCACCATCCTAGGGCGGGCAGAGAGGCGGCCGTCACTGCCCCTGGGCCGCAGGGAAGGGCAGGTGCACCCAGAGCCGTGCCCCGGGAGGAGAGGGAGCTGGGCTCAGGCTGACTTGCCTCTACCCAGCCAGGACCCCCTGGGCCTCTGTCTCTCGGTGTGTGAGTGACCGGAGCAGGGAGGAGCAGTTTTCAAACCAGGCTCCTCATCAGCCTAGGGGCCTCTGGAGATGCACACGCCGGTCTGCCCAGGGACTGGCGTCCCTGGCGAGGAAGAATCTGAAGTCCCCTCCTCTCCTCTAACCACAGCAATGCTGCATTTCTGTTTTATACACTGGGCTTTTCCCAAAGTTTCAAATGAAGAAAGAATTCCGTGGCCTTACAAAAGGGGCAAAGAACTACTAAACAGCGGCCCCTGAAGACTCTCTGGCTTCCAACATCCCATGTCAGAAGAGCTTAGTGGTTCGGATCCAGGTTCTGGAGCCAGAAGGCGTGGGTTCGAACCCCAGCTCTACACTTCGGGACTACACAACCTCAAACAAGCAACTCTCTGGGTCTCAGCTTCCTCCCTATTCAACAGAGAACACAGCAACCTGGTCACAGCCGCTGTGAGAATTCAGCGAGTTAAGGCTCAGCACAGCGCGTAACAAGAAGTGCTCAGTGAATGTGAGCTGTTTTTATTACGACCTCACCTTGAATAGCGGACAGTTGCCCTCGATACAGAGTGGTGTCCTGCCCCCTGGCATTCACTCTTGCACAGTCCCTGCCCACGACAAATGGGGCAAACTCAGGGAACCAACAGGATATTGCTGAAATGGCGGTGAGTGGGTTCTGTGGCTAGATCATAAAAGATATTACAGCTTCTGCCTGTCCTCTTGGATCACAAACTCTGGGGGAAACAAGCCCCTGAGGGGCTGTAGAGAGGTCCCTGTGGGGAAGAACTGAGTGTCCCCAAGCTCCCAGCACCAGCTTGCCAGCCCTGTAAGGGAGCCGCCTTGGAAGTGGACGCTCCAGCCTAGTCGAGCCTGCAGATGACAACAGCCCCAGCCCACATGTGACATCAGCAGAGACCCTGAACCAGAGCCACCCAGCTAAGCTCCCAAATCCCTGATCCTATGAGGCTTTGAGAGATAATAAATGCTTCTCGTTATGTTAAACAACTATGATTTAGGCTACTTTGTCACGCAGCAATAGGTAACTAATACAAACCATGATTCTGACTAGCAAATGGCAACCACGAACATGCTTGCCCAGGGACTCTGCATATGGTTCAGCTGCACGTCTTCCTAGAATCAAAACAGTGACTACGGCTCCCACATACAGGGCACGCACGGTCATCAGAGCACTATTCTAAGCTCTTCATGAGCATTGACTCTTTGATCCTACCAATAATGTAGGCACCATTATTTTCATCCACCATGTCACACACGGGGACACTAAAGCTCAGCACAGACACAGTCCCTCTATAACAGAAAACAGAGGGAGATTTGGACACAGAGACACACAGGCAGGAAGGCCACGTGAAGACAGAGGCCGAGATTGGAATGATGTGGCCACAAGCCAAGGAAGACCAGGAGCCACCAGAAGCTGGAAAAGGCAGGAAGGACCCTCCCCTGGAGCCTTTGGAAGGAGCGTGGCACTGGTGACACCTCGATCTCACACTTCTGGGCTCCAGGATCATGAGAGAACACGCTTGTGTTAAGCCACCGGGTTGTTATGTGTTATGGCAGCCTCGGGAAACTCATCCTGTGGGGCTCCAGAAAGACCAGGGACAGGGCAAGAATGTGGACAGGAGGGGGTGGCACATGGCTTTATGGGAGGCTGGAGTCCTGGAACCAGCTCTGGTTTGGACACGACCAGCTATGCAACCTCGAGCGAGGCTTCTGACCTCAGTAGCGACATCTGTAAGACAGAGACGTTACAAGCTACCACGTGGACGAGTCTTGAGGGCATTATGTGACGTGAAATGAGCCAGGCACAAAAGGAGAAGCGCTGTGTGACTCCACTTACATGAGGTCCCCAGAGCCATCACATCCACACAGACAGAAAGCAGAACGGAGGGTGCCGGGGCTGGGGGAGGGGAACGGGGAGCTGTTGTTTGATGGGGACAGAGTTGGAGTTTGGGAAGATGACAAGTTCTGCAGGTGGAGGGTGGTGGTGGTTGCACAACTTTGTCACTGTGCTTTAAGCCACTGAATTGGTTTAAAAAGGGTTAATGGTAAATTTTACGTTGATGCTGTGTTTATTTTGACACAATTTAAAAAAATAAATCACATAAAAATTTTAAAAATTGGGGATTCTAATGCCTGCATTGCAGAATTATTAAAAAGACTAGGGAATAGCACCTGTAGGGTGCCGGGAACCAAGGAGACGCCCAGGGGTGCGATTACTGTGCCCCACGGCCGGGGGCTTGCTCTAGAGGTCCTGTCAGAGGTGAGCCGTGAGCTCCCATGGGTGAGTGGTCTGCCCAGGGGGTCCAACCCCAGCCTGCTCGATGGCCCATGGGTCACCCCACCCTCGGCCCCTCCTGGCTCAGCTGAGCCGTCTCAAGGCAGACTCAGCGTCCAGCTTCACCCCTCGGACCACGTGGGCCCCCCGCCCAGCATGCGTCCCCTCCCGTGGGCTGCGCAGGAGGCACCTGAGGTGGCTCTTCTTCCAGGAGACGGTGTGGAACACGGTGGACACCACGAAGAGCCCACAGAGGCCGAGGCCGTAGATCCAGGCAGAAATGGTCTCCCAGTCGTCGTCCGACAGGAAGTAGAGGTTGGAGCTGCCGAGGATGCTGGGAATGATCCAGAACTGCAGGCGGGAGCAGGGCAGGTGCTGCAGCGCCCGGGCCTCGGAGCCCCGACCACCCGAGCACACCCCTCCCCTCCCTCCAGCCCGAGCTGCCCACCATGGCAGCCAGCGTGGCAGCCACGAGGCCCTTGAAATGTGGCCAGTCCATAGAAGATGGAATTAGTGTATTTCATTTCCTTTTAATGGGTTCAAGTGTGAATTTCAATAGCCACAAGGGCCAGTGGCTGCCGACGTGGACAATGCAGGCCTAGATCTTTGACTAGACACTGAGAGGGGCCCACGCACTGAACGGTTAAGGACCACGTCCCAGGGGGCAGCCGGCTCCCCTCCACCCAGCCCCACTCCGAGCCACCACACAGAGGAGTCTGACATGCCACACACCATCGTCACTGATGTCCCTGAGCTGCCCTACACAGAGCGCCTGAAGGCAGAGCCCGGCCAGAACAGCACAAGGTTCACCTTGTAAATGGGTTTAAGTAGCAGATGACCCGTCATGGTCAGCTGGAGAGAATGGAATTGCCAAATCCTCTGCCTCTGCTGGTGCACGGTCTGGCCCTGCTCAGCCCTCCAGCTGTGCCCCTCCCCACTCTCCCTCCTGCTCTGCCCCTGGGTCACCACGCTCTAATCTCATGGGCCTTCGTCCAGTTGTTCCCACACAACAAACTCTTTCCTGTCTAAGGGCCTTTGCACATGCTGTTCCCTCTTACTGGACATGCTGTTCCCTCTGCTCTTCAGGAGGCTCCTGGTCATCCTTCAGGAGTCGGTTAAAATATCACTCTGGGGCTGGGAGCAGTAGCTCACGCCTGCAATCCTCGCACTCTGGGAAGCTGAAGTGGGAGGATACCTTGAGCTCAGGAGTTGGAGACCAGCCTGAGCATGAGTGAGACCCCATCTCTACAAAAAAAATAGAAAAATTAGCCAGGTGTAGTGGATGCACCTATAGTCTCAGCTACTAAGGAGGCTGAGGCAGGAGGATCGCTTGAGCTCAGGAGTTTGAGGTTG
>VBSM01002153.1:22387092-22401958 GCA_008086735.1 Cheirogaleus medius
AGTGTCCCCATCTCAGCCCTTAGCCCCCCGAGAGCCAACTCACAGCGTGGGTGGCACAGTTGGCCGCATGTTCGTACTCCGTGGGCTGGTACCTCTTGTGGGCAGGGACGCGGTGGTTCATGAACCTGGAACGAGAGGCAGAATCCCAGAAGCTTGGCTGGGGAAGCAGCTCCACTCGGAGTTCCCAGGAGGCCTGAAGACCCTCCCCGCTGCTGGTGGGAAAAGAAGAACCCTCCCCTTCCTCTGCCCCATCTCCCCCCACCTCCCTCTCTTTCTGATTATTATATGTTTTTGGATTTTGTAGGGTCCACACACAGCAGCTCCCAGGCCAGCAGGCAGGACCAGCTCCCGGGCTCAGAACCGGGTGAGTGGACACCAAAGACTTTTCCCCCAAGTTCCCAATTATTACTCCGTAGACACCCCCCTCCCCAGTAAGAAATGAATGTATGGCTCAGAACAAAGGACTCGATGCAATATGGTTCACTGAGCATTTACTGAGCACCTTCTGTATGCTGGTTCCATGCTAAGTACAGTTCATGGAGCATTTATGGAACACCTCCTGTGTGCTCGATCCATGCTCATACAGGCCCTAGAGAATTTAGTGAGCACCTTCTGTGTGCTGGCTCTATGCTAGAATAGCTCATGGGGCATTTATGGTGCACCCTGTGTGTGCCGGTTCCATGCATGCTGGTGTGGACAGGGCAGGAGCTAAGGCTGCAGGGAGGGAGATTCTGCCCAACACTGACACTGCGACTTGCCTTGGGACTGCTGGGGTCTACTTTTCCTATGCTGGCCCCCTTGGCACCTGGGCAAGCCAAGGGGTCCAAGCCAGGTCCCCCTCTCTTCCCGCCGCCCAACTGCTCTGACACCTGCTCTCTGCCTGCAATCACCCATGGTCACGTGATTCTCTGGCCAAGTGACTCCCAGGTCAGGGTCATGCTAAGCCCATTAGACAGATGAGAAAACTAAGACTCCCCAGGGCCAGGCTTCCAAGCCAAGCCAGACAGACACCAGTGCTCCATCCCCTATGGCCAGGCACTCTTGCAGGCGCAGATTAAAAACTGGGATTATGGTCACAGAGAAAACGGAGGACCCATCCCTGGAGATGGAGACCCCAGAAAAGCCTCCCCAGGAACCCAGAACAGCCCATTAGCCCACCCTTCCCATGGGTGGTCCAGGAAGTTGTCAGTGGGTGAGACTGGCTTATTAAATAATAAGCAATAACAACAATAGTGTTACGGGCTGAACCGTTTCCTCCCAGAATCCATATGTTAAAGTCCTAGCTCCTGGTTCCTCAGAACGTGACCTTATTTGGCAACAGGACAGTTGCAGATGTAATTAATTAAGAAGAGGTCACCCTGGAGCAGGACGGACTCCTGATCCAACATGCCCAGGGTCCTGATACCAACACGAGAGACACAGAGAAGAGAATGTCGCGTGAGGACAGGGACACGCAAGGAAAAGATGGCCGTGTGCCGGCGGGGCAGAGTCTGGAGTGACGCACCTACAAGCCTGGGCGCACCGGGATGCCTGGCAGCCACCAGACGCCAGGAGAGAGGCACACAATAGATCTCCCGCCCTCAGAGCCTCCGAAGAACAGCCCTGCCCCACCTTGATGTCGGACTTCTGGCTCCAGAACCGGGAGAGAATAAGTGTCTGTTGTTTGGAGCCACCAAGTGTGCGGTAGTCTGTGACGGCCGCCCTAGGACACTGACACAGGTGCACACAGCGTTAATTTTGATGGACTCTGCCCAGAAGCCCCCAAGAGGGCCGTGAAAATTTACACTCCCCCTCCCAGGCTGGGGTGCCGGCGCTACCTGCGAAGGGACTCGGCTAGCGCCTTTCTCCCAGGTGGGAAACCTCCATGGTGGAAAACCAAGTCTCCACCCGCGGAGTTCTCCTCCTCTGCCCGTCAGCAGGTGCGGCCTGGCAGCCCCATCTTCCCTGCCCCTTTAACAAACGCCAGCAGGCCACCAAGAGTGCCAGCCATGCGGGGTCCAAGGGTGATGTCACGGTTGCCGTGGCGACCTGGGACAGGCAGTTATTTATTTATTTATTTCTGGGCTCCACAAGACCTCCCTTGTCCCTCAGTCACACTGCCACCACTGAATGCTGGCAGGGAGGACAGCGAGGCCCGGAGACAGGGCCGGCGGGCAAGCACCCAAGGAACTGAGTTCCCACCACCCCAAGGACCCAAGAACTTCCCCTTTTAACTGCTTGTGGCCTAGTTCCTTTCTTCATAAACTGCAGACAGCATTTTAAGAAGACGATGATTTCATTTTTTTAAAATTTACAGTTTAATTTACATACAGTAAAATTTCCCTTTTTTGACTATAGCTTTATGAGTTTTGACAAATGGATAGAGTCCTGTAACCACCAGCACAATCAAGACAAATAACAGTCCGTCATCCCTCCCAAATTGCCTCCTGCCCCTGTGCACCCGACACCCCTGCCCAGTCCCCACCCGGCAACCACCGCTCTCTGCCTTTTCCAGAATGTCATGGAAAGGGAGGCATACAGTAGCCGCACAGCCTTTTTATTCTGATGTTTAAAGAGAATTTTTATTGTATAAGGTCCAAGTGAATTCTTAGGTGAAAAAAAAACACCTTGTGCTTTGAATGCCAAGCAGGGATTTACTTATTTTCTATTAAAATGTATCTAAGACAAACTTGTTTAATTTTCTTTTTTTTTTTTTTTTTTTTTTTTGCTTTTTTCTTTTTCTTTTTTTAGAGATCGGGTCACTCTGTCGCCAGGACTGGAGTGCAGTGACCCCATCATAGCAGCCTCGAACTCCTGGGCTTAAGGGGTCCTCTTGCCTCAGCCTCCCAAGTAGTTGGGACTACAGCTGGCACCACCACACCTGGCTAACTTTTTCAATTTTTGTAGAGATGGGGTCTCGCTATGTTGCCCTGCTGAAACTGAGAGCTTGCAGTCAAAGAGGCAGCCCATGGCTGTGGGAAATTTCTCTTGAAAGAGCTGATGTTTCTAGCAAGCCATCACTGGTTAGACCAAAGGATGGAAACGGGCTTTTCTTCCTCCACTCGGGGGAACAGAATCCCCGTTTTGTGGCCAGCCCTTGCTGCTTAGAGGACCATGCAGCTGTGGCCTCGTGAAGGACTCCCAAACTGAGCCAGAATCTAGAGCCAGAGGCTGGCAGGAGACAAGGACAGAACATTGAAGTCCCACTCCAACTGCAAGGCACAAGCTTGGAAGCTAGGTACAGCAAGGTGGAAAATCCTTGCATGGGCGCCCAGCTGCTGTGTGATCTGGGGAAAATTACTTAACCTCTCTGGGCTGCAGCTGCCTGGTACATAAGAAGGGATGGCATCACCTAGCCTGCAGGTATCAGGAAGGACTATGCGTCAAGAGCCCACACGGCATCAGCCCCAGCAGGTGCTCAAAGAAATTCTCCTTTCACCTCTCTCGAGAGATTCCCCCAAAAAGCCCAGGCACCATGTTCTTCCTGGTGCTTGACCCATCTCCAGGTACTTCACACAGAGGGTCTCATGTAAAGCCCACAACTTCCTTGCAAAGTAGACAGTACAGTGTATTATTCCAATTTGAAGATGAGGCTACGAGAGGTTAGGCCATCATTTCTTGGTCTTGTCCGCACATTGAGTCACCTGGGAAATGGATGACTGGACAAAATGTGGTACACAAGGAATAACGTTCTGACACATGCTACAACTTAGATGAACCTCAAAACCAGGCACAGTGGCTCACACCTGTAATCCCAACATTCTGGGGGGCCAAGGTGGGAGGATCGCTTGAGCTCAGGAGTTCAAGACCAGCCTAAGGAAGAGCGAGACCCAGTCTCTACTAAAAGTAGAAAAAATTAGCCAGGCATGGTGGCACACCTGTAGTCCCAGCAACTCAGGAGGCTTAGGCAGGAGGATTGCTTGAGCCCAGGAGTTTGAGGTTGCCGTGAGCTAGGCTGATGCCACGGCACTCTAGCCGGGGCAACAGAGTGAGACTCTGTCTCAAAAAAAAGAATATCACACTGAGTAAAAATGTCAGTCTCCAAAGATTACCTACTGTAAGACCCATTCTTATAATATTCTCAAAATGACAAAATTATAGAAGCAGAAAAGAGATTTATGGTTGCCAGGGGTTAGGGAAGGGGGTGGGAGGATATGAGAGTCGGCACAAAAAATCTTTGTGGTGACGAAATAGTTCTGTATCTCGATTGTGGTGATAGCTTACAAATCTAAACATGCAATAAAAATGCATAGACCCAAACACCACACTCGCGCGTGCATGCACACACACACACACATCAGTGAACGTAGAATTAGTAAAATCCAAATAAACTCTGTGGACTGCACCAATGTCAATTTTTTTTAATTTATTTTTTTAAGTTGACAAATAAAAATTGTATATATTGACGATGTACACCACAATATGTATACTGCGTATGCTGCATGTCATGGAATGGTTCCAATATCAGCTTCTTGCTTCCGACACTATACTCTAGTTATGTAAGATGTTCCCACTGGGGGAAACTGAGGAAAGGTACTCAGGATCTCTCTACTATTTTTGCAAGATCTTATGTATTTATAATTATTTCAAAATAAAAAAATTGTAAGTGCAGTTAAATATAATGCATGGATGATAAAAACCAAATAGAAAAATCAAGTAATAAGATTATATGTGCAGTAAATATATGTAAGTGCCTAGAAATAGACATGAAACAAAAAGGAGAGATGGGTGAGTTTCAGGGTGCTGGTCTCAGAGGACTTTGGCCCCCTCCTCTTATTTTTTAATTTTTGGGATTAGATGGGAGATAAGAAAGCCTGTTATTTGACCTGTGTTTGAATTTTTATGAGCTTATATTCAAGTTTTACTTGTGTAACTAAGTTTTCAAACTGTGTAATGACATGGGAAATGGTTGCCATATAAATTAAGTGAAAAAAGATAGGATACATCATTCATTGCAATTACAATAAGGTCAATACACACCTGTGGGTGAAAGAAGACAACACAAATGCACAAAAATAAAATGCATAGGTGTTAGGATTCAAAGTGACATTTTCTTCTTACAATTCTAATGGCACCGTGGGAAGATGAAGGTCACAGTATTGCATCAAATGCTGAAGTTTCTAGGAGCAATACGTGTACCGTGGTTATGCAGGAGAATGTACACTGCTGTGTTTACAGATGAAGTGTCAAGATGTCCGTAACGTGTCCTCGAATGGTTCAAAAAGAAGAGGGAGCAATGAACTATAGCGAGGTTTGTTGCAACATGTTAGTATCTTGTGAATCTACGTGACTGGCATTTAGATGTTCACTAAATTTTTCTTGCAACTCCTCTATATTTGTGTGGAGTCCTGGGCTGCCCTGGCACAGATACATCACTCCCTAGCAGGTTGGAGGAATAGGCCGGAGCAAACGTTGCAGTCACCTGGGGAGAACATAAAAATCCTGGCACCCAGGCCACAGGCCAGACAATTAAAACAGAACTGCTGGTGGGGTGTGGGGGTTCGGGGTGGTAACAGGACCCAGTATTTTTTTAAAACTTCCCAGGTGATTCCAATGTGCAGCCAAGGTTGAGAACCAGGGGGCCGGAGGAAGGGCCCAGCAGAGAGGGGACGGTGGCGCCATGTGCCACACAGCAGGAAAGCCACAAGACCCCAAGACCACAACACGAACACCTGGTTCAGCCGGGGCAGCAAACAGGCTCCAACTCACCTGCCAACCCCGATGGGTTGATGTGGCTGCCTGGAGTGCCGTGTTGCAAAGGATTCTGCATGAATCCAGGCGTGGCGGGAAATGAATGATGATGAATTAGCAATGTCTGCGGCGGGCACAGGGCAGGCAAGAGGCCGCCACCTCTGGCCTAAGAGTTCTCCAGATGGTTTCAGGCTCCTCAGCTCAGACCCTCACAACGACACTGTCAGCTGAGCAGGACAGAGATCATGATTCTCACTTTATACAGGGATTCGGAGAAGTTATCTTTATGCTCCTGGTTTACACTTTCCATTGAACTCATGTCCCCTTTCAGCCCCGTCTGTGGCTCTGATGGGAAAGGTTGCTATCAGTCTTTTACACTATAGTATAATGTATCTGGGCATCCACTCCAGGATGGAAGACTGGTTATGGATCTGGAGGCAAATGAAGGGAAAGGACAGAGCGCTTTCTCAGCTCCTGGAATCACAGCCTGCAAGGCCAGTGAGTCAGAGCACCAGAGACACAAATTGCCCATGATCCATGATACCTGGTCTCTCTGAAACCTGTCAGTCCATCTCACTATGGAAAGGGTACACTAAGACTCCTAGGTCTTGGCAAGCTCTGACAAAGCACTGGAGGACCCAGAGCACAAGTGCCTGTGCCAAGGCCAAGAGCAAAAGTACCAGGAAGCTAGAAGACTGTGTTTCTCCAGGGTGAACTGTTTCCTTTTTTTCCTACTCCTGACTCAGACCCTGCAATTTCTCGTCACTCCAGGAAAGCTCTCCCCATGGTCCATAGTCATCATGCCTCTGGGTCTTCCACACATTGTTTCTTCTGCTTGAAAGTCCCTTTCCCTCTTCTCTGGCTGGAGAACTCCTATTCAGCCTTCAGAGCCCAGGTCAAATGGCCCCTCCTCTGAAAAGCCTTCCTTGACTCCCACTTCCTTCACACCCTGTACAAGATGGGTCATCAACTGCTTTCTCCTACCTCTGGGACACTGCACAAGCTGACGCTTGCCTGGAATTCCCATTCCTTAACTTTTCTCTTCCCGGAGAACTGCTAAGCAGAGAAACCCCCACAACTGCCTGTGCAACCCTTATCACAGCGCATACAATACAGCCTTGTAACTGTGTGTTCCTGGGTCTACCTCTGCCCCTAAACTGCAAACTTGGGGGACTGGTCTTGATTCATCTTTGTCTTCCTGGTACTTATCCAGATTCCAGTGAGCAATAGGTAATGCCTAGCGAATACATGAGTGATCAATCATCTCAGAGCATTTTTTAAGTCCTTACAGACTCAAGATAACATGTTGGAAACAATTTCAGCTTGGAACCTACAGAATTTCCGGAGCAGACATGGTGACTTGCCCACAGTCATACAATCTCTAAGGGGTGTCTTAGTGCATTTTCTGCTGTTAAAACTGAATACATGAGGCTGGGTAATTTATAAAGAAAAGAGTTTTATTTCCTACAGTTCTGGAGGCTGGGAAGTCCAAGGTTGAGCGGCTGCCTCTGGCGAGGAATTTCTTGCTGGCGGGGACTCTCTGCAGAGTCCCGAGGTGGCACAGGGCATCACAGGACAAGGGGGGCCAAGCATGCTGATTCAGGTCTCTTCTCCTCTTCTTATAAAGCCACCAATGTCCCACACTCATGACCTTATCTAATCCTAATTACCTCCCAAAGGTCCCACCTCCCAAATGCCATAGTGGAACTTCCCTCTCTCTTAATACTGCTACAATGGGGATTAAGTTCCAACAAGAGTGTCAGAGGCAACAAATACTCAAACCACAGCAAGAGGCAAGGCCAGGCTGCTGACTTGGAAAAGCGGAAGGTATGAAAAGAAACAAACCAGAGGAAAGGCGGGGGAGAAGGGAATGAGAAGTTATTTTCTTTGCATTTCTGCGTCACTTGACCAGCTACAATGTTCATTTATCACTTTAGTGACGTTTAAAAAATCTAATCAAACAAAAAACATTTTAAATGTTAAAGTCTAGTTTTGAAATCAGTATCTGAGACTAGATGGTCTCAAACCTGCTGCGTCAGAGTTGCAGAGGGGAGGTGCTGGCTAAAAAGCGTCCTGGAAATTTCCTGAATGCCCATCCTCGGTAGAATGGAAGTAAATCGTGGAACAGTCACACAACTGCAGACAGCAGTGAGAACTACAGCTGCACGCGGAGACACGGGTGCGTGTCAGACGAATGCTGAATGGCAGTGCACATACTCAGATTCTGTTTCTATAAACTTCAAGAACAGGGAGCACAAGTCTGATAGTGGCTACCCCTGCAGGGGTCGGGGGTGACCAAAGAGGATGTGCAGGGGTGCCCAGGGCTGGTGTGTGTCGAGTCCTAACCTGGCTGTGGGGTCTGCACACCATCCACATGCCCTCCCCTTCTGCCCCTCCTCCAAGCCCGGCTCTGCAGCTCCTCGGTCTCCTCTGGCCTCACCCAGCTGGGGTCTGTGGCCCCCAGAGAGAAGCAAGATCCCCTCTCCTGGTGTGCCAACCATCCCGGGCTGGGCTGGTGCCTGTCGTCCCTTGGACAGAGGACTAGAGAGATTTGTCCAGGCTCCCAGACAAAGGGGGTCTGTCTGTCTGTCTCTCCCAAGTTGGCCCCGGCCTGCTAAGCCTCCCTCCCCGCTCCGGCTTGGCCCCAGGCTGCTCCTTTGTGTCCATTCATGAATTCAAGGCCCTTTCTGAAAAGCCCGTGGCATCTTGGCTCAGTCTTTGGGAAACAGTCCTTGGGCTGGTGCCACCTGGGAACAGTCATGAGATCAAAATCCTGGGAGAGAGAGAGCTGGGAACAGGAAGGGGAAACTGAGCGAGGGGTGGAAGGGGCCAGGCCACCTTGGCCAGGCCAGGAGCAGGTGCACTGGGTGAGCATCTCTTCTGGGACGTCAAGGGTCCCCGTCTCTGCAGCAAGGACCATGCCCCTGCCTCCCTGCCTCAGGAAGCCCCTGGGAGACTACGGGTGAGAAGGAGCCATGGAGCTGCCGGCGTTGTGAGTGGGTTAGGACCCCCCAGCTGCCTACTGGGCCAGCCCCCATGGATAGGCCCCAACACCAGCCCTGACCAACAAGCCCTCCTTCCACTTGGCCTGGGGTTCTCACCCACCAATAAGCTCCCAGCTATTCCTATGATGTCAGCAGCAGCCAATCAGGGCCCAGACCTGCAGGTGGGGGTGCAGTATTACTTAGGAGTTGATAAGTCTTCACACAAAGCAGACAAAGGACTCTAGAAATGCCCAGTGCTGCTCGGTCCATGGTGCTGGCGGAAGGGCATTTCTAACTCCCATTGCACTTTCTGTCCTGACTCTGTGACAGCCAGTGACCCCTTAAACACCGGGGCCCCCCACCTCACAGAAGAGGAGACTGAAGCCCAACTGCTGCACCCTGAGCCCACAGCGCCCCCATTAGGAAGCAGGGGGTGTGGGCAGCGCTCCACGTGGTGGCAGGAGAAAGGCCAGGGATTTGGAGCCCAGCCCCAGCTGTGTGGCCAAGGAACAGCACGCAACCTCTCTGAGCCTGAGGTCCTTCTGGAAAATTCCTGCTCTAGACATTTCACAGGCTGCCTGTGAAAACAAGAGCCCAAGAAGGGGGCGGCTTGAGGACAAAGCACTGTTGTTGCTCGTATTTAGCGGTTACCCGAGTCATTTCATTTTCTCCTCCCACACGCCTTTAGGGGCAAATCATCACCTGCTTTGAGGTGCAGTAAGTGACAGAGCCAGGGCTCCGCTGGGGGGCTGGGGACCCCCATGAGGGAGCACTTCTGCCGCAGAGACCATGGGCCTTGGGGGCTGCCTGGCTGCCATGGGCATCACGGGTCCCCGCTTCTGTGCTGTTCACTGGGAGGGGTCGGGAGAGGAAGCGCCGCACTTCAGCCATGAGGGGTGGCCTCTGGGTCTGGGCAGTCCCTGCAGCCGGGGCAGGCGTCTGTGTCGTCCATGCAGGCCTCGCTCATTGTCCACCCTGAAGCCCCAGGACGCTGTCACCATTGTCCCCTTGCAGCCTGTGCAGGGGAGGCGTGGCTGGAACTCCCAGCTGGCAACTCCCACCAGCCAGGGCAGAGCCGATGGCAGCATCGGAGAGCCAAGACTCAGCACACTTTGGACAGACTCGGAGGGCAGGACACTGGCCAAGGTCATTGTGAGCCACCAGTAGAGCAGGGTCACCAGCTCCCCGCCCCTCACGCCAGCTCTCCCTCCTTCCCTCAGTGGCCATCAGGGCCCACAGGTCCATCCAGCACCCACTGAGACCCACTACGCGCCATGCAGGTGAGCTCCTGACCCCTCAGTGGCCCCTCCCAGGAACACTCAGGACATGTCTCCAGAAGACCATCCCCACTGCAGCCGAAGGGATGAGAAAAAGTGAGCTTCCGACCTCCTCCAAGGGCCACGTCACAGACAGAATCTTCGGGTGCCCCACACAGCGCTCCCATCTTACAGACAAGAACACTGAGGCTCACACAGGAGAGGGGAGTCCAAGGCCACCCTGGCAGGTAGCAAACACCGTGCTCCACTGCTCTGGGTAGTTATGAAGATTAAATGGAGTGTCTAGTGGTTTGGGGGGTGCTGTAGAACCAGTGCAAGCTCTGGCCCCAGACAGCCCGCGCTCCAAGTCCAGCCAGCCACCCCCGTAGGACTCTGGCTCTGTCCCCCCTGTGGAGTCCCGTCCAGTAAAGGAAAATCCAGACATGATGCCAGAGGACAGCAGTTCTCAAAGTGGGGTCCCCAGAGCAGCAGCATCACCTGAGAACTTGCCAGAAATGCAAATTTTCCCCCACACACACTCAGACCTTCTGATCCAGAACCCCTGGGGGTGGCCCGCACCTGTGCAATCTTTGTAACAAGCCCTCCAGGGTTTGATGCCCACCCAAGTGGGCGAGGCACTGCCCATAGCACCCAGTCCCCAGGCTGCACACTCCATACCTGGGGCTTGTTCTGGCTGCAGGAACAGCTTGGGGACTTGGCCCTGCAGCTGGAAGTGCCCAGAGTTAATGCTCCAAGGACTCAGCCTCCACCAGTGACTTACAGGAAGCTGCCAAACGTCCCAGATTCTCCGCCCTCCATTGGAATAACACCGCCTCCCAAGGAGCCCCCGTGGAATGGAGCTCCCGCTTCCACAGGGGCAACTTGCTTCTAGATAAACGCTTTACTGCCTGCATGCCCTTCTCTGTCCTCCCTTCCCCAACCACTGCTGGCGTATCACCACCTCCAGACACACTACTTGCTCTCGAATCCTTGTCTTGCATGTGCTACTGCGGAAACCGAAACTGAGATTCTCTGCAGGTATGCACTGACCTCCGAAGGCACCAGGCACAGTGCTCTGAGCGAGCTCTGTTGCTTTAGAATTACTCTAGTCCCATCTGTGGACACTGCTGAGCCCAGGCAGGCTTGTTTGTACGGCACTTCACAGTTTGCAAGCTCCTTCGCACCTCCTCCACGGGGCAGGAGCTTGCTGAAGAGGGGCCACGTCTGCTCCATTCACCGATGTTCTCCCTGTGCATGCTGAAATGAAACTGAAGTAGCGTATGCCTTCTCTCTGAAGCCCGTGGAAGCCTGCAGGGGAGGAGTCGTTAAGCCCATTTTTCAGATAAGGAGAAGGAAGTCCAGAAAGGTGGCCAACAGAATAGATCCAGACCCCGACTCAGGGGTGCTGGAGTGCAGGGGCTCCTTGGGGGCTGTTGCTCCTGGGCTCTGTCACCAAAATGCATGGCCCGGCCCGTAGCACAGCCACCCTCCACCCCCACTGCCAGCACTGCCCAGGGCACCTGGGGTCTGTTCTCCTTCCACTGCCTCTACAAGGGACAGGCCACTGCCCCGTCTGCTCTCTCTCCTAAACCCAGCAAGCTGTGGGCAAGCAGGCTCCAGTCTCTTTGCCACACCTAGGTCTCCGCAGGTGTCCCCTCCCAGATATCAGGACAGGATTACCCCGAAGCATCTTCTGTGAGCTCATGGAACAAAGACCATCTCCTTCTCATGGTGACAATGGCTGACTCCATTCTAAGAGGACTCCAAAGTGGAATCCACTGGGAGAAACTTGCTGAAAAAAATTAGCAAATCCCATCCCCAGCTCCAGGGAAACTGCGGCCCTGGGAGTAAAAGCAGCTCTGACCCCAGAGAGGAGGGGAGCCAGGGAAGAGCAGCACGACCAGCTGGCCCCTGCCTCCACTGGAACCACACAGCAGCCTGGAGAGGCTGACCCCACCGGCTATGCGACCCTTGCAGCACTCGTCCTATTCCCTGCGAAGGGACCAGCAGAACGTGGTAGAGGCCTTGGGATGGCCCGTTCCCTCCAAACCCCAAAACAGTCCAGCTCTGCCAGTGGCCACAGGTCCAATGTGCCACCCCAGGCAGGACAGAGCTGTGAAAACTCTAAAGCAGGGGGCTCTGGGATTTGCCCAAATCAGTTTCCAGTCCTCCCCCTTCCCCTGTGACCAGGATTCAGGCATCCATTCCTAAGCCATGCGGCTGCCTGCTCAGAGAAAGAGCCCCCCAGAGACCTACACCTCTCTGGGGCAAAATGCACACACACACACACACACACACACGTACACATGCACACACACGCATACACACGGAGCACGCAATCCCAGGGGCTTCACAGAGCCGAAACACCATCCACACATCGTAAGAATATCCATGCTCCAAACACAGACTGATCGATTTGTTTTCCTCTGAGGCCTTTCTTTGAAAGAAGTGAAATCTCGGCTTTATCTTGGTAACAACAAAGCTCCGACCACTCTGAAATACCGAGTACGGAGATGTGGATGGGGAAGGGTGCAGAGTCCTCACTGAGGATCTTGAAAAATCACAAAACTGCAACTCCTGCTGAAATGATCGATTCAATGATAATCAGGGGATGCTAAGACCACAAGACATTGAAAGGGAGGGGAGGGTTACCTGGAGGCCCCGATCTAGTACCACCCAAAGCAGGTCTACCAGACGTCTGTGCCTCCCCATGCAATGCAGGTGAAATATACCACACTGCCTTTTCTGCCAAAAGTTTCAATTCTGAATCTAATGAAGCCTCTGTAGGATAGTTGCACTATCTAATATGGGAGCCACTAGCCACATGTGGCTAATTAAATGTAAATTCATTAAAATTTAATTTAATTTAAAAAAATTCAGTTCCTGCGTCATGCCAGCCACATTCTGAATGCACAGTGGCACTAGGAATTATTGCTAACGTTGTCAGGTGTGGCAGTGGTAACGTGGTTGTGGAAAATTCTCCCAGAGACCGACACCTTGGTTATCATCCTTACCTACAAGAGATGTGTACTGAAGTGATGTCCTCTCTGATTCATCTTCAAATACTTCAGTCAAAAGCAAAGAGGTGAAGCAAATATGGCAAACATTAGTAATTGTTCACTTTAGGCTCTGGGTGTCCAGACCTTATTATACTACTCCATCTGCTTTTATGAATGAAAGTTTTCATTGTAAGAGTAGTGGAATGTTTATGTAATCTCAAAATAACTGTCCCCGCCTCAGTGCCATTAACTACCAAAAGAAATGGTAACTTTATAAGGGAGAGACCTGGTGGGCACCAACTTAATCAAGTGATCAAGGTTAACACCCTCCTCGGGGACAGACCCATGGGGTGAGCCTCCCGTTATGACACACCAGGAAGGACACATCATCACCTCCAACAAAAATGCGGAGCCTAAATCTAATCCCCTAGATTGAGGGATCGTCACAAACAACTGGCCTGGATGCTTCAGAAATGTGAATGGCCGGAGAGACAGGAGGAGGCTGGGGGTAAATTCTGGATGTGAGCAGGCTGAAGGGCTGAGACAATGTGTGACCCTGGCTCAGAGTCTGTATCACAGTAAACTACCTGGAAAGGACGACTGGGACAGTTACTGGGGCCACTGGTAAAATCCGAATATGAACTCTCCATTAGTGTCATGGACTGAGTGTCTGTGTCCCCCCCAAATCCATATGAAATCCTCACCCCTCAACGTGATGGGGCCTCTGGGAGGTGACAAGGCCATGAGGGTGGGGTCCTCCTGAAGGGGATTAGTGCCCTTATAGGAAGAGGCCAGAGAGCTCTCTCGCCCCTTTCCACCCTGCGAGGGTACAAGGAGAAGTCAGTGGCCACCTGCCACCTGGAAAAGAATCCAGCCATACTGACACCCTGACCTTGTACTTCTAGTTTCCAGAACTGTGAGAAATAAATGTCTGTTGTTTATAAGCCACCCAGTCTAGGTTATTTTGTAATAGCAGCCTGAACAGGCTAAGACGATTCGATGACAATATTGCATCAGTGCTAAATTTCCTTTTTGTTTTCATATTTCCTCTCACATTGAATAAATGATCTGCCTGTGTTGCCATCTTCAGCTAGGTTTCTGTAGAGTAATTTTTTAATTGTGGTAAAATACATACAACATAAAATTTACTATTTGAACCGTGTTGAAGCGTACGATTCAGGTCCTTAAGTACATCCACAGTGTTGTGCCACCATCACCACCATCCGGCTCCGGGACTTTTCCATCTTGCAAAACTAAAACTCTGTCCCCATGAAACACTAACTCCCCAGTCCCCTCACCCAGCCCCTGGCCACCACCATTCTCCTTTCTGCCTCTGGATTTGACTGCTCTGGGGCCTCTTAGAAGTGGGATCACACAGCATTTGTCCTTCTGCCTCTGGCTTATTTCACTTAGCATAATGTCCTCAAGGTTCATCCAGACTGCAGCAGGTATCAGAATTTCCTTCCCTTTTAAGGGTAAATTCCCTTACTTTGATCTCATTGCCTAAGGAGTGCTGGAGTCCTAAGGAAACAGGCACTGAAGTGTCTGAGGACGAGGGGCACGATGTCCACAGGGAAATCGCCACAGCCCAGCAAATGAAGGGCAGCCCTGTCCCCACGTGGCACCTGCAGCTCTGGCCCCTCCTCGAGGCTCAGCCCTGTCTGCCTATTGGCCCCTGGAGGTGCAGGGAGCCGCGCCCTTGTTTACTGTTGTGGCAGTCCCTAAAGTAGCCCCTCTCTCTCTCTAGTTCTTCCCCCTGGAGCCCAAACCATGCCACTCTCAGCTTAAAAGCCCTTAATGATGCCACAGAGCCCAGAGAACAGCTGCTGGGCGCATCTGGGGACCTTTGGGAGCAGGCCCAGCATCCTCCCCACCGCCGGTCTGTGCTGCAGCCTGGCCAGACGCTCCCCTGGACACCTGCACTCTGCCCGCCACGCCCTCCCTCCTCAGGAATGTC
>VBSM01002153.1:22421339-22459492 GCA_008086735.1 Cheirogaleus medius
CGGCCTCCCAGAGTGCTAGGATTACAGGCGTGAGCCACCACACCCGGCCTGTTTGGGGTTTTTAAAGTTAGAGATGTTTGAGAGACCAAGTAGAGCTCTCTGCCATGGGAAGAGTTGGCTCTAACTTTCAGGAGCTCAAGGGAGAGGTTTGGACAGAGAAATAAATATGGGAGTCAAAAATAGGATGGCATCACCAGGGACAGAGCGTGGAGACAGAAGGTACAACACTGCCTGAAATAGTGGAAAAAAGGAAGCATTCTAGGTACCCTACTGTTTTAAATACGACAGGAGACACACGGCGCAATCCCAGGCAACTGGCGGGAAGGACTGTGTTGATCTGAGATGACTGGAAAATGTCCCCAGGATATGTCATTAGGTGAAAAAGCAAGATGCAGAGGTGGGACTTCCGGAATGATGGGATAAGGAATTCGGTAGGCTCTCTCCCCAGCAAAACAACAATGTAACTGATGAAAATATTTAAAAAAACCATCATTCAAATTCTCTGAAAAAGATCCTAAGGGCAAACAGCAAATAGAGAAACATGCATTCAAGAAAACCGACTAAATCTCTGCACAATCAGCAGCATTTGTGGCCTTTGAGCCATGGCCTCCCACATCGCCCTTGCCCGGCTCTGCGTTACGGGGCCTTACTAGGGACTGGTGCTGTCAAGGAAATGGGGCTCCTCTGCCCCCCGCTTTCAGGGCGGATACAGTTTCCCTCTGGGTTTCTCATCACCCTGACTCCATGTTGCAGAAGCAACGTTCCAGGCAGATGTGGCTGGCCCGGGCCGCAGCCTCTCTCCCCGCACCCAGCCCTCGCTCCCAGGGCAGGAGGTGCGCCCCGGGCACTGCTGAGCATGCTGGGCCCCAATCACCCCACTCCCGCTCGCTCCCAGGTGAAGGCTCCTGGGGGGATGAGCTGAAAAACACCAGCGGCTGCTGCCCACCCGCCCCACCCCAGCGCTCATCTGTAGAGCAGGTGTGTCACTCCAAGAAAAGCCAGTGGCGTGGCCCAGGCCCCAAGGTAGGTACACAGCAGTTGTGCCTGCAGGGACTGACTCTTCTGGGACCTTGAGTTTGAGAACACCATGCCCGAAGGGAGATCTGGAAGACCTCAGTGGAGACTGGTAGAGCCTCTAGAAGTTTCCTAGAACCAGAGCAAGAGGCATCCAGGAAAACTCCCCTGGGGTCGTATGTAGACAGCCTGGGGTTGAGGAGGGCTGCGCTCGCTGGCTAGGCTGCGCCCTGGCAGGAGCAACCAGAGCGGCACAGGGGTGGACTTGAAAACATTCCCAGAGCACCCAGACCGTCCTCCCACAGGCACAAGAGGCTTAGCATAAGCTCCGAGCCGCACGTACTGAGCAATAAGCTACTCCACCCCAGAGGGACTCCCGGGATGCCAGGCTTAAGGATGATGTCACAGCCATCCTGGCCATCTGGAAGCTGGTGCCTGTCCGAGCTGTGCCCTCTAGGGAGAGATCATAGGGAGGACTCTATGCTACTAGTCTCTGGCTGACCATGGGACAAAAAGGGTAAATTCTCTGAATTGTGATAGCAGCCTCCAAGCCACACACACATCCAACAGTAAAAGGTAAAAATGTAACTGGCCGAGGGGCTTAAGCACAACCCTTGACTATTAAGCAGTTTATGCTGCCTAGGGGTGACCCCTCGGTAGCCAAGTTAAGAGGTAAAAATAAGAGGAAATGCTCTGAGTGGGGACATGAGAGTCTGCACAGTGTGGGACGGGGAATGTGACGGTAGAACTGACTCCTCAGAAGTAGTTCAGCCAAGTCACAAAGCAAATAAACCACCAAGCAAACCACCACCACCTCTGAGGGGCCAGGGAATCAGCATCCAGAATTGCTACAATATATTATCTAAGGCCAGGTGCGGTAGCTCACGGTGGCTAACCTCAGGAGGATCACTTGAGGTCAGGAGTTCTAGACCAGCCTCAGTAAGAGCAAGACCCTGTCTATACTAAAAATAGAAAAGAAAAAAAAATAGTCAGGTATGGTAGCGTGTGCTTGTAGTCCCAGCTACTTGGGAGGCTGAGGCAGGAGGATCGCTTGAGCCCAGGAGTTTGAGGTTGCTGTGAGCTAGGCTGATGCCACAGCATTCTAGCCTAGGCAACAGAGTGATACTCTGTCTCAAAAAAAACCCCTATATATATATATATATGTATATATAATCTAAAATGTCCAGCTTTCAAGAAAATACTACGAGACATCCAAAGACACAGGATAGCATGACCCAGACACAGTCTTCACTAGGAAATTCTACCAAACATTTAAAGAATACCAGTTCTCAAACTCTTCCAAAAAACAGAAGAGGACGGAACACTTCCTAATTCCTTCAATGAGGCCAGTATTACCCTGATCCCAAAGTAAGACAAAGACACCAAAAGGAAAAAAACCCCCACAAACCAGTATTATTTACGAATATAAAATCCTCAATCAACAGAATACAGTTTCTTGAAATCCAGCAAACTGAATCCAACAGCACATTGACAGGCTCGTGCCCCATGACGCAATGGCATTTCTCCCAGGAATGCAACATGAGAAAATTGATCGATGTACTGCGCTGTATCAACAGAACAAAGAACAAAATCCCATGATCATCCAAGAGATGCAGGAAAGCTTCTGACAAAATCCAACATCCTTTCATGATAAAAAACATCCAGCACACTAAGAATGGGAGGGAACTTCATCAACATTGTAAAGGACATCTCAGAAAACCCACAGCTCACCTCATACTTAAGGACGGAAAAACTTCTAAGATCAGGAACAAGACAAAGAGGCTGGGCCTGGTTGCTCACTCCTGTAATCTCCGCACTATGGGAGGATTGAGGATCACTTGAGGCCAGGAGTTCGACACTAATACAAAAAATTAGCTGGATATGGTGGCACACACCTATAGTCCCAGCTACTTGGGAGGCTAAGGCCAGAGGATCATTTCAGCCCAAGCGTTCAAGGTCGCAATGTGAGCTTTGATCCTGCCACTGCACTACGGCCTGGCTTTTAAGAGACAGCAAGATCCTGTCTCTTAAAAAAAAAAAAAAGAATAAGACAAAGATATCATCTGTTCTTGCCACTTTTATTCAATATTGTACTGAAGGTTTTGCTAGGACAATTGGGCAAGTAAAAGAAATAAAAGGCATCCAGATTGGAAAGGAAGAAGTTATCTATTTCTATTTGCAGATGACATGCTCTTATATATAGAAAATTTTAAGAAATCTGCTAAAGAAAACTATAAGAAATAATAAATAAGGTTAGCAAGATTGCATAATACAAGAGCAGTATACAAAAATCAATTGTTTTTCTATACACTAGTGATGAACAATCTGAAATAAAACTAAGAACAATCCCATTTATAATAGCATCAAAAAGAATAAAATACTAGCCAGGCACGGTGGCTCACACCTATAATCCTAGCACTCTGGGAGGCTGAGGTGGGAGGATTTCTTGAGGTCAGGAGTTAGAGACCAGCCTGGGCAACATAGTGAGACCTCCCATCTCTACAAAAATTTAAAAAATTAGCCAGGTGTGGTGATGCATGTCTGTAGTCCCAGCTACTCAGGAGGCTGAGGCAGGAGGATCACTTGAGTCCAGGAGCTTGAGGATTCAGTGAGCTATTATCAGACCATTGCACTCTAGCCTGGGCAACAGACCAAGACCCTGTCTCAAAAAAAACAAAATAAAATAAAATGCTTAGGAATAAATTTAACAAAAGAACTATAAGACTGAAAACCACAAAACATAATTGAAAGAAATTAAATAAATGCAAAAACAATCCATGTTCATGGATCATGAGACTTAATATTATGGGGGCTTTTTGACTGCTTTTTTACTTTTATTATTTAGAGACAGGGTCTTGCTATGTTGCCCAGGCTGGACTCAAACTCCTGGGCTCAAGTGATCCTCCTACCCAGGCCTCCCAAGTACCTGGGACTACAGGTATGCACTACCATCAATATTGTTACGATGCCAATGCTCTCCCAAGTTATCTACAGTCAACACAATCCCTATCAAAACCCCAACTGTAGTTTTACAGAAACTGACAAGCTGTTTCTAAAATTCATATGGAAGTGAAGGGACCCAGAATAGCTAAAACAATCTGGAAAAAGAACTAAGTTGGAGGTTTCACACTTCCCAATTATAAAACTTACTACAAAGCTATAGTAAGGAAGACAGTGTGGCACTGGCATAAGGACAGACATGTAAACCAATCGACTAGAATCAAGAGTCCAGACACTTCTATTTTTGGCAAGTGTTTCAAGACAGTTCAAGGGGGGAAAGAATAACCTTTTCAAAAAATGGTGCTGGGGAAACTGGATTTTTTTTTAGACAGTCTTGATCTGCTGCCTGGGCTACAATGCTGTGGCGTCAGCCTAGCTCACAGCAACCTCAAACTCCTGGGCTCAAGCAATCCTTCTGCCTCGGCCTCCCAAGTAGCTGGGACTACAGGCGCACACCACCACGCCTGGCTAATTTTTCTGTTTTTAGTAGAGACAGGGTCTCATTCTTGCTTGATCTGGTCTAGAACTCCTCACCTCAAGTGAACCTCCTGCCTCAGCCTCCCAGAGTGTTAGGATTACAGGTGTGAGCCACCATGCCTGGCCTGGAAACTGGATATTGACCATCTTTTCTGATAATAACTCAGCTGTTAATTTTATTGAAGATCCTTTGTTTGTGATGAGTCACCTTTTCTTGCTGCTTTCATGAATCTCTCTTTGACTTTCAGCAGTTTGACTATGATGTGTCTAGTTATGGATTTTTTTTTTAGTTTATCCTACTTGGAGTTTGTCAAACTTCTTGGATGTGCAGATTAATGTTTTTCATTAAATTTGGGAAGTTTTCACCCTTTATTTCAATTGACACTTCTCTTTTTGACAAATGTTTAAAATATTTTTCTTTCCCTTTTTCTCAATCCTATTCTTCTGGAACTCTCATTATGCATATACAGTTGTTCCTCAGTTTACAATGGGGTTACATATCAATAAATCCATTGTAAGCTGAAAATATTAAATATCATAAGTCAAAAATGAATCTAATAGACCTAATCTACCAAACATCATAGCTTAGCCTAGCCTACCTTAACTGTGCTCAGAACACTTATATTATCCTACAGTTGGGCAAAATCACCTAATACAAAGCCTATTTTATAATAAAGTGTTGAATCTCTTATGTAATTTATTGAATGATACATTGAAAGTAAAAAAAAATGGTTATATGGGGGACTCAAAGTATCATTTTCACACCATTGTGAAGCTGAAAAATTGCAAGTTGAACCATCATAACTTGGAGATTCTCCGTATTGGTATGTTTGATGGTGTCCCATAGGTCTCTGAGACCCTCAATTTTTCTTCATTCTTTTTTCTTTCCATTCCTCAGACTAGGTAGTCTCATCTAACCTATATTTAAGTTTGCTGATTCTTTCCTTTGCCACTTCAGATCTGTCGTTAAGCCTCTGTAGTGCATTTTTCATTTTTGTTATTGTACTTTTCAACTCCAGCTTTCTATTAGGTTCTTTTTATGATTTATATCTCTTTGTTTATGTTCTCTATTTGATGATACATCCTACCTTTTCTTTAATTCTGTCAGTGTGGTTTTCTTTAGTTCTGTGAACATATTTATAATAGATGCTTTGAAGTTTTTGTCCACTAAATCCACCATCTAGGCTCCCTCAAAGGTAGTTGCTTTTTCCCGTTTTTGAGCCACACTTTCTTATATCTTTGTGTGTTTCTCATAGTTTTTTACTGAAAATTGGACATTTTAAATAAAACAGTATGGCAACTCTGGAAATCAGAGTCCTCTCTCCACCCTGGGGTTTGATGTTGTTGTCGTTTGTGAATTCTTGTCGTCTGTTTGTTTGTTCAGTGACTTTTCTGGACTAATTCTGTAAAATCTCTGTCCTTTGTTGTGTGCAACCACTCATATTTTCTCAATTGTCTTAGTGGTCAGTTAATCATTGGACAGATATTTTTTTTTAATGCTTTGAACTATTACGTTTCCCAGCATTTGCTGAGGAGCTGTGTGTGTGTGTTGGGTCATGCATTCCATACTCCAGCAAGCCATTTAACCTTAGCCTCATTTCCTTTTGTGCTTTAGCCTTTTCTTCCTCTTATCTGACCCCCAAGATCAGAGGTGAGAGTTTAGGACCTTCTCAGATCTTTCCTAGGCATATGCACAGCCCTGCACATACACATAGCTCACTAGGTTCTCAGGAACATATGGAGAGCTTTCCAAAGCTTCTTACTGCCATCTCATTCCCCAGTTATTCCTCTAAACTTTTTTTGGTCAGTCTATTATTAGCCCCAGCTGGTAACGCTCCTCAGGCAGTTGCAATTTTAAACAATTGTCACTGATTGTTTTAGACAAATGCCTTGGGAATAGGGTTATTTGCACAAATACTAGCAAACTCTTGGATCAAATAAGGGCAAGCTTTAATAATGGAATTTTTCAGCAAATTGCTAGACAAGTCAAATAGTGACAGTTCTCTGGGGATGGGGATTTGGGGGACCTCAAGCCCCTTCCACCTCTTCAAGCAGCTGCTAGGATGCTTGTTTTCACAGCCACCATCATTACAAGCCTGCAGATTTTCCAGCTACCATGGATCTTGGAGAGAGGGATGGTATTAAGGAAAATTAAAATGCCATAAAGCTAAGTGCTTTACTGAGATTCAGCCCTTTTACTTGAATAAATGTTCTGCCTATTATTGCAAGCCTTTAGATAATTTCCAGTTCTGAAAAAGTTGATTTTGACCATTTTTTGTCATTGCTTTTATGGGGAAGTGGGTTTTCAGGGATTCTTGCTCCACTATTCTGGGGGTGTTTCAATCTTTTTTTTTTTTTGTCCAAGCTATTTTTAAACTTTTTTATTTTATTGTAAAGTGACAATGTATATATTTATAGGGTAAAACATGATGTTATAATTTATGAATGCAACATGGAATAATTAAATCAAGCTAATTAACATATCACTTCAAATACTTTTTGTGGTGAGAAGGTTTGAAATTTACTCTCTTAGTAATTTTGAAATATACAATAGGCTATTATTAACTGCATTCACCATGCGGGGCAATAGATCTCCAAAAAAAAGTATTTTTCCTGTCTGAGATCTTGTGCCCATTAACCATCATCTCCCCATTCCCTCCAGCCACTGTTCTATCTTAATAGCATTCTCAGGAGTTGAGATATCTCAGCGCTTGCTGTTATTGAAGAAACTGATGCTCAGGGAGGTCAGGTGACTTACCTAAGAACACACAGCTCCTCAGATCCCGAGGCAGGATTTGAACCCCAATAAGCCTGTTTGACTTCAGTGTTCTGCACATCCGACCCGTCCCCCAGAGCCCCCCTCATGCATCCTTTCACTCCAGCCCTTAGCTCCCGCCTCCATGCCAGCTGTTTATCCCACAAGTTTATTTAGGACCTTGCCTGTGGGAGGATTGCTCAGCTTTGAAGGTTGCACATAAGAAGAATCTCTGAGGCATGTTCTAAGCACCAGCAGATGACGGCTCTGCTCTCAGGCTGAAAGCAGGAAGGGAGGCTCTTCTCTCTGAGCTGGCATCAGGCTGACCTGTCACCTGGAGGAATCCTAAAGTGATGAGAGCATCCTTCCTGCTCTCTGCGCCACAGGACTGTCAGCTGACGCTGTCCCCAGGTGAGCTGAGACACAAGGGCACATTACTAAATCACACACAGGTCACGACCCTGGCAGAAATCCAGCCTACACTCCGACACCTTGCAGTGGTTCCCAAGACCACCCAGATAATAAAGCAGTGAAATAGAAACGGGGTGAGTGGGCAGCAGCTTTCAGCTCCACTGGGAAAGGAGGCTCAGAGTTGAGTTCCTCAGGCACCGTTCCAGGTCTTAGCCACACAGAGTGAATGACACAGACAAAACCCTGCCCTCGTGGGGCTTATGTCCTAGTCGGGAGGGGGCATTAATGGTGTGTTGGAAGGTGATATATGCCATATAGAAATATAAAGCAAGGAAAGGGATAGGGAATGTGTGAGAGGGTGGAGGGTGGAGGGTGCAGTTTTTTAAATAGTGTTACCCAGGGGAGGTCTCTTTGGTGTCCCATACCACAGCTCTTCTGACCAAGAAATTTACATTAGGGTGAAGGAAGTTTGAAAATGGGCTCATGCCTTTGGAATCCACCACGTTTATCGTGTGCCCTATTACTCAGATAGATGGTAGAATGGCCTACTGAAGGCTCAGTCATGACACCAGCTAAGAGACCACACCCTGTAAGATCAAGAATGCTGTTTGACAAAATGCAAATTCATGCCTGGAAACTAAGAGTGGAGATGGGAGTGTTTCCTTGCCTGTTACATCTAATAACCTGCCCAGAGGAGTTTTGTTTCCATCTGTACAGCACTGGGCTCACTGGACTTTGAGACGATAGTACCCAAGGGGTTCCCTGTGATCCCAGGGAACAGGGTCATGATTCTGGTAAATTGTAAACTGAGTCTACTTCCTGGCCATTTTGCGATTCTCATTCACTGAACCAGTAGAGAGAGCGGGAGTTACTATTTTGGCTGGGATAATAGATTCTGATGAACAGGGAAAAATTCAGTGGCTGCTCAAAATGAGATCCAGGAGACCTGTAACCCGGGCACGGTGGCTCACGCCTGTAATCCTAGCACTCTGGGAGGCTGAGGTGGGAGGGTCGCTTGAGCTCAGGAGTTTGAGACCAGCCAACCAGCTGGTACTTAAACAAAAAAAAAAAAAAAGGAGAACTGTGGGTAGAACCCAAGGGATTCACTGGGGCACCTCTTTATGTGCCTTTATTCAGTAATAACAGTCCATGGGAACCATGGTTACTACTGAAGACATTGTTCCTCCCTATATCTTGATTTCAGTGGTTAGTTACATTGGCACATGTGTATGCCCATATAACAGACCACTGAAATCAAGATGTAGGGCAGCTCCAGCACTCGGCTGGCTCCCTGTGTCCTCTCCCAACCAATCCCCCACCAGCAGTAACCACTATTCTTCCTGTTCCTGAACTTCACACAAACCTATTGATACAGAATGTACTCTTCTGTGTCTGGCATTTTTCACTCAACAATAGATCTGTGATATTCAGCCATGGTGTGTATGTCCTTTCCATTGCTGGGTAATATTCTTTTGTATGAATATACCATAATTCGTGTATTTATTCTATTGTAGATGGATGTAAAAAGTTTTTGGTTATTATGAATAAAGCAGCTATGAACTTTTTTTTTCCTTTGAGACAGGGTCTCACTCTGTCACCCAGGCTGGAGTGCAGTGGCATCATCATAGCTCACTACAACCCCAAACTCCTGGGCTCAAGCGATCCTCCTGCCTCAGCCTCCTGAGTAGCTGGGACTACAGGTGCCAACACTACTCCCCGCTAATTTTTCTATTTTTTGTAGAGATGGGGTCTTGCTCTTGCTCAGGCTGGTCTCAAACTCCTGACCTCAAGCAATCCTCCCACCTCAGCATCCCAGAGTGCTAGGATTACAGGAGTGAGCCGCCACGCCCTGCCTATGAACGTTCTTATACTTGCCTTTTGGTGAAAATATGTGCTAATGTCAATTGAGCATACACTTAGAAGCAAAATGGCCCGAGTCATAGGGAATATATATGTTTAACATTAGAAGATAGTGCCAGTTTTCCAGAGTAATTAAAACAATGTATATTCCTACCTACAGTGTATGAGAGTTCCAGTTGATCTACATTGTTGCCTACACTTGGTATTGTCAGTTGTATTAACTTTAGCCAATTTGGTGGATGCTTAACAATATCTCATTTGCTCTTAATCTGCATTTCCTTAATGAGTATTGACGATCACCTTCTCAGGTGCTCACTAGTCATTTTGATATCCTCTTTCATGAAATGCCTGTGTTCAAGTATTTTGCCCATTTAAAAAAAACAGTTGTCTATATTTTTATTATGGATGTGCAGAAGTTCTTTAAATATTCTGGATACGTCCTTTGTCAAAAATATGTATTGCAAATATATGTATCCTATTCTGAGGCTTATGTTTCAACCTCTCTTAATGGGCTCTTGATGAGCAGATGTTCTTAATTTTGATGGAGGGCAATCTTTTATTTTGTGGTTGGTACTTTTTAAAGTACTCGTTTAGAAGACATTGCTCACTTGGAATAATGAAGGCATTCTCTTATGTTTCCTTCTTGAAACTTTATTGTTTTTACCTTTCACATTTAGGATTGCGATCTATTTCAAATTAATTTCTGAGTGTGGTGTGAGGCCAGGGAATATGTTACTTTTCTTGAAAAGACAAAGGCCAGGCGAGGTGACTCACACCTGTAATCCTAGCATTCTGGGAGGCTGAGGCCGGTGGATCGTTTGAGCTCAGGAGTTCGAAACCAGCCTGAGCAAGAGACCCCGTCTCTACTAAAAATAGAAAGAAATTAGCTGGACATCTAAAAATATATAGAAAAAATTGGCCGGGCATGGTGGTGCATGCCTGTAGTCCCAGCTACTCGGGAGGCTGAGGCAGAAGGATTGCTTGAGCCCAGGAGTTTGAGGTTGCTGTGAGCTAGGCTGACGCCACGGCACTCTAGGCCAGGCAACAGAGTGAGACTCTGTCTCAAAAAAAAAAAAAAGACTATCTTTTCCTCAATAATTTTCTATACATTCTTGACCCTGTAGCTAGAATTAACTTCCCTAAACACACATTTGATCATCCCATTTTTCTGCCTATCTTCAATGGCAGCCCATTGTTCCTTTGGAAAATGATTAGTTTTTTGCTTAATGCATCTTAACAATACCCTGCTTGATCTAGCCACCTCCTGTTTCTCCAGCCAAATCTTGTGTGTGTCTATCTTCCCACTCTAAGCTAACTGTAGAGTTCCTTGAACAGATCAACTCTCATCCACAGACCTTTGCCACACAGAGCACTTCCATCCCCTTAAGCCGGTTATTCAAACTTCAGGTCTTATCTCCAGGAAGTCTCTGCACAGTCTCTGTCCCTTAAGTTTAGGTTAGGTAACCTCAATATGTGCGTGCGTTGTACCTCTGAGTTTGTAATTATAACTAAGTATCTCCTCCACTATAACTTCCCTGAGGGAAAGGAGGCCAATTTAGTTCATATAAAAGGTGCTTCCTAAATATTACTGAATGAATGAATAAGTTTAAGGTGGGATCTTCTCCCAGGGACCCAGGAAGCCTGGGCCTTGGAGAAACAGGGCGTTTCCAGTCTCAGATCTAGCACTTGGCAAATGGATTAAAATTTCGGAGCCGCAATTTTCAAATCTGTAAAATAGTGATATGATACTCCCTACATAGGATTGCAGTAAGCATCAAATAAGATAATGCACCTAAATATTTAGCGCAATGATTGGCACATGGACCCTTTTGGTATTAAGAAGATGGGTGCACATGGAGGGCGCACTCCCACTGGCTCTACCCCACGCACATGCGCGGTCACTCGCGGGCCCTCAGCCTGGCCCAGCCGCGCATGCGTACTCGTTCGGAACCCTGGCCCGGGCCGAAGGTGAAGGGGCGGGACGTACGCCGCACGCCTGCGCCGTGAGAGGCGGTGCGCCGCGGGGGCGGGGCCGCGCAGGCGTGCAGGGCGTCCCGGCTCTGGAGCATAAACAAGAGCGGGGACGGGATGAGGCGGCGGTTGATCCCGGGACGGCGAGCGGCGGCGGCTGAGGCGCCAATCGGGGCCCGGCACCGATCCTGAGCACAGCCCGACCCGTCTTCGCACGCGCGTGCACCCGGCCGGCCCGACCCGCCCGCCCGCCGCGCGCCCAGCCATGAACCTGGCGAGCCAGAGCGGGGAGGCCGGCGCCGGCCAGCTGCTCTTCGCCAACTTCAACCAGGACAACACGTAAGGCCGGGCCGGGGTCGGGCCTGGGGGGCGGCCTTGCTGCCCGAGCCCGCGCCGAGCTCGGCGGGGTCGCAGGCTCGGCCTCCCCGCGGGCCGCGGCGGGCAGGGGCGTCCCTGGGGGCAGACCCGGGGCCGGGCCGCGGAGGGAGGGGCGCCCTCCTGGGAGACCCTCGGCGCTTCCCTGGCGTTGCGGCCCCGGACGGGGGAGGTCCTGGGAAGGGGGTGGTTTTCATCTGCTCGGAGGGAGGCTCCTTCTTCAGACCTCACTCCTCACAAAGTTGGAGCAAAACTTTGTGGCTTGGCTTGTCGTCCGGGCCGCGTGTGGAGCGGTGGGAGTGGGCTGCTGCCTCTTCTCCCGCCTTCCCTCTCTTGGCTCTGCCTTCTCCCCCCACTCTTTCTCCTTTTCAAGCCCTTCTTGTCTCCTCATTGTCTTGGGGCCCTTTCTCCCTCTTTGATTTCCTTTTCTTCCTTGCTCACTGTTCTTTTTGGCAGGTAATTTTTTTGTCTTCTCCAGGCAAGCAACAAACTTAGCGATAATCCTGGCATCCGTCCTAGAGAGGAAACTAAGCTAAGGGAGATGTTACAGACAAGTGCAGGAGCCTTGGTGTTTCAGGTGGTGGGGTCGTCCTTAGGATAAGAGAGTACCTTAATGCCAACCCATGGAACATTGTCTAAATCGGTGTGGGTTGGAAGCTGATTCTTCAGATGCTGCCTCGGATGACTTGTGAGGATAGTTAATAGATGCGGTTCTTGAAGAACCAAGATGAGTTATGAGGCTGGTAAGGGAGGAGAGCCATCTTGGGAAGTGAGTAAGAGGAAGTGATGTAAGAGGAGGGGAAGAGTGGGTCATTTGGCATTTTACTAAGTAGTTGATTGAGTTGTTATTGGCTGAAAGGAATTAACAAAGTAGAAAACGAGATTTTTTTTTTTTACATTAAAGTTAATGGTAGAATGGCAAACACCCAGTCAGCGATATGTGGTGGGTACACAACAGAACCTTCCCAAAGTTGTGAAACTAGCGACAGTCCCACAGTGGGGCTGTGTTGAAGGTTGAAGGGGGCAGATCACCTATTCCAACTACAGATGAGAAACTGAAATTTAGAAAGTTTCAGAGCTTGCACAGTTGATTAATAGCAGAATGGGCAGGAGTAGAATCTAGTCTCCTGAGTTCTCTTCCAGTGTTCTTTCCACCATGCCATGCTGTTTTCTACCTACAAGTAGGATTCTGAAGACAGTGAATTTAGAAATCATAGTGTAGCAATTTTTTAAAGATTAAAACTACCAAATATTATAGCGTTCTATGTGACCAAAAGCCAGCATAACAAAAACAGTTCAGATCACCTGTTGCAGTTTGTTATAGTTGGGATAGACTATATTAATTCAGGTAGGGAAGAGGAAATTCCACAGCAATTATGGGGATTTGGTATTTAAACTCTTAATATTTTGAGGCTAGTATGAGTGGTTGTATTATGAGGTTTTATACCTTGTATGAATGAATTAGAGAATTTCCGAAACATTTTCCACCACTCTAAGTTTTTTTGCTACTTGTTATTTATATTGGAAGGAAATTAAACATAAGAAAAATTTAAATTGGGCTACCAAGTTCTCTGTATAATAGAAGATTGTCACTCTATTTGGCCTGAAATAGCACCTTTTCACACTTGGAAATTATTTGCTTACTCACTTCCCTATGAGTCCTGAAGTTATTAGTTCAGGAGATTTGTGTCATAATTTTGACTTGCTGAAGAGACCTTGATATAGTGCAAACATAAATTGGAATTAATAGTAAGTTAAGATTATACTAAAAGTTTACTGGGTTAAAATGACTGTAATTTGTTTTAAATTTACTCTTGAAAGAAATACAAAAGTTCTTTGGGAAAAGCTTTATGGTTTTTTTCCCTCCCTTCTCATCTCCAGAGTTGAATAGAGGAAGACAATCTTTAGCAAGACAAAGAATGTTGTTCTAGAATCCACATTTACTGTATTCAGTGAGAAAATTTGGAAGCCAGTTCATTTAATCCAATGTTATACCGTCATTTCACTTTGTCTTTTAAATGCCTCACAACACAATATTCATTGCATACCAGACTGTAACTGTCCTGCCTTTCTTCTTGTAATATGATTTCAAGTGTATTTTTTCATGATTCTCATCCTAAAAGTGTGAATAAGTTTTATTTGCTTTTGACCATCTGTTTTATTTTTTTATTTATTTATTTTTTTTACCTAGACCAGTGAAAAGGGCACCAAGAGCAGCTGGTCTCCGTCGTCCCCGTGTTTACTGGTTAGTTCCGATCCTGGTTTCTGAAAGTAACACCTTGGAAGGCTTATGTTGGAGGACTTCTTGGCTTTTTGAAATTGAAATTAAGCAATTAATAAGTGGCAGAGGATCACTTGAATCTTAAATGGAAATATCAGGGACTAAATTTTTCCAGTAGATACCACACTTGTGGGAAGTTAGTGACGTGGCAGTGTCTGTTTTAAATGTCATTTCTAGAAGGGATAGAATAAAGAGAGGATTTGACTTTCTAAGTCTTGTGTTTGTAGAATTGATGTTACAAAGTGTCTGGAGACAGCAGGAGAAACCTGTCTAGATGTATTGCTTTCTTCTGTGTCTTTTGTATTTCACAGCATTGTACTGGGAAAGTAACTGCCCTGCTCTCTCCTCTCTTGTGTAAATTGAAGGTGGTTTTTAAGGATCCTTCAACCTTAAAAGTTTTAGGTCATTCTGTCTGCTGTGCAGATGGGATGTTTGAGGAGGGCAGGAGATCACTTAGAAAGGGATTATCCAATAGCAGTGGCCAGGGGGAGGAGACTGGTTAGTCATCACGATTTGTGTGACCCACAAGATGTGTATGATGCATTCAAGGGAGAAATTAGATGACCCCCCGTTTCTGCCTTGGGTTCTAGGTGAACAGTAATAACATCATGGGAGAAAAAATTAGTAAAGGATTCAGTTGGAGTGGGAGGAGAAGATGAACTCTGCTTGGGATACTAATGAGTTTGAAAGGCCTTAGGGGATATCCAGGTGGAGCTCTGGGATGGAGAGGATGTGAGGGGGATGGAAGGGGCTGTCCATGCCCTAAGCGAGGGTACCGGGGCCTACCAGGTCTTGGCTGACAGCAGCAGTTCAGGTTGTTTCCTGTTTATATACGGTGTTGGACTGTTCCCACCTTATAATCAAGTATGGCTCTTTTCTTGAAAAACATGATAAAGAGGGAGAGCCTTTATGTACTAACGATTGGGAACAGGGTGGAGAAAAGATAAGGGAGTTAAGAAAATGACCAGTTCACATTTTCATTTTTTAGTGGAAATCACTTAATCTTTAGATGGAATGCTCAAGTTTGAATTCATTGACAAAGACTTTCAGTTAAAGATGGTGGATCAAAACACAAGTGTTTATTTTGGCTCCATCCTAAAACCCTAATAAAATGTCAAAAATACTTTAAAAGGCTTAAAACCCATAGGATGGGGAGAATGAGAAGGAAGATATTAGCAACAAAATTTGGAAGCTATCAAATGATAAAGGAAGCTGGATCTTAAATTGCTAGTGGAGAAAGCAGAGAATCAACCTCATTTATTAAACTGCAGAATCCCAGAAGGCTAAGGAGTTGGCAGTCCAGGGCAGCTTAAGAAGTGATGCTGAAGGGGCTATGGGATGAAAATAAAGAGGATTGGCTCAGTATGTGTTTAGGAAACACTCCCTCTCCCTACCAAAAGGCAGGCTAGTCTCTGGAGAGGGTAAAACGGGCTCTGGATTTGGACACCAGGCACAGCTGAAGTTGGAGCTATAGTAGTAACCGTTGTGTTTTGGGGGGATAAGCAAAGACATCTGTTTTTGGTTATGATTTTCTAGTTTTTCCCTTTATCAGTAAAAGATCCCATTGTGCTAACTTAAAACCACATAAACATTTGTTGACAATAAGATTATTTATTAGGGCAAATCTCATCTGTTCTGCTCTCCCATTCGGCTGCCATTTTATGTTCAGGCTAATCGTGAGTAATTATTAAAACCAGAATCTCCAAAGAGGGGTATGTGAACTTGTTGGTGTTAAAATGAAGATATCAAACCTGTTTATATTTAATGTCATTATTTTAAAATGCCTATCTTTACGAATAAAGTATATACTTATACTAAACTATATGTATATACATCTCAAAAAGTATTTAGAATATTTTTGTTTCCATTTCTTACTGGTTGGAGTGCACAATCAGTTTTGTAGACTTTGGGTAAAATTCTACCTGAGATACTTAATATGCTAAATCAGTTTTTGAACACCTGGAAGAACAATAAACTTGATTGGCAAAGCCCAGTTTTAACACATTCTAGCTGTACAGAGCACAGCTGAGAACCAGAGATCTGAAACTCAAGGATCAGGTACTGAGGCTCATTAATTTTGCCCATGGGAGAGGCACTCTCCAAGCTTATTTATACATAATGCTAATAAGCTTGGTGATTTGGTTTCCAAGTCAACAAGAAGTTAGAAAAGGAGGGGGGCTGTTAATGATAGAATGGTCATGAGGAAGAGTGTGACAACTGTTAGCAAAACAAAGGCAGAAAAGTATTTTTACGACTGCTCCAGTCTGGCCATTTGCTGTGGGACACCTGAGACCCTCAACTCAGAAGAATCTGCCATCCCCTTGTTTAAGAACACAGGAAGGTACACAATTAAGGATGATTTGTTTTTTAAATAAAAGCTGGATTGGGGGAGGTTGGTGCTTAAAAATAGCAACCCTTAGTTATCTGGAAAATATTTTCCTGAGCATGAGTTTCTTAAAAGTTCTGATTTACTGAGGTTTTGTTTTATTTTTAGACTTCCTGGATATTTATTTTGGTTCTTTTATTACCTTTCACAATATTTAGAGGTAATAATAGTAAATTACTTCATTGATATAATTGATATAATTAATTCAATATAGTGAAGAAGTAATTCTTGCAAAGAAAAATTATATGAGCTGGTAGAGTTTTGTTTCTGTTCTTCTAAGATGAACCAGTGTTAATTTTAAATATTAATAGTGATTATAACAACTCCCTTCTTGGAATATTCTTACACATATTTATGAAAGAGTAGTTGGAAATCTCAAGTTTTTAATAGATGATATCATTAAAATAGCTCTTATCTTATCTTGGGATACAAATACTCATAGTATGAAATGTCTGTCTTTATTATTTTCCAGTCTTCTGGTTTATCTGCTTGTTTTCATATTCTCCCAGAAATTAAAAGCAAAAATGATCCTAGTGTCTGATTCCTCCCTTGTCCCACTGCTTCCTGCTTCATTATCTCATCTTTTCTTATTCTGAAAGCTAGACTTTCTTCTTGCTTCTGCTTTGCTTGGTCAGTTGCGTCCTGGAGAGAGGTACTTTTCTGATCAGGAAATCCTTCATTTAGTGTCAGGGGTCTCCTGTGCTAACAGGAGGGCGTGTGCGCTTGAGTTCCTTGAGCCTCTTAGCAGAAGCAGTGGTGTTGGGTGATAAATACAGAACCTTAAGCATGAGACTATCAAAATGGATCCTTTGCTTTTTCCTTGCAAGCCAATGATGAGGTCTTCTGATTCCAGATTCTAAGGTAGCTTTTTGGTCCATTTCATTTCCATCCCTCTGCACAGCCATAGCATGACATAAGTGATGGAACCATCATTGATAAAGGCCTACCAACATGCAGGTGTATCTGCATCTGCCTAGGTTATAAATATCTTTGTTTAAAATTTAGAAGATTAGCTTACTTAGCTTTCCAACTCTCACATTCACTGTGCGTGTATATCAGATCACCTGAGAAGCCCCAGTTTGTTTTGAAGGAAGCAATAATTTAGGGCTTATTACTTTCATTTATATCTCAAACTTATCTTTGAAGTTTTATAGGGTTTTTTGTTTTTTAAATTTTCCCAGCTTTATTGGGGTATAATTGACAGAATTGTATATATTTAAGGTATGTCACATGATGTTTCCATATACATGTTGTGAAGGGATTACCACAATCAAGCTAATTAATATGTCCATCACCTCATAGTTACTTTTTCGTGGTGAGAACACTTAAGATCTATTGTCTTAGCAGATTTCAAGAATAAATACATTACTATTAACTATCGTCACCATGCCGTACATACGATCTCCAGAAAATGTTCTGTAGGTTTTAAATAAGAATATTGTCTATTTTATTGACCTGGTGCCATCATCTTGTACTGTGCACCTGGTACAAACTATGTAAAATTATTCTGTGTAATTTTTGGTAGGCATGCTGGTAACTGACTGGTAACATGGGAGCTAGTTTGTGCATTATCACTGTCTACATGTATCAGCTCTTATTTCTGAATTTGGCTTTTTTGCAGGTCCCTAGCTGTTGGTAGTAAGTCCGGTTATAAATTTTTCTCCCTTTCTTCTGTGGATAAGCTGGAACAGATCTATGAATGCAGTAAGTGCTTGCTTTATTTTTCCCCTTTTAAAAAAAGACAAATTGTACTGGAATTGGAATGCAGTCCTAAATTCAGACACTGTGGTTGAAGTCCAACACCACTTGACTAGTCCTCTGCTTCCACCTTAGTCTTCCCAAAAGATGACAACTAGTGAAAAATCTGTGGGTGTTCTCCCAGATCTTTCTCTGTGTATTTGCATAAATAATAAATGTACGTATACAAGTTTTATGGGTGATCTTTTCCAATACACGACATATTGTATGTAGTATCCTGTAATTTCTCCCTCTTTTTAATGCCATTTAAACTTAGGTTACTGTCATGAAGGGCTTCCAGAAAATTGAAAATTTTACAACTCCTGTAGGAATGATTTATTTTCCTGAGTTGTCATTTCACAGCATCCGAGTAGCCTGTGTGTCAGGCAACGTGGAGTAGCGGGAGGCCATGAGCTTTGGCTTCTTGCTCAGTCACTCGTGTCATTTTAGATGGGTTACTTCATCTCTGGGCCAGGGTTCCTTTGTATTTTTTGCAAAACAGAAATAATGCCTGCCTATAATATTGTTGTCAGGATTAGAATTAGGTATGTGCATGCTTAATGGTGTATAAAATAGTACTTGTGGAATAAATAGTAGTAGGTGCAGACCGTCCAGTGAGACTGTGTGGAAAGCTCTGGACTCTTCCCACATACATAATTTTTTATTAAGATAATTGTAGATTCACATGCAGTTGTATGAAATAATACGGAACCCTTGTACACTTTGCCTGGTGCCTGGTTTCCCCCAATGTTGACATCTTATAAACCATGGTATAATATCACAACCAGGATACTGACAACCGTCTCTCCTGTTCACGTGTCTCCAGCATTCATTGTACTCATTTGTGTGTGTGTGTGTGTGAGTTCTGTACAGTTCTTACACCTGTGTAGTATGGATCAAGATCCTGGAGAGTAGTACCATGAAGATCCCTCAAGTTGCCCTTTTATAACCATTCCTGGGCTCCCTCCCTCACCCCTCCCTAATCCCTGGCAGCTGCTAATCTGTCCTCCATTTCTAACACTTTTGTCATTTCAAAAATGTTAGATAAATGGAAGTATATAAACTGTTGTGACTGGCTTTTTTCAGTCAGCATAATTCCCTGGAAACTCATTCAAGCTGTCATGTGTGTTAGGAGTTTGTTCTTTTTATTACCAAGGACTTTTCCATGGCATGTATGTGCCACAGCTTGTTTAACCATTCACCTGTTGAAGGACATGTGGGCTGATTCCGGTTTTTGGCTTTTGCAAATAAAGCTGCTATAAATATTCACGTACAGGTTTTTGTGTGGACCTAAGTTTTCATTTCTCAGAGATAAATGCCCAAGAGTGCAATCTCTGGGTCACATGGTAGTTACATGTAAGTTTTTAAGAAACTGTCAAACTGATTTCCAGGGTGGCTGTACCGTTTTACATTCCTTCCAGTAATGTTTGAGTGATTGAGTTTCTCTGCATCTTTGCCGGCATCTGCTGTTATCACTGTTGTTTTCAGCCATTCTCATAAGTATATGCAGTGCTATCTCATGGTTGCAACTTGCATTTCCCTAGTGGCCAAGGATATTGAGCATCTTTTTCTGCGCTTATTTGGCATCTTTGTAACCTCTTTAGTGAATTGTTCATGGTTTTGCCTACTTTCTAATTCGATTATTTGTGTTTTTAGAGTTGAATTTTGAGAGTTCTTTCTATATTCTAGGTACTAGTCGGTGGCCAGATATGTGGCTTGTACACATTGTATCCTCCTGCATGCAACATTTCAAGCAGCCCTGAGCCTACCCATGCCCTGACCTAAGTTAGGAATCCTTGTTACAGGGACTGAGGAGGTCAGTAGTCATAATATCCTTCTGGTAATTAGTCATACCGGGATGTGGGTTCAGGGAGTTAATCATTTTAATTATCTACATGAGGTTTTGGGGAATTGGGTTTCCTCCTTATTGACAATGCCAGTATTTCCTTCCTGAGTTTTATCAACTTTTGCTTTCACTATGGTTTGATGTTCCATTTTGAAATTCTGCTTTTTCTATTGATACCTCTCAAACGAGGAGGTTCAGTGAGTTAACGTGAATAGACGTCTCACTCAGTGTACGTTTACGTGCCAGCCGCGCTCTGGCTGCTGGAGATCAGTGCTCACAAAGCTCTTACTCTCATGCCACTTGGTTAAAACAGAGGAAGACCAAAAGTAAATATATTTGTGTCAGATATTAGGCTCGGGCCACAGTGGCTAGCATAACAAACATAGATCACACCCAGTGATGTGAGATGAAGACACTGAGAGAAAGAGTGGTTTCTCTGTGCCAGTTACTTGGAACTGTGGAGTTCTGGTCCATCAGAAAGTAAGGGGCCTTTCAGGTTCCCTCCCAAGCCCTGGCTTCCTCTCTTCAAGTGAGCCTTCAGGTACCCCTTACCTCCATCAGTGGAGAGTGTCTAACTCTCCCTGACCACCCCTTTCTTGTTGCTGTGCCCCAAAGGCAAGCACTCAGAGAGTGGGGAGCAGAATCCTTACAGTCAGCATCCCTGACTCATGGGTCCTGCTGGCTGGCTGAGGTCTTACTCCTTTTCTTGTCAATAAGACTTGCCTCCAGGTGCTTACTAAATCTTCCCAAAACCCTTTCCTCTGCCGTGTAGGCTGGAAGATGTGATCTGGATGACAAAACGGGTGTGCACTAGTGCTTCTTTATCTCTGGTGGCCCTCAGTATTCCTCAAGGTCTCCAAACTGGCTGCCTTCCCATGGTCCCACATGGAGTTATTCCCTGCAGGGTATTTCTTCAAAGAAGGGTAGTCCTACCTCTGGAAAAAAGGGTTCCTTTTGGCTTTTGTGAATGACTGAAACTATTTATTTATTTATTTATTTATTTATTTATTTATGAATGAGACAGAGTCTCACTTTGTTGCCCAGGCGTCAACCTAGCTCACAGCAACCTCAAACTCCTGGGCTCAAGCAATTCTTCTGCCTCAGCCTCCCAAGTAACTTGGACTACAGGCATGCGCCACCATGCCCGGCTAATTTTTTTTCTATATATTTTTAGTTGGACAATTAATTTCTTTCTATTTTTAGTAGAGACGGGGTCTTGCTCTTGGTGAGGCTGGTTTCGAACTCCTGACCTTGAGTGATCCGCCTGCCTCGGCTTCCCAGAGTGCTAGGATTACAGGGGTGAGCCATGGCGCCTAGCCCCTGAAACATTTATTAAATCTGTATCCAAATGAAGTGCCTGAATTGTACTATTAAATTGTTGCTGTAGTTACTGTAGTCATCTGTTGTGAAGTCCATAGAATTTTTCTCCCATCGGAGGCCCAGTGCTTAGAAAGGGTGTGAGAATACCAAAGTCTAGTCTCTACTCTTCTTCAAATTGAAGTTTATTTACTGGCTTTTAGTGCCTCATTTTTTTCAGAGGTTTTTGGTGGAACAAAATGTGATGTCTTGATAGCAAATTTTAAACAGTGGATATTTACTGACCAACACGATAAGGTGGTATATCAGTTTCTGTGTTCTTCTTAGTGAACTATGGGCCTTAAAAATAGATGAAATGGATGAAGAATATTTTGAGGGTTAATACTTTAAACTATTGCATTGTTCTGTCCCTAGAACATTATCTGCCTTTCCTCTTTCACATATTTTATTGAGTATAGTATATAAAAGAATGTCTCTTAGAAAACAGGTTATCTACTGAGTGTCAAGATTGTTTTCTGGCATTTTTCTACAAGTAGATTCAGCAAAGAATATTTATTACTTCATATTTCTGTATTTAGTTCAGAGTTAGTGTTGGCCTATACCCTCATAACTCTGAATAATCCATTAGAAAATCAGATCTTTGCTCTCTGTCACTGTTGCTGTTACAGAAAGAATGAGCCATATCTGGTGTTACAGAAAAACATGATTGACAACTACTTGTTCTTTCATTTATTGAATAAAAACCAAAAACAAACAAAACCCTTTGCCCAGCAGCACTGAAAGATATTTTCTATCTATATTATTGTAACTTCGAACTTGAAAGTTGCAAGAACTCCCAGATAATACTTTGCCCATTGCTTATTTTTGCACCATGTGTTTTCTAATTCTTTGTGTGTGCATTTCTTGTTGTTTGAAGATATGTAATTCACAAATATGTGGTCTCTCCTAAAATATTACTGCAACAATATCTTACACTGTTAGGCAAAGTAAATAAAGGATATGAGTTTATTATTTGTAAAATACCACAAAAGTTTAGAAGTTGGCTTTTTTCAGATTCTACATTGTGGTGTTTTTGTTTTTTGGTTTTTTTTTTGCATTTTTTGAGCTAGTTTCTTCTGAGCTAGGAAAACATACCTCATAAAGCGTTCAATTCTGAAACCCAACACAAGCAGACTGTTTCTTAGCTCAGCAGAAGTGACTAGAGCCTGCGTTGATTATAGAAATGCATCCATTGATATATAACGCCTTTTATCAACCTCCTTGCTTGACCAAGAAACTAATCATCATTTACTTTACGGGCTGTCATCCGCATTTTAAAGTTTGAGAAATGGTGCTTTCTCACATTATTCCTATCTGACAGGTCAGGCACTGGTTGGCATATTCATTTCAGAGAGATTTATAGTAATGGGTCCTACAGAGGAGAATCTCCACCAGCCTGTCTCTGCCTAGATCTGCTGTGATGGAGCATCAGGCTCCTAACTTGCATCCCTGTAGAGCTTCAGGCACATGCGGAAGTGGATCATATTAAGTGGATTATTTATTGGCTTCCTCACCTTCCCACTTAAGGAGTTTTATCATGGCTAGCTATAAACAGTGCCAGCAGAAGCAAAACAACATTCTTTCTTAAATCAAGTAATTAATTTCTTAAATTAAATTTTAGATAGGCAGTCTCTAGGAAGAAACTGTGGCAGAAGCCACCTAGAATGAGTCCTGAAAGCAAGGCCTTAGACATTGAAGGTCACTGACGTTTATGTTCAGACTTTCTTACTGTCAGCCTGAGTGCTTCCTGGCACTCATGTCCTTCTTGAATTATTACAGAAGTGCAGCCTGGTTTCTTTTGCTTTTCACTTGATTATAGCGTCTTTCACTTAGCACCCTGATACATCGTCTACCATTACTTCGTGGGAGGGCTGAACTGTCTGTGCTTCAGTTTAGTGGAAAGTGATTGTTCTGGGTTTGTGGATTCCATGTATGTTTATATGTTTAAACGTTCTTTTGAATGTGAAGTGTGATAGAAAAATGTTAGAATTTCTTGAAAAATGCAGTAGGAAAATGACAATCAATCTAAACCACTACCAATATATAAAAATAGGTTGCTTTATGAAAAGTATATTCCTGAAAAGATCTAGGCAAATTGATTTGTAGGACTTAAAGGCACTCTGCAGTGAATCCTTTTGTGTTGTGGTTATTGCAGCTTATAAGTAGGGACAAAAATGCGTTCACCCCAGAGTGACTAGTGGTTCATCTGCCTTTTGCTGAGTGTTAATCCTTTTTTTGGTTTCTGACTCCTTTGGGGATCAATGAAGGTTATAGATATTTCCCCCAGAAAACTATTCAATATTTACCATATAATATCAGTGGTCTTAGAGACCATTGAAGCCCACCCAGGTATTCATGGACATATGGTCTTTGAGTTCAGGCCTGACACTTAGTTTCTGTCCTCTGTCTCTGCCCATGTTCTCGTAGGTGGCACAACTTGACATTCAAAGTCCCCTGCTACCTTACATCAGACACTTCTTGCATCAGATCTTAATATATCAGCCAAAGTTCAAATTTCCACAGTAGGCTGCCTAAGGTTTTTAAAAACAACTTTTTTAAATGTAATTTATATACCATAAAATAAATCCACCTCTTTGAAGCATACAATTCAGTGTGTTTTACTGTATTTACTGGTGTACAACCTATCATAATCTAATTTTAAAACATTTTTACCCCCGAAAGAAACCCTGAGTCCATTAGCAGTTCCTCCCTGTTTCCTCCCACCTCCCCCTTTCCCCCAGGCAACTGCTAATCTACTTTCTGCCTCTGTAGATTTGCTGCTGTGGACATTTCAGATAAGTGGAATCTTATATGACTGACTTTCATTTAGAATGTTTTCACAGTTCATCCATGTTATAGCATGTATCTGTTTTTCATTTCTTTTTATTGCTGAGTAATATTACATTGTGTGTATATACCACGTTTTGTTCGTTCATCAGTTGATGGACATTTGGGTGATTACAATTTTTGGCTGTTGTGAATAGTGCTGCTAGGAGACATCCTAACAAGTTATCGTGTGTATGTGCATTTTCATTTCTCTTGAGTAGTTACCTGTAGGAGTGGAATTTCTGGGTAAACATCTTTATTTTGCCCACTTGTGAGTACAGCTGTAAGATAAATTTCTAGAGTTGAAAATACAGAATCAACAGATAACCGTGTTTTAAACTGATAAACATTGCCAAGTTGCCCTTAAAAGTGGTAGTACCAGTTTATGTTCCTATTAACAGAGTATGAGTGTGCCCTACTTCCCACACCCCACCAATGCTAGGCATTATCAAACATTTTTATATTCGAGTCTGAGATGTAAAAATATGTTCATTTGCTTTAACTATTAACAGTTCTTACATCAACTGAAACTGAACTCGCATGTGTGTGTTGTCACTTACTGTTTGTTTTTTTTAACTGCCTGATTCTGTCCTTTACCTGTTTTTCTATTGGGTTATTACTCATTAAAGCAAATTAGCCTATTGTTATGGGTTGCAAATATTTTTTCTGGATTGTCATTTGCCTTTTGACCTTGTTGATGGTTCTTTTTGCCATTCTGAAGTCTTGAGTCTTTGTATACTCAAATGTATCAGTCTTATCTTATAAGGCTTCTGAATACTAGAAAGACTTTTACTCCAGAGGTGTACTTAAAACATTTTCCAGTGTTGTCTTCTAACACTTTGGTGTCATGTTTTACCTGAAATACTTGATCTACCAAGAGTTTTTGTTTGTTTGTTTTTAATTTTTTTATATATATATTTTTTAGTTGGCCAATTAATTTCTTTCTATTTTTAGTAGAGATGGGATCTCGCTCTTGGTCAGGCTGGTTTCGAACTCCTGACCTTGAGCGATCCTCCTGCCTCGGCCTCCCAGAGTGCTAGGATTGCAGGCGTGAGCCACCAAGAGTTTTTGACGTAAGAAATCTTCCACTGTTTTTCAGTAACTGGAAAAGATACTTTTCCTGTGTTCTTATTTATTTAGGGGCTTACTCAAGTATTTAGGGGTAAAAATGTCAAGATGAGCTTCTCTTTGAAATTTCAGTAAAGAAAAAAAAGGTTGAGAGCCAGGCATGGTGGTGCACACCTATAGTCCCAGCTACTTGGGAGACTGAGGCTGGAGGATCCCGTGAGCCCAGGAGTTAGTTCAAGGTTACAGTGAGCTATGATTGCACCACTGCACTCCGGCCTGAGCAACAGAGCAAGAAAGACCCTGTCTCTGGGATGGGGGGCGGGGGGAGAAAAAAATAGTTGAAAATGGCAGAAAGGTAATATTTGTTAAATACAGGTGGTAGGTAGAAGTTGATCGTACTGTTCTCTTTTATGAGAGCTTTCTTGCCTCCTTCTTTTGTTTTTAAAATTCAAAAAGTAATTTCCTCTGATTTTTTCCATAAAAATTTCAGAAAAACCACTTCTGAGTTGCAGTTGGGTAGAAAAGATAGGCACCCTAAACTATTAGTTCTTCACCTTCTCTGCACTGGCATTTAAGCAACTGAACACATCCTTTTTTTCCCCAACATCTTATTAAAGGAAATTTTCAAACACAGAAAAGTTGAAAATATTTTACATCTAACACCCCTGTATCCACCACTTAAATTCTGTCATGAACGTTTTACTATACTTGTCCTGTCACACACACCAATCATCGTCTTATTTTTTGTGTGTACATTTCAGAGTATATTGCAGACATCAGTACATACTCTCCTAAGTACTTCCCCTTGAATATTACTAAGTTGAGTTCAGTGTTTTTTTAATCGTACAGCAAAATTTACATATAATAGAATGTTAAATAAACATTATGTGAGATGTAGACAAATGCCTATAGAGGTTTGCCATTACTCCAGAAAGTTCCCCAATACTCCCTCAGCTCCCTTCTGCTCCTCCTACCCTCAAGAGGCAATCAGTGTTCTGGGTTTTTTCTACTATTAGCTTAGTTTTGCCTGTCCTAGAACTTCATATAAACATAGCATCTACTCTTTCAATAATATTCCTTTCATTCAGCCTCATGTTTTTTGAGATTTATCCATATTGTGGTGTCTCAGTTGCCCAGTATATGAATATATGATGGTTTGTTTGTTCACTCTCTTACTGATGGACATCTGGCTAGTTTATTAATAGTTATGAATAAAAGCTACAATGGACATTCTCGTACAAGTCTTTTTGTGTACATATGTTTTCATTTATCTTAGATAAATATCGTAGTGTTGATCATGGGGTTATAAGTACACCTTAGCAAGCGGGCATAGTCACAAATATAGAATATGTGAATAAGAAGGATCAACTATATCTGGAAATAAGTTCTTGTCACCATTGATTTAATTTAGGGGGCTAGTGGATTTAAATAAAATTGACTTATTTAGTCAAAAAACCAGTTTTGTCTATGCCAAGTTTTCCGGTATGTCTGTCCTTGAATTAAGCTATAAGTACAATTCTTATTTCACCATTAAGGAAATGGATACCAGGTCTTACAACTAATTATAGCAGAGTTGACACTAGAATCTGATTTTTAAACTGATTTTCCTGAGGAGCCCACCTCTCTGGGTCACCATCATGTCCCCAGCGCTTAGCACAGTGCACAGTGCCAAGTGTTTGCCCGGTGCATCTATAAGAACGAATGCAGTTGAACTTCATCAAGAGCAGTTTTAATACTTAGATGTAGCACTTGGGGATATTAGCATTTCATTACTGATTCACAAATGAGACCAGCCCATTTTAGATATGACCCAATTTAAGAGGGTTTTTTAAATGGTGTTTTGGAGAATTTGGGGAAATCCAAAATGTAGTCATGGATCCAAATCCAGTCCATTTTCAGCTGTCTAACCCAGCATACAGGAAGCTCTTCTCTGTGCCAGGCGACCTTCGACCTGGGAGTGCAGCCGGGATCAGGCCAGACAAAGTGCTTGTGCTGGGACCCTCAGCCTAGCAGGGGACTCTGCTGCTAAACCATCACCCAGGTTCTCAGTGGTAATTGTGGTGGCTGCTAGTGGTGACAGTGTGGGATGCGACTGAGTGAGTACAGCCCAAACACTTACTGAGAACAGGAAGCTGAAGAGTGAGAGGCCGGACAGTGATGGAGGGAGGGACTTGTCCCCCTGGCCCTGAGTGGCCAGCCCCTGGTTCCGAAGTAAGGATGGCAGCCTGTGGGCATAGCCCTCCTCCTGATGTGCTGCTCACCAAGCAAGGTCCTGGTCATGACTTGATGTCCACATCAGTCTCCTGAGGGAAAGAGACCCTGATCAGAGACCACAGGGTCTGGTCTGAAGGAAAATTATTTTTACTGCGTTGTGTATCTGTCTTTTGAGCTTTGTTGGCTTGAGATGCATCAGTTGATAGAAACAGGTAGAGGCCCCGCCTCCGTGTGCCAGCAGGACCTCCCGATGGTGCCTCAGTGAGTGTCAGGTCCTGAAAGGGGCTGGGACTTCCTCTGAGACGCTGCTGGGCAGAGAAGCTGCACACTGGGGCCCTGACTCCCTGTGTCCCTCACTTCTGGCATCTCCCAGGTTGTGGCAGTTGATTGCATTTGTTCTTTTTGAATAAAGGTTCACTTGCTCTTGTAGGAAAGATTTATGTCAACTGGCTAGCTAAAAGCAAGTGTGAATAAACTACAAAGAACTTAGAATTATGCTCTTGATCTTACTGCCTGTTCTAAGTACAGTCGTGTGCCACATAACAATGTTTTTCAGTCAAGGACTGACCATACATACGACACTGGTCCCATAAGATTATAATAGTGTATTTTACTGTCCTTTTTTTTTGTTTGTTTAGATTTGTTTAGATACACAGATACTTAACATTGTGTTACAGCTGCCTACAGTATTCAGCACAGTAAGATGCTGTGCGAGTTGTAGCCTAGGGAGCAGTAAGCGCTACCATATAGCCTACTTATGAAGCACACTAGACCGTCTAGGTTTGTGTAAGTACACTGTGATGTTCACACAAGGATGAAATTGCCTGACAACACATTTCTCAGAAGATATACCCAGTGTTAAGCAGTGTGTGACTAATAGCAAAATTTTATAATTTTTTTTTTAAATAAATGTGTTATGGCTCTTTGGATATGTATAACTCTTTAGCCAGCGTCAGTGTGTTAGTACCTAGGCTGGTGCTCAGCCTGTTCAGCAGTCAGGTGCATGTTGAAATGATTGATACTGCGTATTTCCCTAGAAACAGTTTTGTCTTAATGAAGTGAGACCTTACATCTTAGCTTTCACTTTATCCAGTAGCTTGGTTCCTAAACTAATAAGTGTGTTTTTAAGTTACATCATTCAAATCCAGCAACAGAGCTTATTTAAAGGAAATATTTTAAATAACTCTGTGATTTGTCTTTTGTGTGAACGTTCATGTGTGGACAGACATCCTTATTTATAGTGGGAACATTCCCGAGGCTCCAGATAATCAGAGCTTCCAGACCCCCTGAGCAGTCTTGTGCTGCTTTGATGGGACCAGAGGCACCCTCAGGGCTCTGTGATACCTGTCACCTAGACATACATTTGTTTGTGAGCAGATTCTGCCTGTGCCTATATGCACATATATGTATATATCTCCATGTGAAAAGGAAAAACTTTCATTTTCTCATTTCAGCTGACACTGAAGATGTGTGCATCGTAGAAAGATTGTTCTCAAGCAGCTTAGTGGCCATCGTCAGCCTCAAAGCCCCAAGGAAACTAAAGGTTTGCCACTTTAAGAAGGGAACCGAGATCTGCAACTACAGCTACTCCAACACAATACTGGCTGTGAAGCTCAACAGGCAGGTGAGGGACTCCCCATCTCGGTGTGTTGCCTGCCCCCATGTTGCTGGGCACCGTGCCTTCTCTGCACTGACCCAGCTCTGCTGTTTTCTTGTCATACCAGCTTTGCCCAAGCCATGCCCTGAACCATTCGGTTCGTGCCCTTGCCTCCGCTGACTGTTTCCATATGGGCATCAGTCTAGTCATCTATAGGGTTGAGAGCATGGCTTTTCTAACTTACTACCTTCTTTTGCTTTTATAAATGTTACTTTTAAAAATCTTTTAGACTCCTTTTATCCTTTTTTAAATTGTTAATATAACTTTTAATTTAAAATGAAGGATTTATTACTTTTTTGTATCTTCTCGCAAACTAACAAGAATATCTGGCACAGAGTAGAGAGACTGTGAGTAGTGCTGGAGTTTGTTTCATGAGACTGCCTGCTGGCTTATGCCGCTCACAGAATAACAGCACTGTCCACGGGATCCTTCCGCATTTTCTGTGCACACAGCGTTGCACGGGGGGCAGGCTGAATGGGCGGCAGTTACAGAATGCACGCTGCGACAGCCAGTCGCTGCGTTCTGAGACAGGATAACTGGATAAAGTAGTTACAGTGCAGGCCCTCTTACCATACGTGATTGAAACTGGAACTTGTTCTGTTAACTGATGAAGTTGGTTAAAATGAGAAATTATAGGATACAATATCTTGAACATTTTTTCATTTAAAACATACAAATGGACATTCATGTCCATCTAATACATCACCAAGTGTGTGCCAAGGCATCTTTCTTGCACAAATCATCCCCTTGATGTATCTACAAGTCTACATTCATTTTCTATAAAATGGAGCAACAACTTGCAAAGGAATCTGAGTACAGAATAAAATTTTATACTTTTTTTTTAAAATCCCAGCTGGGCGCAGTGGCTTACACCTGTAATCCCAGCACTTTGGGAGGCTGAGATTGGGAGGATCACTTGAGGCCAGGAGTTTGAGACCAGCAAGAGCAAGACCCTCATCTCTGCCAAAAAAATAGAAAAATTAGCCAGGCATGGTGGTGCATGCTTATAGTCGCAGCCTGCAGTCCCAGCTGTTTGGGAGGCTGAGGCAGGAGGATCACTTGAGCCCAGAAGTTCGAGGCTGAAGTGAGCTGTGAGGATGCCACTGTACTCTAGCCTGGGCGACAGAGCAAGAACTTGTCTCTAAAAAAATTCCATGGCTTTTATTTTTGTCATACCCTGTACCTCATTCAACATCAGTTTTTTTTTTTTTTTTTTTTTTTTTTTTTTTTTTTTTTTTAGAGACGGGGTCTCGCTCTTGGTCAGGCTGGTTTCGAACTCCTGACCTTGAGCTATCCACCTGCCTCGGCCTCCCATCAACATCAGTTTTTAAAAGCACCTTACTGCCAGTTCTGTCCAAAGCATGTGTTTCTTAGCTGCAGTCTATTAGTTTGTGTGATATTGAGTTAAATCACCTGGTTAGAATTCCTGGTACAACTGGCATGACTATTGGAGGGATCCGGCACAGTGGGCTCGACCTCTCGAGTGGTAGTGGAAAATATCTGTATGCCCTGCACCTCACACATCCAGTCTGCATGGTGTTTGAAAGGGAATGGAAAGCACCTTAGTCCAGGAGTCGGTTAAGTGAAGATGGTGTGGAATGTACTGGATGTTTCTTCATGTTTGGTTTTGTCTTTCATCTCTCTTTTATAGAGGCTGATAGTATGCCTGGAAGAGTCTCTGTACATACACAACATCCGGGACATGAAGGTACTGCATACGATCAGAGAGACGCCACCAAACCCTGCAGGTAAGTTAATTTGTGAAAGGAGAATCCCGTTTTTATCATTTTGCCTTTTAAAGATAGCTATAGGTGAGAGATTTTTTTTCTCTTTGTAGGTTCCACAGATGAGACAGATTTAAAAACTATTGATCTTAAACCAATCTTCCTTCCTACTAATGCTGGTCTTGTGAACCCTATAAACTCATTGGTTTGATCAACCTTCAAGTTTGAGGTTACTGATAAATTCAAACCAAAGGCCTATAATCTGTTCATGATACAGGTATCACCTAGGGTGGTGGTTTAGGGGTACAGAACTTTAAAAAACAAATGCAGCAAACAAGGTTGTATCACAGCTATTTTTGATTTCTACATGCTTTGTTAAATAAGTGTTAAATTGTATGTAATAACCAAGAAATGCATTTTGTTCTCCGGGTATTATTCACAGGCTTGTGTGCACTGTCAATAAACAATGACAATTGTTACTTGGCGTACCCAGGGAGTGCAACCATCGGAGAAGTGCAGGTCTTCGATACAATTAATTTGGTAAGGTTTCTTTTCTACTTTTTTTTTTTTTTTTTTTTGAGATGAGGTTTCACTCTCTTGCCTGGGCTAGAGTGCAGTGGCATCATCATAACCTCCAACTCCCTGGGCTCAAGTGATCCAAGTGATCCTCCTGCCTCAGCCTCCCAAGTAGCTGGGACTACTGGCATGTACCACCACGTCCAGCTAACTTGTTATTAATAGTTTCTTATAGAGACAGGGTCTTGCTAGTTGTTGCCCAGGCTGGCCTTGAACTCCTGGCCTCGAGCAATCCTCCCTGTAGCATAGTTTTAGCCTAATGACCAAGTGGTAGCATGGGTCACGGGCTCCCACCCCATGGCACTCACGTTTCATTGGTTTCCGCATTTCAGAGAGCTGCAAACATGATCCCAGCCCATGACAGTCCTTTAGCAGCATTGGCTTTTGATGCCAGTGGAACCAAACTTGCCACTGCTTCTGAGAAGGTGAGTCTGCTGTAGCCCAGGAGAAAACTAGTTCGAAAGTTTCAGCAAACTTTTTCAGTTCTGTTAACACAGCCAAGTTTTTATACCAACCAACTCACAGAGAAGCAAAGATCACAACCCACTTGTCAGACGGACAGTGTGCGCCACTGTTGGGGGCGTGTGCACACACTGTGCAACCAGACCCCTAACACATCCGTGGGAAAGAGAAGCTGGAAACACCATTTTTGACCACGCCCCTCACCCAGTGTTTTTTTTTAATTATGAAACTAGCATGCTATGGTAGAGAACTCAGAAAACAGTGAAACAGGGGGGAGGGGGCGTGGGCAATATACATAACCGTAATATTTGTACCCCCATAATATGCTGAAATAAAAAAAAAAAACAGTGAAACATGTAAAAGAGCAAAGATCTATTTCTGCTCTCCAGCTGATCTGAATACATTCCAATATATTTCTTTTCATTCTTTCCCGCTTTATTTAACAAAATTGGAATCCTCCTATTGGTATAATTTATCTCCTCTTTCATTGTGCATAATAATGTATTTCTCTAAGTTAAAACACTTTTCAATGGCTATACAGTGTTCATTGTGACTTGCTTAAACATCTTCCTTTTGGGATGTTTGTATTCTAATATGTTGCCCATCTTTTCTGTGTATTTCTAATTATTAACACAAGGGATTCTGGTAAGAATTTCTGGGTTAACGGGGCATGGTCTTCAATGCCCTCTGTGCCCATGCAGAGTGGCTGGGCCCCCTGGGCCACCAGCAGTGCCTCACTCTTATTCTCATGTGGCCATTCCCTCTTTTTCTTTTTCTGTTCCTCTTTTCTTAAAAGTTCCATCTTCTCTTCTTCTGCCACTTGAGATAGAATCTACTCTCCTGCCTGTATCTTTTCCAAGCAGTGGTCCTGCTCTTCAGTTGCCCACTGAGGAATTTGACTTTGATTTAATTTTGCTTCTACCTGAAATCCTAAAATATAAAATAGCCTCCTCTCCCAAGTCACCTCTCCCCTCTAACCTGCCAACCAAATAAGGTACAGTAAAAAGTTGGCTCACTTCTTTAACTTTCTGACATGGGTCTTTGTTCTGGAATCTCATTACCCAAGTTCTTCCAGAATGGTGTTACCATTACAGATGACTTCTGTGTCATGGATTACACTGAGTTCTTTACCTTCATTGCCTCATTGCACCCCTATCAGCAAGGAAGACGTTTTCCATTTTGTGTCGAGGGCCCAGAGAGGTTAAGTAGTGTGCCCAGGGTCGCCCAGTTGGGCGATGGCAGAGGGATTGGACTCCAAGCCTGGCTTTACCTCCAAGTATGCTAGACTGTCACAACATCACCTTGTCCCTTTCTTTTGCATTGGGAGTATGGAAGTGGCCATGAATTTCTATTTCTTGATTAATCAGAGTCTCACTATTATGTTTTTTATTAGCTCTTACAAAGACCCTAAAACACTGGTAGGAATTTCAAGGCCAGTAAAAATAGAATACGTTTTTTTCTGGGCTAGAAAGAGCAAACACATGATATGCTTTTACATGGAATCCTTTTAGTCTGTCTGTGGAATTAGAATGTCATGGGCTTCTCAGTCGTGCTGGGCCCACCCAGCTATATGACTTAATCCTGATTTCAAGGATCTTGCCATTGTGCCATGACGAAATAACTCTTCATTAGTACTGCACAGTGGATATGACATTAGAGAATTATATCTAAATCTAGAAGTTTGGGCTATAAAAAACAAAACCTTTGCCTTGGTTATTTTTGCGTATGGATGCGGAAAATACTTTATCTCCCTAAGTCTCAAGATTACAAATTTAGCAGTTTTGTCCTTCCATCCAGAGAGAACCACTGTCCTTAAGTAACACTTTCTCAAATGAACCTTTCTATCTATAACCAGATTTCTAATGGCTGTGTGAATTTGCCATAATTTATTTAAACGTTTCTTGGGTATTCTACATTTAGGTCGTCTGCCGTTTTTTACTATTTATAAATATATCGGATATTCTTAACAGTTTTTATATTTAACAATTTGAATCTTCTAAAAGTTGTATGGTATGAGGTTTAAATAATCTTTCCTACCTTGCAAATTTGAAATGCTACCTGTTTTATTTAAGGTTTTCTGTTCTATTTCTTAGGCTATTTGAATACTATTACTTGATAGTAGTCTTTTAATATTCAGATGTTGACAGTCCTGTTCATTCTTATTTTCTTGGCTTTTGTGTCACTTACTCTCCCAAAGGTTTGTGTCTTGTGTCACCATCCAGAGCCCTGCTAACTTACCTGGGGGAAGGAAATGGCGGGGGGGGGGGGGGGGGGGGGGGGGGGGGGGGGGAGTTGGCACCTTCAAGATGCTTCATTTCAAAGCAAGGAAATGCAGCTCACCATGTATTTACATTTTCTTTTGTCTTGGTCAATGTTTTCTTAATATACGTCTTAGCATTTTGTAAGTGTAGATTTACTCCTTTTAAGGCAATTAAGTCATTTCCAGCTAATCAGATCTCTTGATCAGTAACTCAACTTAAAGTGGCGGGGAAAGGAGCTCAGAGGGCACCAGAGCCGACCAGGCTGTGGAGCCCAGCAGCGCTTCCCGCTGTGTGGGGCGCAGACGCAGGTTTTTATTTTTAGTAGTTTAAACTGTGTCATATTCCACATTTGACCTCAGTACTGTTAGTGTTTAGAATAAGTAGTAAGTTAAAATAGATTGTTTGAAAAAAAGATTTAATATTAAGTAAATAATGGGACAGGAAACGTTTTCTATGCCTGTGGCACACAGTGTGGTGATGGCGTGCACGGGACCCCCTGGGGAGCTCAACACAGAGGACGGGGCCTCAGGGCTCCCTGCCGACCCAGCGCAGAGCCATCACTGGAAACATACCACACGGCTCATTTGTAGTGTGAGGTATAAGAAAGAGAACAAGTCTGTTTTACTCAGCTAAAATAATTTTTTTTCTTTCCCTGTCACAGGGGACCGTGATTAGGGTATTTTCCATTCCAGAAGGACAGAAACTCTTTGAATTCCGGAGAGGTGTTAAGAGGTAAGGTACATAAATCTCTAGAATTGATTCTGGAGGTTATATTTGGATTTCACTTTTTTATTGTCTGGGAACAAACAAGTGGGAACTTAAAGAAACACAGGGAAAATTCCAGTTAAATACAAAAGCATTTTCAACCTAACTGGATTACCAGGTGAGATTTTGCAGTCAATCTTATCATGGGAGTTAAAGAACATTTTTATAAAACCAAACTAGATTTCCATTTGTCACACCTGAACACAGTGGTGGCCGGATAGCCCACAGGTTTGGAGAAACTAGAGTTACCAGGCCAGGCCCCTTGGGCTGATGTGGGTTGCGCCTAACGCCCTCCCTGGTCAGCACGCTCCTCTCCTTGTCCTCTACTCTCTGAGACCCTGCACCCAGCTTGCCCCTCACCCCCAGCGGCTTTGGCTCTTCTTTTAAAACCGCGGAAGTCACGGTCTGGAGTCCCCGTCTAGTCTGCAGCCCTGCCACCTCTGTGCTTAGCGCTCCCTTCCTCACTGCTGCTCCGGAGGTAGGAAAGTCCCTCCACATGGAATAGCAGGACAGGTGGAGACTTGGGCTCTAGAGCCAGGGCCTCAGTCAAGTCCCTGGGCTGCCACTTGTGGCTGTGTGTCCTCGATGAATAGCACTCCACCTCGGGGTCCCTGGTTCCTCACCTCAGCTGGAACAGACCGTGATGAGCAGTGCCTCCCTCCCTGAGGTCAGGCACAGAGGAGGGCTTGGCTGAGGAAGTATGTATTCAGTGACTTGTAGCGCCTCCACACTGTCCCCCCTGCCACCCCACCCCAAACTTCTTGGGGACTCTCACACTGACTGTTTCTTCACTTTCCTTTGTGGGATCATCTTCATGGATGCAGTAGGACCTGCCTTTGTGTCCCAAAATGCCGCAGCCCCTCTAGTCACTGCCCTGCCCCATTTCCCTTGCTGCTCCCACTCAGCTCCCTCCTCCTGCATCTGGTCCGCCCTGGAGCCTCACCTCACCCCTCACCCTTCCCCCTTCCAAACTCTGTGTGCTGTGTGTGCTGCTGACTCCAAGCCTGGCTGTCCCGCCCCAGCTTCTCTCCAGTGTGGACCCATGGTTCTCCTTCCCATTGAACACTGGGCACCTCAGACCACCCAGCTGTCACATGTCCCCATCCACTTACTGCCCTCCCTTTCCTCTGGTTGGTCAGTGTCACCACTGGCCACCTCCCCTGTGCCCAGGCCAGAGGGACCCTGTCTTGCTTCCCTCCTCCCATCTGTGCATCCGCTTGGCACCGATCATGTCTTTGCTCCCTGTGCACTGCCCTCCCTGCCCACGTCACCGTCTGACCTCATGCCCTCCCTGTCTTCCTGTAGGCAGGCCATTCTTCAGCGTGAACCCAGGCTGTGCTTTGAAGACGTATACAATGAGATCACACCCCACCTAACGTCTCGTACTGCCCTCCTGCTGCCTGTGGGGTTCACTCCAGACCCCTCTCGTGCTTCACAGGCCTTCTGGCATCTGGCCTTTCTTTCCAGCCTTGTTTTATTTTACTGTCCCTGCTGTTTCCCATTCTAGCCATTCTGTACATTCAGTTCCTCAGAAGAGCGCATCTCTTTTCTTCACTGGGGTGGTGCACCAACTGTGTCCTGTGCTTGGGATGTGTGTCTGGTGGCCTGGCCAGCTTCTCTAAACCCTTTGAGTCTGAGTCCAGCATCTCTCTCAGGGAGACCATTCCTGACCCTCCACTCACACTTCTCAGGACTCCTTTGCTCATAGCAGATGTAATAGCTGTGCCCCCACACGGACACCACGCACTGTGCTCCCTCAGGGTAGGAACCATTCCTGTCTAATTTATCCCCGGAGCTCAAGTACAACACTGAGTATGTTGTAAATACTCAGTAAATGTTTATTGAAGAGTGAAACTCTTTACTGTAATTGACAAGGCTAAAAGTCTCTGTATTTTTAGGGCTATCAGGAAATTCACGTTTTTTGATGACTTTGGGATTTTTACAGTGATTTTTTTAAGATACTCTAGGCCAGGAACAGTGATCCACACCTATGATCCTAGCACTTTGAGCCGCTGAGCCAGGAGGATTGCTTAAGCCCAGGAGTTGGAGGCTGCAGTGAGCTATGATGATGGCACTGCACTGCAGCCTGGGTGACAGAGTAAGACCCTGTCTCAAAAAAAAAAAAAAGATGTACTGTAGAGACTTAGCATGTTGAAAGTTTTGCTCTATTCTTGAACATTATCAAGGTTGCTGATTTGCACGCTGACATGGTAAGAATTGCTGTAATTTAAATTTAAATTTAAATTATTGGATTTTCTTTTACTAGCCTTAGGGCTGTAAGTCCATCCTAATTCAGCTGAAAATAGATTAATGAAATCCTGATTCCCTTTGTTATTTGGATTGGCAAAGAAAATTGGCTGTTTAAGGATATATTAAAGAACTGCTCCTACTTAATATTACCTTTCAAACATTTTCCTCTCAAGAAAATTTGTGAGAAGATGGCTGGGGAGTAATAAAGTATCAGACACCCAGGTACGCCTGTGATGAGAGCTTTTCTTCTCGGTCACTTCAGTTAATCCCTGGAGAAATGTGACTAGTTGTCACCAGTGTTTACTGGTGATGACAGAAGCACAGGCCTCCTCTCACGTGCACTGTCTCCGCAGGTGTGTGAGCATCTGCTCGCTGGCCTTCAGCATGGACGGCATGTTCCTCTCTGCGTCCAGCAACACTGAGACTGTGCACATCTTCAAACTTGAGACTGTGAAAGAAAAGTGAGTTGCAAAGATACATTTGTTTAAAAAAATACAAGACGCTTTGTTCCCACTTACTGACTGGATGAAAACATAAGCACAGAACTGGCCTGCTCTGTGGCGTTTGCCAGTGAAGACCCTGGCTGGCCATCCGAGTGCTGCCAAAGCCAGGCTGGGCAGTAAGACGTTGTCCCCACGCGTCAGCACACTGAAGGATGAGGCATAGCATGAAGGGTCCAATGGACATCTTCCAGTCAGTGCAGACGTCCCCTTTTCACACTTCCTTCAAAACAAAAGCATTAAACTACGCTCTGGAATGAGTGCCAGGTCTCTAACCTGCCCATCTGTGAGCACAGAGATGGAGCCGGTTCCACTTTCAAAGCAGTTGGTTTTGGCCGGTCGGGGTGGCTCACGCCTGTAATCCTAGCACTCTGGGGGGCC
>VBSM01002153.1:22502048-22512170 GCA_008086735.1 Cheirogaleus medius
CCCCCCCCCAAAAACAAAACCAAAGTCTGGCTTTTCCTTCCCTCGAGATTGTCTGGACGAGGCCTCCCGTGTCCCTGGAAGGCTCGGGGGCTGGTTAAGTGCTTTCTTGGGCCCGAGCAGGACCTTGGGCTCAGGCGGGTCCCTCCCTCACCCTCTCTGTCCCTCGCTCAGTCTGCTGTCTGCTGTCCCTGACTCCTCAGTCCTGGGGGCTGTACGGGACCCTTGGGCCGCGGTGGGTGTGCTGGGGGCTGGGGAGGCCGGTGAAGCCGGGTGCTAGACACTCACAATCTAACAGGAAATAAAAAATAATATTCTGCACGTCAGAATGTGTTTGCTTTTTTTTATAATTTCATAGCTATTTTTTCACAGTTTTAAAAAGTTTATATTTATATATATTTATATATATTTATCTTTATATATATAATTAAAAAGTTGACTCCATTTAAAGGCTTATGATACAGGGGCAGGGCGAGTCTCTCTTGGTACAATAAAACTGTACAGGTTAAGAACTGCCACCTCCCTCCTGGGCGGGGAGGGGCTGGGCGTGGCCGGGCAAGGATTTCAGCACCATTGGGGTTTTCTGTAGTGTGAGGATCTGGGCCGGGAGGGGCCCTCGCTGGGCCCTGGGGCACGCAGCCCCTCCACCTGGCGCCTGTCGATGCTCCTGGGCTCCCCCCTTGCCGGGCTCGTTCCCCAAGTCCAGGCTATCCTGAGAGGCTGGGGCCGGCCCTGCAGGGCGCCCGGAGCAGGCCGAGCGTGGTCTTTGAGGCTGGCTGGCGTTGGGCCACTCCATCCCGCGGCGAGAGGCCTTGGGGTGGGCTCTGTGCCGACGGTGCCCAGGAGCCCCAGAGTAAGCATCAGTTTGGTTCCTTGGAAGCCCCCCCGCTGAACCCCCAGTCTGCTTGGGCCTGGGGGCACCTGGCCAAGTGCTTACAAGGTGCCGGACAGGAGGCCTGAGGCCAGTCCTGGCCGAGGCCACCCTGAGGGGGGACGGCAGAGCCATACCCTGATAGCTGAGAGGAGCCCCAGTCCCGGGGGCACTGAGGGGTTAGGGAAGTCGGGCTGAGACGTGTGCACATGTGTGCACACACGTGCATGCATACGGGCACACACATGTACACACTCACACTCGCCCGGGGCGTCATCACACCTGGCCCCATGCACACACCCACGGGCACACTTGCATGCACACAACGCACGTGGTCCCTGCGCCGTGGCAGTGACAGTGAGAGCCCCATCGACCCTCGGGGCGCAAGGCAGCCGCGGGGCAGCGGGGCCCGGCAGGCTCAGCAGAGCACGGGCACGCCGTCCGTGGAGAAGATCATGCCCGTGGTGGGCTCGTAGGTGCCCGCGAGGTAGTACAGGCCCTCGCTGTCCTGGTACTTCTTGGTCTTGAGCATCTGCTCGTACTGCTCCAGGCCCACCACCAGGCACTTGTGCGACACCGTCTGCACGTCGTTCTCGTCCACATGTGAGGACTGGTACAGGGCACGCTGCGGGCACGAGGGCGTGTCAGGATGGGGGGGCACCTCCAAGGCCAGAGGGGCCAGAGAGGCTGAGAGAGACCCAGAGACCAAGGGAGACAGAGACGAAGAGAGACAACACTGAAAAAGACCCAGAGACTAACAGAGACCGAGAGGCTGAGGATAAGAACAGACAGAGACTACAAGACAGAGACTGGGAGACTGAGAGACAGAGACAGACACAGAGACCAAGAGACATGGGGAACAGGAGCCAGGCAGCTCAGAGTGGCAGAGACAGGTCAGAGGCTAAGGGTGGCCACCGCAGGCAGAGGGGACAGAGCCACAACCTCCGGCTACCCCTGCCTAAGCCGCCTGGGAGGGTAGGGCCACCCATCGGCCTTACCTCCATGAAGTCCTTCCTCTGGCTGGAGACCCGCAGGGCTGCGGGGAGGCTGCGGCCGGACTTCTGGTCCCAGTGCTGTGTGGGGACAGAAGAGGGGTTGTGGGTGACCTCAGGCCCCAGAGCAAGGCCACCACCAGGCAGGCTAGGTGAGGCCCTGGTCCTCCATCCCCCGAGACCACAGATCCAAGGCGGGCGGAGACGCAGCTGGCTCACCTGGCCCTCGTGGAACTGCTTGCCAGGGCTGGTCTCCTCGGGGTGGTAGAACCACTTGACGCGGACCACCATGTTGTTGCCCCACGACTCCCACATGCTCTGGATGCGGCCGATGTAGGGCAGGTTGGGGCGGCCGGCCGACAGGAACACGGCGCAGTCCCCGATGCGGATGAGCTCCTTGCCGCGCACGATGGCCTTGTAGAAGAGCTTGCGGGCCTTGCCCTTCATGCCGCGCCGCTGCGGGGGCAAGATTCGGTGTGAGCGAGCGGGCCAGGCCCATTCCTGCTGCCTGGGACCCTGTCCCTTGGCCTCTAAGTCAACTGCTGTCAACTCAGGGCTTCTGCAGGAGGAGGCAGAGGGGAGGGAGCCCCTTGTCTCGCTCTCACGGGGAAGCCCCTCTCTCATGACTTTGGAGTGCCAGGTCTCCAACAGGGACTTCACCTAACCCAAGGCTCTGCAGCCTGAATCCCTGTTCTAGAGCAGCCTGGGCCCCACCGGAAGCACAGGTGTTCCTGCTGCCCTGCCTATCGTGCACGGGGCCTCTGCCCCTTGACACTGTCCACGTTCCTTGCTGGGTCCTGCCACCACCCTGCAAGGCATAGTCGGCCACCTGCAACCTCATTCTGCCAGTAGGGACAATGAGGCCAGGGGGCAGGTGTGTGTGCATGTGTGAGGCCATGGCCACTGTCCAGGGCCCACTGTGGCTCGGGGCCAGAGCACACACACCCCACAGGCTCATATGTGGTGGCTGCTGGGGCCATCCCCAGCACCCTTGTCACTCCTTGTGCAGCCCCTGGGTGAGATCACTCTGCGCACGGGGCTTCTGAGGTTAAAAGGGGCTTCTTGTCCCAGAAACAGATGTTAAGACGAGGATTGGGATAAGAGTGACTTATCTGGAAGTGTTCCCAAGAAAAGCCGGAAGGGCCGTGTAGAAGTGGGACGCAGAAGGGCAGATGTCACAGAGCCCTGCTGGGGTCCCAGTGTGAGTCAGCCCCCAAAGTGGCCTAACCAGTGGTAATGGGGGTGTCACCCCTGCTCCCTCCCCCAGTAGGTGTAGACAAAGGGCTGTCCCTGGGAGGACTTCAAACCCCAGGTACTGTCTCCAACTGAGTGCCCCGGTGCCTGCAGGACCCGGCCCCAGCCAGGCCCCCTGGTGTGTTGAGGGTTTCATTTATTCACTCAACAAACACTTCCTGAGGTGCCCCAGGCAGCTCCCGGACATGTCTGACTCTGTTGTCACCATCCTAGGGGAGACACTCCTCCAAGAATCAGGCCAAGCAAAGCTCTGCCCGCCCATGGAACCAGCACATTCTCACCTCACACTAAACTCTAAGACGTACTCTTCCCTTCTCACATTGGCTGCCAATTTGACTCGAAGTCAAATATTTCGCCTAAGCAGGGAACGAGCCCACGTGCTGGTTTCCTACCTTATCCACCTGTCCCCTGCCTACTTTTAATCTGCTGGATCCCTGGTAGTAATGGACTTTTCAATAGCCATATCGCTGATTTCTCTCTCTCCTTTTTTTTTTTTTTTTGAGATCAGGTCTCACTCTGTCACCCCAGCTAGAGTGGCATCATCATAGCTCACTGCAACCTCCAACTCCTGTGCTCAAGCGATCCTCCCACCTCAGCCTCCAAAGTGCTGGGATGACAGGCTTGAGCCGTCACACCCAGCCATGTGATTTCTTATATGTATTCTGTGAACTTAAATTCTCTTTGGCTCACGGCACAGGAGAAGCGTGTCCGAGGTGGGACAGGCAGCTAAGACTTCCAAGTTCAGGCTGGCCCCTCAGTGGTGACACCTTCCCCCACCCACCACCCCCAGAGGCTCTTTCAGCCTGCAGCCAGCAAGCCAGGAGGATTTAAAGTCGGAGAATCCTGTGCCCCGCGGGGTCCTCAGATTCAAGTGAGTGCCCCAAAGGCAGGGCGGCCAGTAAGAAAACCGGAGCTGCAGCTCCAGTGGCCGCACCGCCTTCCTCTCTGCACCCCGCCTGACAGAGAGGGAACACCCCGCTCTAGGGAGCCCCAGCGAGGCGCAGCTGGGGGCAGGTGGAGCTGTTCTCCCACTGTGGGGTTTTCCAGCTGCCCGAGGGTGGCCAAGGGCGGGCCCCAACAGGCTGCGGGAAAGGACAGAAATCCCAGAACCCACTCAGAGTGTTCCTCGACTTCTCCAGCCTTGTGGACTCACCCCACGGAGCCGGCACAGGGCAGATATGCCAGAAGCCTCCCAAGTTTATAAGAAGTGTGTTGCCAGAGACTCCCCAAGCTTGTCACTGTCAACCCCAACTCTGGTGAGAACGGGGGCCTTAGAGAGGCACAGACCCAGCAGGGCTGTCTGCCCACAGCCACCTCCCCGCTCCAGATCAGCGCTGTGGGCAAAATTCAGGCTGCCACCCTGCAGACTCGGACTCCTCCCACACTCGCCGAGCCAGAGCTCAGCTCTTCCTGCCCAGGGGTGCGGAATGGACTACGGGGGCTGCTCCCATTCTCTACATGGAAGTTTCCAGAATAGCTACTGCCAATTTCCTTCACTGAGAAGTGCAGGTGTACGTGTGCACATGTGTGTGCACCTGTGTATACATGTATGTGTGCATACTTGCATGCATGTGCATTCATGTGTGTATGTGTGCTTGAGTACATGTGTACATGCATGTGGGTGGCAGACAGACACAGCGTGGGCTGGGAAGGCTCCTTCTGGACGACCTAGCCCTGACTGTGGGGTGGACATGGGACCCAGGCCTGCCAAACAGAACTTTCTGTTCTCCAGGCCGTGCCGATGGGCTCCGGGTCGGCACATGACCCGACCCTGGCCTTCTGCTGGGACTACCACGCTGTGGGCCAAGAGCCTGGAACATGCTGCCACGTGAAGCTAAAGGGTGGCTAGAGGCAAAGGGACTGCAACAACAAACGGGCTGCCTGGCCAAGAAGTCTGGAAAGACCCTTTTGTGTAGCCCCTAACCCCCGCGGGAGGGGTCTGTTGGTCCTTGCACATGGTCGTCATTTGGGTTCCACGTGAGGGTGGTGCTGGGTCCCGAGCCTACAGGGTGGGGCTGCTCTGTGAAGGACACAGGCTTTGGAGTCAGTCACACCTGGTGGCCTCAGGCTCCCTGAAACTCAGTGTACCCATCTATACAATGGGAGGCCAGCCCTCCACCCCGGGGTAGCTTGGCAGTTATGAGGGGCAGGGAGGCCCAACAGGAGCAGTCAGCCCACCAAGGGAAGATGAGGCCTCTAGACCTCAGCCCCACTGGGACACCCCAGCTACCTGGGTGGGTTTGCCGAACCACTTCCAGAGCTGCCGGGCTGGCAGAAAGGCGGCGATCTTGGGCCGGTTCTCCACGGACGGAAGGCGCTGCCGCTTGGCCAGCTCCTTGGTAGTGGGGAGGTGGACGCCCTCCCTCTTCTTGGGCCGGCTCTTGGCCCCGGCCTGAGCTTTGGGCTGCAGCGGCTGCGGGGGCTGCGGCGGGGGCACCTGGGGCTGGGGTGCAGCAGCCTTCTTGCCCGGGGAGTGGGCCGAGGAGCGCCCCTTGCCCGCCTGCTTGGCTGCCTTGGCGGGCAGCGCCGGCGGGGTGGAGGGCCCGGCTGCAGGGGCGGGAGCTGCTTCGTCGTCCGAGCTGCAGGAAGAGTCCTCGTCTGTAGTGGAGGAGGAGGAGGATGAGGAGGAGGACGAAGAGGAGGAGGAAGAAGAAGAGGAGGAAGAGGAAGAAGAGGATGAGGAGGAGGAAGAGGAGGAAGAGGAAGAGGAGGAGGAAGAAGAGGAAGAGGAAGAAGAAGAGGAGGAGGAGGAAGAAGAAGAGGAGGAAGAGGAGGCAGGAGAGGATGCCCTGGAGCTGGAGGCGCTGCAGTTGCGGCCCCCAGCGCTGCGGACCCCAGCACTGCGGCCTTCGTCCCCGTTCTTGTCGCCATCCTCCTCGCCTTCCGTCTCTGACCCGCTGCTGCTGCTGCTACTGCTGCTGCTGCTGTTGCTGCTGCCGCTCTCCGACTCCTCTGCCCCGTCCTGCTCGGCCTGGGCCTTGTCTGGGCTCTTGGGGGTCCCAGAGTCCTCAAACGCGAGCCCTGCCGCAGGCTCCTGGGCCAGGTCCCCATCCGCGGCCTTGGGCCAGGCCGTCTTGGGCTCGCTGCCGCCTGCCGCCGGGGGATAGCCGCCCAGGCTCAGCAGGCCCTTGGGCTCCTGCCAGGCCCCGGCCCCCGGGTCCTCCCGGAGCAGCAGGGCCTCTTTGGCCTTCTTGCTTTTGGGTGACATGACCCCCTCGTGGTCCAGTTTGACGAGCAGCTCAGCCTCCTCCCCTGGCCTGCGAGGGCCCTTGGCGCCCGACTCCTCGGCAGCCCGCGCCTTCTTGGGCTTGGGGCGGGTGGCGGGCATGGTGATGAGGGGGGCGGCGGGGGGTGCCGGCAGCTCCCCAAAGGGCTCAGGAGCTGGGCCGCTGGTGAAGGTGGGCGGCACGGGGCTGGGCTGTGGGGCTGCTGGGCGGGCCTTAGGGGTTTTAGCCCGCTTGTCCACAGGCTCTGGGGGGCTCTTCTTAGAACTTGGGGTGCTGCTTGGCTCCAGGGCCAAGGGGGTATTGGGGACCTCGTCCGTTGGGCCCCCTTCCTCCAGGACAGCAGCTCTGTCTGGAAAAGAGCAGAAGAAAACAGATTCGAGGCTGGGCAGGGGCCGCTGCCAGCCTGGTGAGAGACCAGCCGCAGCTCAGTCGGAAAGGCGGGGCTCAGTCCTGGCCCTGCCAAGTCCCGCGTGGGGACCAGGCCCGTGCCCTCCCTGGCCCCATCGGGGCCTCTGCAACAGCTGTCTACGTCGTGCTGCCCCACTGGGTCCTCGGAAACTTCAGCACGAAGCCCTTTTCTCTGGATTCCGGAGGGAAACACGCCCAGGTTGAATCTCGGCCCGGCCTACCTCTGCCTGTGTCCTACCGTGTCAACTGGTCAGAACGCCCCGCGGGGCAGAGTCCCTACAGAGATGGGGCGTAGCTACCTGTGTGGGTCCCTGTCCCCGTACGAGGACGTCTGGAGGAGCCTTGACCCCCCGCCCCTGCCTCGATCCTGGTCAGGCAGGGCCAGGGCCAACCTACCGCCCTTGGCCTTGGTGCTGGGTTTCCGCTCGCGCCCTCGCGCCTTGGCTCCCGGCTCCTCGGACCCTGTCGTGCCCCCATCTTTGCCTTCCCCGGTGTCTTTGCTGGTCTTCCGGCTGCGGCGCTTGGCGCTCGGCACCAGGAGGGCCGGGGACGGCTCGGCACCTGTGGGGCACAGCGGCTCAGGCCTGGGTTTCCGCAGACGACACCGTGTGGCGCACAAGATGCTCAGCAGGGCCCCCCACCCCCAGTGAGTGAACTAAAGCACTTTGTGGGCTCAGAGGGGCTGAACGTAGATGCTGACTTTTGTCATTTTTATGACCCACTTAGGAAATGTTCACAACCTCTGATGTTACCAACACCGAGATCTCGGCAGTGCTGGGTCCACGACCTGCCTCTGCCTGTCACTATGATGGGCCCCGGGTAAGCCACGAACCACTTGGAAGCCCAGCTTTGCCCCTGGCCAGTCAAAGGGGCGCTGAGGCACGAAGTCCACACTGCCGAGGCCACTCGGAGCCTGGAACTGTCCGTCACCATCCTCAATCAGCCCCATGGGCCACAGGACACAGGACCTGGGAGCCCTGAGACCCCCCTCTCCCCAGCCCCGTTCCGGGTACCCCACCCACAGTTTCTGCCATTTCTGTCCCCTGTGGTCCACGTGGCAGACAGAGCCCAGGGCTGAGCTCGGGGGGGGGGGGGGGGGGGGGGGGTGAGGGCCTGGGTGGGCGGAAGGAACCCCGGGTGTCACGGGCCCATCACTCACACTGGATCTTATAGTCAGGAGGCAGGAGGCGGATGTGCGAGAGGGGGATCCTCCCTGTGTCCCCATCGTCAAACTCCACGGTGATCAGGTCCCCATCATCCTCCAGGTCCAGTAACCCTGTCGGAGGAGGGGCCGGTTGGGGTAGGCCCTCGGACCACCAGCCCCCTGGTGGGGTGCTGGGGGGTGGGATGGACGGCAGAAACCAGCCCTAGTCCCTAATGCACAGCAGTGGGATGTCAGTGGTGGGTATACAGTGGTGCAGAATGTGAGCTCCAGAGCCAGGCAGTCCAGACGGGAGTACTGGCTCTCCCACTTCCAGCTGACTCTGGGTAAACGACAGCGGATCACACAGGCCTGTGCCCACTCACGCCCAAGACACTCCCGGAAACAACAATAAAGGAAGAGCGCCGGCCCTGAAGGACGTAGGACAGGTGGGAGGCGGGAGGGCTGGGGTAGGAGAGACGTCGGGACATCAGCATGGACACAGAGGAGCTGACTTTGGTCTCCTGGAAAGAGGGGACACCAACAAGAAAGAAGCAGTTCTCTCAAGACAACCCTGCCAAGACTCGGCCTGAGAGGCACCAGGCACCTCTGGGGACAGGAGTACAGGGTACCCTGACACTCAACAGGCTGAGGGTCACACGGCCAGCAAGGGCTGGGAGGTTTACCTGTAGAGAGAGGCTCTGGAGTGAAGGACATTGGGCACAGGTGGCGGGGGGCAGGTGGGCCCCACACCAAAACCAAGGCTTAACAGGCAACTCCATACACTGAAGGGTGACACCCCAGCCCCCTTCCCAAATGCCAGATGCTAGGCCTCTGTCCCCAGGGACATGAGGGATCTGACCAGCTGATGGGAAAAGACCTCCACGTACAGGTATTTGGGGGCCCCCCAACAAAGCACACCTGCCCACCCGCGTTGACAAGAGCTCGCTCGTGCACAGAGCTTCCAAGTGGCTCTGTGACATCTCTTCACTAATGGTCACCAAGGCCGTGGGTGATCTCTGATGAAAGGAAGAGCCCAGAGCTAACAAACAGAAGGCACGGGGCTCCCAGAAGACACACAGAGCTCATGAAATCTAACGTGGAAAAAAATCCTCTGAGAAATTTTAAAAGAGATATAATGTGTTGATAAAACAAAGTTTTTTTAAAAAGGAATATTCAGAGGATAAAAAGAATTCAAGAATTTTTTAAACGATAGCAGAAACTTTCACAATTCAAGAGAACAGAAGGAGTTAGAAGATAAAGTGGAAGAAATCTACCAGAAAGTTGAACAAAATAAGGAAAGAGACAATAATAGAAATAAAGATTCAAATATGCGGGGCCACCAGATCAGGATGAGTTCCAGGAAAAACAGATGAAATGCATGAGGGACGTCATCCGTGCAGTACACAATACAAGCAAAGCTTCCAGGACTGAAGGACGCTGCTTTGAAATCCAAGGCCCCCTTCCCAGATACCGGCATGATGAACACACACACATACACACAACCACATGGAATTCCAGATCTAGGGATAATGAGAAGATCATAAAAGTTTCCAGAGGAGAAAAAAACACATCTCCTAGAAAGATCTGGGAGTTCCACATGGCATTGAACTTCTCAAACGACACTGGAGGCTAGATAAAAATGGAACGACCTTGAAACAGCGAGAGGACATTATTTCCAGTCTAGGATTTATACCCAGCTCAACTATCTATAAGGAATGCGGGTAGAATAAAGATATCATAGACATGCGAGGGCTGGAGAAATTCACCTCCCACGGCCCCTCTTCATGAAGTTACTGAAAGATCCTCTGCTAAAACGAGGGAATGAACATGAACCAAGAAAGAAAAAGACATGAGATGCAACACGGGGGGAGGCAGAGGGGTTCTCAGAACAATGGCCGGCAGAGTCCCCAAGAATCCAAGAATGACACTGTGAGGCAAGCGTAGAAAGCTGCTAACCCTCACAGTACAGGGGGACAGAAAGCTCCCAGAAATCTGAATCCAAGACAGATTTTCAGTATATTAATGGGACTTTTCAGAGTTTCAATGATAAATTGAATACAAAATGAAAAAAATGAATCCTCCCAGCCCAAGCTCTTGTAGCTCAGACTGTATCAGACGTCCACTGTTTTGCTAGCCCAGCATCCGTGTCCATCTTCTGGGCATGTCTGTATGGTAGCCAAGGGGTGGACTGTATTTGGCACGTGCATCTTTTTTTTTTATTTTTAGTCT
>VBSM01002153.1:22516543-22528679 GCA_008086735.1 Cheirogaleus medius
CACTCCTCCCCAGGGCAAGGAAACTGAGGCCAGAGAAGGAGAAGGACTCACCAAGGCCCACCCCTGGTCCCTCCTCGGCTGTCCCGAGCCCTCAGCCAAGGGCACAGTCTGGGAAGGTGAAGACCAGGGGCGCAGGAGCGTGTGCTCCCGTGTGACCGTGGAAACCTGGGGCCAGGGCAGGGGAGCGGCGGGCCCCACGCCCGCAGGGCTGCAGCGGTGGCGGTGGCGTGGGAAAGCCCGCAGGAAATCCCCTACCCGGTCTCTCTGCCCCCCTTCCTGCAGCTGGCGTCAGCCAGGCCCACTCCCCTGTAGAGACTGCCGGATGCATCAGAGCCCCCAGCCCTGCTCTCTCCCCAGGCCCATGCCCTGTTTCCCTCTGCCCTGGGTCACAGCCTCTAGCTCGACTGCCCCCACCTTCCTAACCTCCAGGCTCTCTCTTCTGCTGTGTCCTCTGCCCAGAGCCCAGCACACCCCCACCCCACCTCTACTTGGAAAAGCGCTGACCCACTTGCCCCTGGGGCAGTCCTTTCTGCCACACCTCTGCCATCACAGGCAATGTCACGCTCAGCTATTTCCCTCGGAGACCAGGTTTCGGCCTGCCAGGCCCCGGGAAGTGAATCCCTGAGTTCTCCTGGAGCCTCCAACATCCTGCAGCTCAAGCCCTGGCTCACAGCGGGTGCCCGGGAAAAGCGTGTAGGTAAGTTGACAGCACTTCTCCCTGGGACAGAGGTTTCGGGGTGTATTCATCCCATTGGCTGTGAGGAGGACCTGCCTCCTCCAGCCAGACCCAGGAAGGTGATGTCTGCAATAGCCCCTTGGGTTGACAACCCCAGAGAGGGCCAGTGGCCTGCCCTGGATCCCCCAATATATAAGTCAAAAAGCCAGGGCCCAACCCCAAGCCTACTGACCCCCCAGCAGCCATGGGAGGCCAGGCCCCACTGTCCCAGCAAATGCAGCCACAGTGACAGGGACAGGCAGGGACCACCTGGTGGGAAGGAGTCCCTGGCAAAGGTTAGTGATCCCATTAATTAATCTTCTGTTAACAGAAGTTGCTTCCCACTGCACAGGGAAGCAACAAGGGGCTTTCATGGCTGACAAGGGGCAGACCCTAAAGCACAGGCTTCCGAGCACTGCCTCTGGGTATGAGGGAATGAGACACCCCTTGCAGACCACTAGAACACTGGACATATGTAACCCACTGCAGGCACACCGCGTGTGGGGCAGGGATCGACAGTGGACAGAGAAAAGGCGCACTTGGAAGGTGGGAGTGGAGTCACAGGGTCAGATCTCGTTCTTGTACCTTCTGCCCTGGCACTAGACACAGTCTTCTTGGCACACACAGTAGGGGAAGGTGGGGCCTGCATGGAAAAGAAGAGTCCTCCTGACCCCAGAACCAGGAAAGAGACGGTTTGACAGTACAGAAGCGGGGGAGAAAGGGAGCGAAAGAGGGACCTCAAACTCTGTCTACCCCCATCTCTGGAGGACCCACGGACCACCCACACAGGACAGACTCACAGCCCCCCAGGTGACAGCAAGACAGGATCTGAACAGAGACCAGAGCTGCCATGCAAGAAACACAAAGTGGAATTCAAGGCCTGCCAAGGAAATACTTGCTGAAAGGAAGGAAGTGATATATACTAGAGAAAAATAAGAGCATCCTCACTCCGCACAATCTCACCCCCACAATGTCCAGCATACAATGCAAAATTACTTGACAAATGAAGAACCATGACATTCTGGAGAGAAAAGAAACGCATGACATTCTGGAGAGAAGAAAACCAACTGAACGTGACCCTGAGATGAAGCAGATGTTGCAACTAACAGCCCAGGATTCTGAAGGAGATGTGAGAACTGCCCTCAAAGAAGTAAAACAAAACTTGTTTTCAATGCATGGTAATTTCCCCAGAGAAATGGGAAGGTCTAGCAAAGAAACAGACACAATTGAAAAAGAACCAAATAGAAATTCTAGAACTGAGAAGTACACTTTCAAAAATAAAAAAAAATAAAAATCAATGAAAAGACTTATGAGCTGAATGGATATGAGTAAGAGAAAAGTAAATTGAGTTTGGGAAAAAACCCAGCATAGCCTCAGAGAACTGTCAGATGATAAAAATGGTCACATGTATGTCCAGCAGGAAAGGAAAGAGAGAATAGAATAGGAAAAAATACTTGAAGATTTCTTTAAGTATTTCTTCAACAGCTAAAAGTTCCCCAAATTTGATGACAAATAGAAAATTGCAGATATAAGATATTAGATGAACACCAAGCAGGACAAACACAGAGACGTCTATTCTAGGCACATCACAGCCAAACTGTTAAGAGCAAAGATAAAGACAAATCCTCAAGAGCAGCAAGAAAAACCTGACCCATCATGTCCAGGACAATCATCTGATTAATGGGCTAAGTTGTCATCAAAAACAGTGGCCAGAAGCAAGTAGAACATCTTTTTGCTGAAAGGAAACACCATCAACCCCAAATTCTATATCCAGTGAAAATATCAACTCAAGAATGAAGGTGAAATAGAAAGCTTTCAGATGAAAGAACACTAAGAAAATTCATCACCAGCAGATCTACAATACAAAATGCCAAATGAACTTCAGGCTGAAATAATGTAAAAACTCAAATCTTCAGAAAAGGATGAAAAACAACAGAAATATCAAATATCAAAATAAATGCAAAAAGTCCCAACTACTTAGGAGGCTGAGGCAGGAGCATCACTTGAGCCCAGGATTATGAGGTTGCAGTGAGCTGTGATGACGCCACGGCATTCTAGCTGGGGTCACAGAGCAAGACTCTTGTCTCAGAAAAAAAAACATTCCTCTTAATTTCTTTATGAATCACATAAATGTTTAAAACTAAATTTATAACATTATCTTTAGGAGTTGACACTATGTGAAGATGTATTATTAATACATATACATAATATAAAAGAGGTGTAATATGGACCTATGAGGTTATAAGGTTTCTGTATTTTAAGTGAAGTAGCACATTATTAACTATATGTGGACTGTGAAAAATTAAGAATGTATGTTATCTCTATTTTCAATTTTAAAATGCCAAAACCATACTGAGAAAGCAAACAGGAAAATTAAAATGGAATTCTTATCCATATTCAAATAACCTAAAAAAAGACAGCAAAGGAGAAACAGAGGAACAAAAACTAGACAAAAAAAAAAAAATGATAAGACGCAAATAAATTGCAAGTCAAAAGATGAAAAATATATACCATGCAAACAGTAACCAAAAGAGCACTGGAGTGGCTATATACTGATATCAAACAAAAGACTTTTTAAATAAAAAATTGTTACTAGGGACAAGGATATTCTAAAATGATTTTAAAAAGTCAATTCATCAGGAAGATATAAACATATGTGAACAAAATCCAGCAACAAATAAAAAAAATATTATATACCATGACCAAGTGAGATTCATCCCAGGAATATAAGGTTGGTTCAACATACCAAAAAGTTAATCAGTGTAACATTTCTATTACTCAACTAGCTGGAAACAGAAGAGAACTTCCTCAACCTGCCAAAGGATGAAAAACCCACAGCTAACATGATACTTAATGGTAAAAGGCTGAATGTTTTCTCCCTAAAATCAGAAGCAAGCCAGATATTTGTTCTTACTACTTCCATTCAGTTTTCTACTGTAGGTTCTAGCCTGGTTAATTAAGCAAGAAAAAGAAATAAGACATACACATTATAAAAGAACATGTAAAACTATTTCTATTTGCAGATGACATGATCTCATATACAGAAAATCCTAAGGAATCTACTAAAAACTATTAGAACCAATAAATGAGTTTAGCAAGGTTGTAGGACACAACATCAATATACAAAAATCAACTGTATTTCTATATACTAGCAATGAACACTCCAAAAATAAAACGAAAATAATGCCACTTACAAAAGCATCAAAATGAATAAATATGAATAAATTTAATAAAAGAAATGCAGGACTTATATACTGAAAACTACAAAATATTATTGAAAGAAATTAAAGACAACCCAAATAAATGGAAAGACACCCCGTGTTCGTGGATCAAAAAGTTTGTATTGTTAAGATGTCAATACTCCCCAAACTGATGTACCAGTTCAACACAATCACTACCAGAATGCCATCTGGCTTTTTTTTTTTTTTTTTTTTTTGGCAGAAATTGACAAGCTGCTCCTAAAACTCATGGAAATACAAAGGACTCAGAAGCTCTAAGACAACTTGTAAAATGAAGAACAAAGATGGAGGCCTGCTTGGGCATGGTAGCTCACCCTGTAATCCTAGCACTTTGGGAGGCCAAGGCTTGAGCCCAGGAGTTTAAGTTGCAGTAAGCCATGATGATGCTACTGTACTTCAGCCTGGCCAACAGAGAGATTCTGTCTCAAAAAATAAAATAATAAAATAAAGATGGAGAAATCACACTTCCTAATTTCAAAGTCTACACAAGGCCACAATAATCAAGACAGTATGATACTGGGTTAAAAACAGACATAGAGATCAATAGAATAGAATTGAGAGTCCAGAAGTAACCCCTTGCATTTATGTCCAACTGATTTTCAACAAGGGCGCTGAGACTATTCAATGAATAAAGAATAGACTTTTCAACACATGATACTGGGACAACTCGCTATCCACAGGCAAAAGACTCCTGGGTCACACTATACTCAAAAAGTAACTAAAAATGGATCATAGACCTACATAAAAGAGCCAAAACTATAAAACTCTTAGAAGAAAACAGGAGTAAATCTTTGTGACCTTGGATTAGGCCATACTTTCTTAAAAATGACACCAGAAGCACACGTGACAAGAGAAGAAACATAAATTGGACTTCATCAAAATGTAAAATTTTGTTTCAAACAACACTACCAAGAAAGTAAACAGTCAACTCACAGAATGTGCCTGACCATCTCCACCTCAAACACCAACCCCAACAGCAGACGGGCTACATCCATGTAAGGACACTTGGCCTGGTGAGGGTGGGGTAGGCCCAGGAAAGAGTCTCAAGAAGCCAGGGCCCTGATGCAAGGATGTGATCAGAGATGCAGGGACAGGAAGGGGGCAGGGCTGGAGTAAGCACCACCTACTGCCCAAAGGTTAGTGCCTGCTGCCTCAGTTTCCCGTCTGGGCAGTGAGGAGGGCACGCCTGGTGTAAAAGATCTGTCGTGAGGATCAACTACAAGAGAGCACAGCGCCTGCCGACCCCACCCTGGACTCCCCCAGGCCCAGGCTGCACAAGGCTGTCCCGCCCCGTCTCACTGACTGTATCCCCTCTGATGCCCCCAATGGGACAAGCTTTCTCTTCACCTCCGCTCAGGCTGTTCCTTCTCCCTGCGCCTGTTTCTCTCACAGTCCAGCCAGGTGCTGCCCACCTAGAGTGGCCCCCGAGCCCCCCTGTGTGGGTCAGGGGCCTCCCTTGGGCTCATACAGCCTGAGTGCTCCCACACTTGGGATGACAGTGAAGGCAGCTGCTGTTTGCATGGCCACACAGACCCCTCCTTGGAAGCAGCAGGTGGGGGCCTGTGTCACCAGCACCTTCTGCTCAGGACAGGCCTTGCTGTACCCCAGCTCCGTGCCTACCCATCTCTAAGCCTCAGTTTCCCCGCCTGTGGGTTGGGGTGCTGGCACCCTCCTCCCCGCACTCACCCAGCAGGCTCTGCCGCTCCTCTTTCTTCCGGGCCTTCTGCTTGGCCTCCAGCTGCACCACCGACAGGGACGGCCCCACTGCAGGGCTGGGGAGCGCGCTGGCTGCGAAGCGGGCCAGCAGGCCCAGCCCGCTCTCCTCCAGGCCCGGCGACAGGGCCCGCTCCCGGGCGCCCAGCCTGGAGCCACCGCCAGCCTCATCCTCCTCCTCCTCGAGCTCCTCCTCCTCCTCGTCCTCCTCGGAGCTCTCATCTGGCGTGCAGAAAACAGGGGCGAGTCAGAGCCCTGGCCTCGGTGCGTGCCGCCCCCACTGCCCCCAGCCCGGAGCTGCCACCGGGCTCCAGCCTAGCCCCTCCGTCCTCACCACGGGGCCGCTGGGGGTGGATCCAGAACCAGCCCACAAGTGCCCCCAATGGCCCAACACTCCCATCAACGGAGCCCAAGATATGGGCATCCTGGCTCTGGGTACCAAGGTGGGCTTCTGTAAGGGGGGCACCAACATGCACCTGTGCTGTGGGCAGGGGCCAGACACACGGACACGGACTGGAGACAGCTCTCTCCACGGTCTCACACACACACGCCCCGACACACAACATGGAGGCCGAGGAGGAGGCAGGAGAGGAGGAGGAGGGAGGAGGCAGAGGGGGGTGGCAGGGCCCTTGGGGCTCGGGCTGGGCTTTGGGCACAGGCGCCAGTGGCAGTTTCACCAGCCTGAGGCCTGGAGGCTGGCGGCAGGAGAAGGTGGAGTTTGGTCTCTTCCTGGGGGCTGGAGGACTCCTACGGTTCAAGCCCTGAGCAGGGCTCTGGAGCCCAAAGTTGACTCCCAGCAGCACCCCCATGCTAGGGAGCCTGGGGCAAGTCCCCGGCCCTCTCTGAGCCCAGTTTCTCATCTGCAGCAGGGGCAACCCTCCCAGCCCACCGGCCCAGCTAAAAGGAGGGTCCAGAGAAAATCACAGGTATGTAGAAAAAAGCCATCTGCAGGCTTGGAGAGGATCAAACAGAAACAGGGCCACCCCCTGTGACCTGCAGAAAGGAACCTGCAGCTGGCTGCTCCTCTTGACTCACAGAGAGCCCAGAAGGGGCAGGTGGGGTCAGGCCACTTTGCCCCAGAGTGAGTGAGGCTCTATGGGGCTAGGCACTCAGGCGGCAGGGCAGGACTCGAACCCAGAGCGGCCTGGCCAGCTAAAGGCCCCGGCCTGTCTCTCCGGTTGGTGAATAAAGACAAGCTTCTCCCCAGCGACTGGCCCTGCAACCTGAGGGCCTGCACCCCTGACCCAGCTCGGCTCTAGGGACAAAGGCAGGATGGGCAGTGAGCAGGGGACAATGACGTTCCCTGTCCATGAACCAAACTCCTGCCAAGGAAGAGACTGTCTGAGGGTCTGAGGCACCTACTTGCTGGCTGACCTCTGACAGGGACGGGTAGGCGAGTGGCATCGGAGAGCTAACCACCCTGAGATGCCGGGGCCAAGGGCATGGCCTAGGCCAGGCTGGATGGCCGCCCTATCCAGCAGGAAGCAGCAAGGGTGCCATGCTCTCTCCAGGGCAGGGACAGCCTGGGCTCTAGGAGGTGGACAGGGAAGACAGAAGGCCAACTCCACGTTCTTCTGCTGAAGCCCAAGCTGCCCACTTGCTTAAGTGCAACTAGTGGCCAAAGTGGCAGCCCCAGGGGTGCCAATGCAGGCGGAGGGTCTGTCTACCCATTTATCAGAGGGAGCCCTCGGAGCAGGAGGCAGTGACAGAGATGGCTTGAGGAGTCTGCACAGGGCTGGAGGGAGGGAGGAGCCAGAGAGAGAGAGAGGAGGTTAAGAGGGTGAGAAGCCGGGAGACTGGCCCCCAGAGCGATGGATGGAGCAGGCTGGAGAGGCCAGCGGGGTGGCAGGGGCAGCAGGCAGTGCACACTTGCGGTCATTCACATTGCGGACATCACATGGTTCTGTCTCCGCCCCAGTGGGCCACAGCGGCAAAGCAGGCTAAGTGTAGGCAGACTTTCGACAGCGCCTGGGTCTCCCACATCGGGCCTCCCTGGGGTTGGCCAATCTGAGCAGGATGGCGGGCGGGGGGCTGGCTGGGGTGGGGATGCAGGTTGGATGTATGGCCAGGAATTTTCCCTTCTAAAGACATCCTGCCCTGGCTGCTCAGGTGTGGAGACTCCAGAACTCCAGAAGGACTCTCACCCAGCAGAGCCTGGCAGGGGAGGGCAGGGCCAGCTGGGTTCTGGATGCCTACAATGTCTGCATCAGAGCCCAGAAAGCCAGCCACAGGCTGACCCCAGCACGATGGAAGGGAAGACCCTCCGCCTCCCCGTGTGCCTGACAAGGCCACACCAGCTGTTCCCGTGGGGGCTGGTGTGCTCGGGCCAGGGTCTATGGGGGCAGGGATGTGGAGAGGGTCTGAGAACTCAGAAAGCCTTTCTGGAGTTGTCCACACCTGAGGCAACAGAACTTGCCAAGGGCTGGGGAGAAAAAGTCCCAACAAAGAACCCCAAAGAAATGAAGAAAAACTTCGTTTTATTAAAAAAAATCTTGGCTCAGGACATGGGGTTGGCTGTTACGACTTGGTTTGGTTTTCCAAAGCAATCTGCTGCTGCCAGACCCGGTGGGGGCAAACCCCGAGGAGGGGAGGTGTACAGAGGACAGAAAGAAAAGGGTTTTGCCTACCTACGGAGCAACGAGCCAGGCTCGGACCCAAGCTCAGTGACCCGCTGCGCCGTCTGCCCTACTCCCAGCCTTCGCTTTGCGTCCAGAGTGCAGCGTGAGAGCAAATGCAAGAGACCGAAACAGACATTCAAAGCATCATGGGTAGGGGTCAAGGGTGAAGGTATGGTCAGGCTGCTGGGAGGAGAAAGCAGACACACTAGAAAAGCCAAGCCAATTACGTGTTTTAGTACCAGGGGTCAGTAAGGCCCTATTACCCAAATATCCCTTTTGAGACCTGATCAGTGGTCTGCTTGTGGGAGGGGACAAGCCGAGGGGCCTGAGGGCCCTCCCCTACCCCCTCCGCTATCCAGGCTCTGGCTGCTGGCGGCATCCTGCCTGAGCACACTCTGGGCAGATGGCTCCCTTCCTGAGAGGTCCAGGGGTGCTGCCTGCTTCTCTGTGGGGACTGAGCTGGGGCAGGAACCCAAAAACTTGCAAGTGGGACCCTGGCTTTGTGGTTGCGTGAGGGAATGGGCACAGGCATGCAGCCACAGGCCCTGGGGAGGGAGGGGGGAAGGTAAACCAACCAGCTCATTCACGGGAGGCCAGGGCAGGGAGGCCTCGGGAAACAAGGCTGGCTGGTGGGTTAGTGGCCTCTCTTCTCGGCCCAGGTTGCGTTTGCTCAGATGGGCAGCAGCCAGGGAGGATGTGAGCCCAAAGGGCAGTGGGCTCCCTGCTGTGCCATCTCCTGGTCACCCAAAATCCAGGTCACCCAAAATCCATCTCTTCCAATTTGAAGGGGAAGTCTGGGAGGGGAGATGGCAGACCAGTAATTCGAGAGCAAAGATGGGAAACGGGAGTGGCATTCTGGTCCCCAGGGCTCAAGCCAGGTCATGTCCAGGTGCACCATGACACCCCTGGGGCCTTCCTCAGGGAGCAACTGACACCCGGGTATTGCTACCCAGGGCCCTTGGGATCCCCAAGGCCTGGCCCTAGAGGGAGTCCACCTGAAGCAAATCCTAAAACCAGGGCTGGGAAATGCTCTCAAGGATTCACTTGCTTCCCCTTCTTGGCGCATTTCTGATTGAAGGGCCCGAAGTTCTAACTCTAGAAGTACGACTCTGCCATTGGAACAGTCAGAGCCAGAATGTTTTTGATTCAGTATTCTCAGAGGTCCTGGGGTCTGACTCTCTTTTTATGTGAGGTGGCTGAGGGCCCCTGGCCAAGCTGAGGCCAGACCAGGCCTAGGACCAGGCCAGCGCTCTCTCCGAAGCACTGTGCCTTGTCCCTCAACTTGGTAATGAAGCCAACACTTTGAAATTTAATAAAACCAGGGATGTCAAGAGGTCTCAACCTTGCTCTGCCTACGTGCCCTTCAAAACAGAAATACGTGTTAGAAGACAAGTGTTTATAAACAATTATTTTTTAAGCACTGGTGAATAAAAACAGAGCTTTAAGAAAATAAAAGACAAACAAGCAACTAAAAAAAAAAAGATGGTGCTGGAGGTGAAAGCAGTTGACTTTAAACCTGAAAATGGAATGAATGCCCACAGCTACCAGGGATATTTGGATAATAGCGGCAAGCGGCAGGCTGCGTTACCCGTCTCTACTCCTTCTGGGTGGTAGGGAAGGGGTGGGGAGGAGGAACAAAATGGAGGGAGCGTCAACCTAATGTCTAGTAAGGACACAGCAAGAGAGACAAGGCACACGGGTTTAGTTAAAAATGAACTCGATATGTTTAATAAAGCTTGGTATTACCAAAATCGAGGTACAAACATCAAGTCACACGCCCACACGACAGAATTCCATTTACAAAACGTCCCTCAGGAAGCCTCCGCAGGGCCCATGCCAAAAGAGAACCCAACCCAAGCCCAGGGTCTAGGTGGGCGGAGGGTGGGCAGGCGCTTGGGGCGGGGGGGAGGGCAGAGAGGAAGGAGAGTGGAGGAAGGTGAAGACTAAAAACCAGTCCATATAAAAGCTCAAAAAGAGCTAGCCAAGGGTGTTATCACAATGATACAGTACAAAGAAAAACAAAAACAAAAATAAAAATAATTGGGCTGATACAGCAGGCTACGCTGCCAAGAACCCAGATGGCTGCCCTTCCTGCGGCCATCGAGGTGGACGGCCCCCGCACGGCCATCTCTCCCGTGCGCTCGCTCTCCCCTCGCACTCGCTCTCACTCTCACGCACGCTCGCTAGAAAACACGGAGGGTATTTTGTGTTTGGAGCTAGTAACCTTGGTCAAACGAGTCCTCCGAAGAGTCGCTGAAGGAGGAACGGGCCTCAGCCTCTCGGAGCAGCAAACAAAAGGGCTGCTTCCTGCTGGCGGCCGGCTTGGGTTTCAGAGTCCGGGGGGCCACCAGGCCCCTCTTGGTCAGCTTGGGGCCGCCGGCCGCCTTGCTGCTCTTCGCAACCACACCACACAAGATGGAGGACGTCAGCTTGGAGCCGGAGGGGCCTTGGGCAGACCACTCGTCCTTCAGGAACTCTTCATCTTCCTCTGAGTCCGTATCTGCAGTCAGAGTAGTTTTTAATACAGATAAGTGACAGAGCACCGGGGAGGAGGGAGGAGCTGGTGACTTCATTCTATTGTCTCTAGTGGTTCTGAGAACACACTGGAAAATGCCAGAGCAGAGAGGTCCAGAGCTCCCCTCCCAGGCTGCGCCTCTGGTCTCACACCTGCAGGCCTTGAGTGCCGCACAGCTCGCCTTCCGAGTGCCACCACCAGTCACTCAGCCTTTCCCGGCACCAGGGGAGGGAGGAGGCCCCTTCTCAGGAATGACTCTCTCCTGGTCATGGTGGTCACTGCCACGGCAGTTCCCGTGGGACTGCACACGGCCCAGGGGTGACTACTGGGGAGGGACCTGACCTGAGGGGAGGGCTCACGAGAGCCAATCGTGCACATCTCCTTCCAACTCCCCACTCAGCTCCAAACGGCAGTGGTGAGGGCATTTACACCAAACAGACTGACCAATGATGTTAACAGCAGGGACTGCCCTGCCCTCCGCAGGTCAGAGTCGGTCACCTGCACACCACTGCTGGCTCCCCACAAGCCTCCATCTAACTAGGTAATTGAGGACAAGGCATTCCAAACCCTCCTGCGACAGGACCGACCAGCTTTGAGAAGGGGAGCCTGTCAAGTGAGCACAGCTTTGGCTCCTTCTAAAGCCACCCCAAACTTACACCATTTCAACCTGTTCTTCGTACTGGGCTGTTGAGCAAGATGAGAAGGGCGAGCTCCACAGCCACAGACTTAATCCCTTGATCTGCTCAAATCCACTCCAAACAGGAGGCACATTAACCAACACAGCTACCTACAGCTTTGGCAATGCCTGCACCTCCAAGTCCAAAAGATGCTACACACATGGCGGGGGGGAGGGGGTGTGCGTTGGGGGGGATCCTCTGGCTGCTATCCACTAACATCTGCACTTTCCACTCCAACAAAGAGTACAACTTCGATGGTCTGGCAACTCCAGGCCAGAACAAGGTCAAGTTCCACCAAGTTTCCAGCCCCATGCTGGCCCGCTAGCCAGTTATCCCTCTTGTGTATGCCAACCCGTCCCTCCCAAAGCCACATCCCAGTCTGGAGATGCCGGTAGGTGACAACAAACTTGGCCTCCCACAAGAACCAATGGGGTGTGCCACCACCCCCTACAACCTGAAGTGAAAAAGCAAGAGGGTATCCATCTCACTTCAACCCCATCCAGCACAGCATCTCTCTGCTGGAAGACAGCCCCGCCTCTTTGTGACCCTGCACTCTCATGACCTAGAATTGCAGAAAAGCAAATTATCAAAAATAAATAAAAGTGTTCTCTCTACAGAGCCAGGTGCATATCACAGCCAGTCTCTCTTTTTTTTTTTTT
>VBSM01002153.1:22528779-22543753 GCA_008086735.1 Cheirogaleus medius
GGGGGATTCTTCCAGCAACCAGCCATGCCACACTCACAGACTCCTCATCCTTGGCAGATCAAAAGAGCAGCAATCCTCTTTGCCTCTTCACTATTCCAAAATGAGTAGAGATGGAAAGAACAAAGGAAAGCCCTCCCCTTCCAGTGATACTGTTTCTTTTCTCTCCACTTGTGCCCACATGCTGGCCAGGGACCTGGTCAGTGCTGTTCTGATCACACTCATCCCAATCGGAGGGGCACAGAAGCTATGGCAATCTCACACGTCCTCAGCACACAAGGCATAGCTTCTTGCCTCAAGACCATCAGAGCATCAGTCCTGGTGATCCAGTAGCCAGAGGCAAACAAAAAAACTGCACACCCAAAAAAGGGCATCTTAATCCTGGGCCAGGTGCCACCATCAGCTCTTTGCCCATATGAGCTCACTTAAGGTTCCCAACAGACCCCCATAAGGTAAGTGGTGATATTTTTAACTCCAAGTCCATAAACACTTTCTATCTTCTTTCCTTAAAAAACAAACTTTACCGTAACATTAAACGTGTCCATTTTATCCACTTGACATCCAAACTCCGTCTTCCCTCCCATGAACTAGCCAGAGCTAATCAAAACCCTTGGACACACAGAACCAGGGAGCTGCAAAGGCAAAAGCACTCCACCCGGGGCAGGGCCGGAGGACTCCCAGAACACACACCGCTTGCACCAACACCGGCCAGGACCCAAGAAGCCCCTCCAGGCCTCCCTGCTGCAGCCACATCATTAGTACCAGTCCGCCCTGAGCATGAGGCACTCGGTCCAGAAAAACTGAGCGAGCACCTACTGCTCGCCAGGCAGCGGGCTAGACAGAGGCCACGGAGAGGCGCCTTGACCAGGAAAATCACGAGGGCAGCCGACATGGCAGACTCCAGTTCAGTGACATATAACTCCGTCCCCCAGTCCCACTGGCTGCTCCATTTCAAGGGCTCAATAGCCACATTCTGCCAATGGCCACCACACTGGACAGGGCAGATGTGGAACACGCCCATCATGTCAGAAAGTTATAGAGAGCAGGCGGGGCGGGGAGAACCGGGTTTAACCCCGATTCGACTCTCCCCATCCAAGCGCACAATCTCTCTGGCCTCAGCAACGAAACGCGGGTTCGCAGGGCCGCCACAGACAGTGAAATAAGGCCTGTGAAGTCCGCGGCTCGGGGCCCAGCACTGGGCGCGCTCCGTAAACCGCACTCGCTTCGCGATGCCAGCAGAAAACAGCGAGCTTCCTGCGGGCAGGCCCGGCCCCTCAGCTCTAGGACTCTCAAAAGCAGTTACACCTCCGTCCCCTCTAGGCCGAGGAGCCGCAAACTCTATGGCGCGCAAGACCTCCACGCAGGCAGCTTCCGGCGGGCAAGGAGGGGCGGGCACGAGAGCAGGGACATCCTCCCCCATCCGCCAATCACAGACGCCCACCAATCACAGGTGCCTGCCCAACACCGCACCTGCCAATCACAGGCACTTCCGCTTCAGGCGGCTTCATCTCCGGGAGGCTTCACAAAGCCAAAAGATGACTTAGTGCGCTCCCCAGAAAAGGAGGAAGGGGAGGGTAAAAGAGCGAAAAGGGGAGAAAAGGAAAGAAGCTGTGGGCGAGAGGCGGGGCGCGGCGTCCGCTACTTACTGTAGGAGTAGCTGCTCACTTCCGAGGTGAACGGAGAATGGGCTGACTTGGGCTGGCCTCTGGCCTTGAACCCCACCTCCATCTTCCTGGCTTTGGCGGCCCTTTTGTGTTTACCTTCTCTGGAGGATTTCAGAGAGAGGCCGAGGCCTTTGGCCAGCGCCTTCCTGTCCTTGCCCAGCAGGCTGTCATAAGGAGTCAAGTACCTGCCGCAGCCCCCATTAGTTTTCGATTTCCCCCCAGAACTGTCCGAAAACTTGAAGGGCGATTTCAACTTGTCCTGCTTTGTGAGGGAGAGGGCCTTGTCTAGCTTGCTTGCCAACTGCTCCTGGTCGCTAGCCATCTTCTTCTTCTTAATCTTTAGCTGGAGAGGGAAGTTGGGTCACAGGTTAAGACATCTGGCAAAATAGGATAGTGGGTTTCAGTGCACGTGTTCTGACGAGCCTGGACTCGTCCTTAACCCTTCCTCCGTGACTTCTAGCAAGTTGCTTACCTCCTCTCAGCCTCAAAGCTTATACGCTGTAAAATGGGATACTTATGTCTGGGCATCACCGGGTCGTTCTGAAGATGAACGTAAGGTTCAATAAGGTACATAAAGCACTTATCACAATGCCTAGCACAAGGTAACCACTTATTAGATAGCTGTTGCTGTGGTTACAGTTATCACTGGCACTGGGCAGTTCCACTCTGGCTTTCCATGGCACAATCAGTTGCCTCCTAGGAAGCACTTTGAGCAAGCAGAGCTGCCAATGGCCTGGAGAAGGCAGCTGGATTGTGGGAGGAGGGAGGGAGTCAAGATTGAAAACCCAGATCGAAGCATGGCTGATCTGCTTATCTCAACCACCTACAGCAGCTGACAACAACTGCTGCACAGACTAAACCAGCCCATCCTACTAATGGGCCAAAGCTGCCAAGAAAATGCCTTGAGTGTTCCTTGGATACCTAAAGCAGAAAGAATGATTAGAGATTTCACAGATTAAATTCTTGCTTGCACATCTATCGTCAACTATAGTCATTTGTTGAAATGAAACATGCAGTTTTAAAGCCATTAATGCCCCACATTTGTACATTGTATCTGTTTTCTTTAATCAGGTAGCATTTCATATGGAGGGAAAACGTTGGAATAGTGTCATTTAAATAACAACAAAAGCATCCCTCACCCCAGTTTGAGAGTAAACATCCTGATGTACAAACTGGCTGTCCTTTTCTTCCTGGACCTAGTCTCCCTGTGTAAGTGTTCCTCTCTCATGGCCAAATCTAACAAACCATCCCCTTGCTCAGGGCTTTATGGGGAGGGATGACAAGATACATTAGTATTTACAGACAAGGGCCTTAAGTGGAAGGTTTCAATGCTCTGCAGAAATAAGAAAAATCAAGGAGTTGGCTCTCACTCCATTACCCCTGGAGAGTTCACAGAGGAAATTACAATGGCATCAAGCCCTTGTTTCTTAGAACTACAGAACGGTGAAGCTTCTCATTAAACAATTACACTGTTAAACAACAGAGTAATTGCATTATTTGGTTAAGACCTTGCAGTCTCCCTGCTTGGCTTCAGCACAGGGCCATGGGGCATGCAAAGGGATAGGTCTTTTAGTCCTGGCTCTGCCTCTGAGGCTGTGTGGCTGTGTTACTTTGATAAATCCCCACCCTCCTCTGGACCTTAATCTCCCCCCACCCCCAACGGTCCCATAAGGAAGGTGGGAGAAGAGTTGTTCTGGCACTAAGGCAGCCATTTGTAAGGTTTCTGTGCAGGGACCAGGGCCTGCAAAGGAGTGTGAACTCCAACATACCCTCCAGTCCCCAGGGTCGCAGCACACCTGGAAGATCAGGTAACTGACCTGACTGAGGAAGTCGGACGAGGCTTCGTGCTCATCCCACGTCTGGTTCCTCCCCCTGGCTTTCCCCATTCCAATGAGAGCCTCGTGCTCCTCCTCGGGCCCCTTGTGTCTCTTCCTTATCCCTGCTCCCAGCTCGTAGTCATCTGATGTCAGCAGGGACTTGCTGCTCAGCCTGAAACCCAGAGGCACCGTTGGTCAGCACCCTGACCAGACAACACTCGAGGGCTGGGGGTCCACCCTCGTGGCCCTGAAGGGTTGGGCTCTGGATGCTGAAGCACAGACAGTGATGCCAGAGTGACAAGTCTGGGGAGACGGGTCTTGTGAGACTACGGTGCTGGAATTCTGGGATATTTGTGAATGAGGCAGAACGAGAATTTAATGTGAAAGAAGACAAAAAGACTCCTCCAAGTCAGCATCCTGCACTAGCCTCTCCCATGCACTTTCACACCTGATCTCACACACACACCTCTACCAGGCCAGATACCTCTTTACCAAAACATGCCAAGAACAAGGATCAGAAACGTCAAGGAAACCTGCCAAGACGGGAAGGGTGTTAAGATCAGGAGTTATGCGAAGAAGGAGCCACTTACTGGCCTCCCGAATCCTCGTGAGCAGAGGCAGTGGGGACGGATCAGGTTCAAAGGCCCCGCTCGCCTGCTTTAAGCCGAAGCTTCGCGATAAGCAAGCAGCCAACCTTTACTTGGGGCTGACTGTGTGTCTTGCACTGCATTTAGTGCTTCACGTTTAGCCACAAACAGTGCTTTGTTCTACGTGCTATTTTACAGTTGAGGAAACAGGCTCGGAAAAGCTAACGTGGGGCCTAAGGTCACAATAATGGGTGGAGCTGGGACTCGAAAGCAGGAAGTCCAACCACTGTAGAGCCCGCACCCTGACCACTAGGCCTGGGCCTTGGTGGCCCAGCCTCTTGCTGTCTTCTCCAGCAGCCTCTTCCCTCCCTCCTGTGGCTGGTGACGGGCTTTCTTCCTCTCTCCATCCTTTCTTCGGTCAAGAACATCCAAGGAGGTTAAATGCAAGATGTAGGGGCCCCTGGAGCTGTTTCTCCTGAGAAGACCTGTGGCCATCCCACTGCCTCTCCTGTGCCCGTGGCAGGCCCCCCGAGGCTCCTTTTGCTTCCTCAGGCCAAATCTTGGGCCGCCTAGCGCCCTCCCCGCCCTCATGTCCCAGGCTGAGGAACACGCCAACCCTTCCTCGATGGGCCTCTTTCAGCTCATGCTACAGACACCCAGGGAAGACGGAAGCATCTCTCCTGTGCACGCCCGGCCCTGGAGGAAAAGCTCTCATTCCAGCCAGCGTTCAAGAAAACCTCCAGAGGTGCCACACGAAGCTGCTGCTGCCACTGCCACCCGAGGAGCTTGTCCCCAGAGTGCACGACGGAGCCAGCCCAGTCGCAGGGAGCAACCCTGGCGTCAGGCGGGATGAGCCAGCAGGTCAAGGCAGGAGGACGGGGACATGTCCAGCACGGTGGGAACCAAGCAACAGCCTGAGTCAGAGCCCGTCCCAGCAGGGCTGGCAGCTCGGCGGGTCCTTCCACAGGGAGGAGGTGGTGGAGAACAGCAGGAATTAGTCCCTAGCCGTGGAGGAAGCAGGCGTGGCAGGAAGATGGGCGAAGCACTTGGGTTAGGACACGGGACACTCTTGCTGGGGCCATCCTCCCAGCTCAGTGCTTGCTGGCCTTGAAACCCTCCTGGCCCCAGCAGCGCGCAGCGCACCGTGCTCCCGAGGGCTACCGTTCCTGGTGGGTCAGAGCCCGCGGGACTCGAGGTCCCACAGCACTCAGACACAGGCACCTCGTGGGGCCCGTGCTCCTCCCCTCCGAGCTCTGTGCCAGTCCCCGACCCACCGAGGGGCCAGCCTTACTTTCCGCTACTGTTGCGGCTCTTCCCTCTCTTGCGGGGGGGCGACAGGGCGCTCGGGGCGTGGGTCCGTTTCCGCGGCCTGCCAGGGCCTCTGCGTGCCAAGCTTCTATGGGGTTCCTCGCGCCTGTCCCTTAAAAAGAATCACACGCTAGGCTGTGAACCTGGGGGTAGACGGGGCGCGGAGAAAGGTACACGATGCACACACATCACGCGGGTCCACGCACACCTCTGATGGCCTGCCACAGCCAACCTACTGAGCGCCAGCGCCTGCCACTGCCTGACGGCCCGGCGGGGCAGGGGCCCCACAGGGCGGGCTGGGGGCAAACTCACTCGGAGTCCCGGCGCCTCTGCAGTTTCACCAGCTCCCGCTGCTTCTCTTTGTACTGCCGCTGCACCTCTGCCAGCCGCATCCGGAAGTCCAGCTCCAGGGCGTCCATGTCCTCCAAGGAGGACTTCATCGCGTACATCTGGAGGGAGTGTGGGAAAAGAGGAGGGAGATGAGGATGCTGCTGCCCACTGACTCCCACCGCCTGGCGGGGCCCTCTCCCAGGTGGGGATGGTGAGAATGCACAGCAACAGCCAGGGCTCTGGGGTCACAAAGGCCCCAGCTCCTGTCCCATCACTACCACCTCCTAGCTGTGGCCTCAGCCTCAACTGTGTGTTAGGGAGCGTACTATCAGCTCTCAGGGCTGTGTCAACACTGAGTTAGATGTGTGTCTGCAGCACATGCTCACGTGTAACAGTCGCCCAGCGAGGGCGTTTGTGCTGTCATTTAAAACTGGGGGCTCATGGAGGGGAGCTGCTTGCTGGGGCCCCTAGACAGCCAAGGGCAGAGCCAGGTCAGCCCCCAGACCGTGTTGCCTCCGTGGGGTGTGCCTGACAGTTACATGGACAAACTGAAGCCCCAAGAAGGCAAAAGACTTGCCCAGGACCACATAGCCAGTGGGTAGGGCGGGATACAACTCTGGCCTGATGCCAAAACCAGCCACACGCCAGCACATGGAGTGTCAGTGGGGTAGACTCTGCCCCCACCCCCCCGACAAAGGCCACCGGCAGGAAGAGAACCCCAGACCAGCTCACCCGCTCCTCCTTCTTCTGCATCCAGCTGTACTTCTTGTTGGGGTTCAGCTCCCGCGGAAGCCGCAGGTTCTTGAGCGGGTCCACGAAGGGGCCGTCCAGCACCTCCTTCAGCATGTGGCTGCCGGCCACCAGCAGACTCTCCAGCGAGGGCCGCACGGCCAGGCCCCGCTCCACACCTGTGGAAGAGAGGCAGGTGACGGGCCTGCACCGAGGGCGGGGCTATGTGTGCCTCACCAGTGCTCCTGGGGCAAGGGGGGTACAGAGGCCCAGAGCAAGCACAGGCCCTCCAAGTGCTGACTGGGCTGAGGCCTTTCCGAGACACAGGAGACAGTGTGACGAGAAAAAAGCAGGTGAGAACACAGAACACGCAGCATGGTCCTGTTCCCAAAGCTTGCTGGTGCAGACCGGCAAGTCACCGAAGGCCACAGGTTCTTCCTAGGACAAGCTCTTTCTGCTTGTCTGTACTTAGAATTTCCGTGGTGAATATGCGCGGCTCTCGTGATCCGAAAAACAAAGAGCCCAGGATAAAAACCACAAACCAAGCAGACAGGTGTGAAGAAACAAGAGCCCTCATGCTCCCCAACACACGTCCCTCCCTGGGGAGGCCACTGTCGTGCAGTTTCTGGTAGATGTTTCCAGAAACGTTTGTGCGTCGTCAAACACAACATACCTGGACATCCTTTATAACTATAAAAATGGTATCAGCATATATCATATCACCCTTCGTTCTTTTCTGCTTAACATCTTTTCATATTAGCACATAACAAACAGATCTACCTCATTATTAGCTCGAACCTTATAAAAATCATCATTTCTAAAGGTCAAAAACACTACAGTATCAATCATTTTATATTCTTATATATAAACCTAACAAGCCTAGAATTCTCTTGCATTGCATAATTAATCTAAATAACCCCCCACTGGTGGCATCTAGGTTGTTTCTGATGTCTTTGGTAATAGCCTGGCAAGCACACGGCTGGGACACGTGTGTTAGGAACATTCCAACCAGCGTGATTAATGTGACCAAGGTGTGTGCTGTTCTCTCTGACAAACATTCCAGCTGCCCTCCAGAAAGCCTGTTCCAACCACAGTAAAGGAGACCTTGTTTTGGTCTCTACCAAATTTAAATAAGTTTTAATTTTTCAATTGACATTTTCTTTGTGATCTAAAATATAATTTGGGGGAATATTCCACGTGTGCTTGAGAAAAAAAGCATATTCACTCATCAGTGAACAAAGTCACAGAAGATCAACATCAGTAATTGTTCCGTTGAGGGCTCCTCTGCCTAGGCGGTGTCCACACTGTGGTCAGCCCAGGCTGGTGTGGGGCTGTCCTCCGCAGTACGTCAGAGGTGTTCCTGCCTTGCCCACTAGATGTCAGCAGCACTCTCCTCAAGCTCTGACAACCAAAAATGTTATTGCCAATCCCTGCTGGGGGCAAAATGGCCCCTAGTTGAGAATCACTAGTTTTGCTCTTCTATATCCTTAGGGAAACTGAGGCCACAAGGCAGCAAAGCCATCAGCTCCCAGGGCTGGTATTAGACTGAAGCCATCTGGCCCACCCCAGGGTGCCACTTCTGCACCACCCTACCCCTCCAATACCCTCTAAGACATGAGAGTCTTAGGGGTTGGGTAAGGCAGGGGACCAAGGTACAACACTGTCACCTCCTCCACCCTCCAACAAATCAGTCTTCCTGAGGCTCTCAACTGACAGGAGACACCTGAGTGACCTCTAAGCCAGCGGTTATTGGTCCAGTTGTGTCCCCACCGATTCAGTATGTTGGGCCCTAATCCACTATGACCGGTGTCCTCATAGGAAGGGAAATGTGGAGACAAAGACACTCGCAAAAGGACACAGATGACAGTCATCCACACGCCCAGGACAGGCCTGGTGCAGAACCCCTAACGTCCTTGGCAGACACCAGCCCTGCCGACACCCTCGTCTCGGAACTTCTGGCCTCCAGAGCTGTGAGACAGTAACTTCTCAATGAAACCACCTGGTCCCTGGTAAGTAGTTCCACAGCCTCAGCAAACCAGCACACCAGCCTTCACCAGGCTTTGCCAGCAGAGGCAACCCGGAGGCCCCCGGTGACACTGAGTCAGAAGCCGGGGGCTGCACTGGAACCCCCGCCAGGCCAGGCCCCAGCGCAGAGGGAAGGTTGAAGTGGGTGGCGGCCCCCATGCCAGGTGATCCAGGGCTATGGCCCAGCAGGGGCTGGCTTGACCACAGTCCCTCCCGGCTGCCCTCTGGCCTCTCCAGTCCCCATCTAAAACCCAGGTGGGAGCTGTGATCAAGGGGATTTTCATTTTCTTCTGGAAAAAAATGTTTTCTATTGAACTATTTTAATGAGAGAAAAGCAGCGATGTACTTTAGGACAACAACAAAACGGACGCCCAATGGGGAAGGGGGCGTCTCTCGCACAGGCCAATGGGAGCACAGCTTGCCCAAGCTTCCTTGGGGGGCCGTTTGACCATGACAATCAAAAAGCCTTGAAAACATGGCCTTGTTTTGACCCAACAATTCTACCTCTGGGACTATAATCCGAGGAAAATCAGAGGTATGGACAAAGATTTTTCATCAAGGACAACCATCACGTTATTTGCAGCAGCAAAAAGAAAACAAAAATTTTTTTAAGGCAAATAAAAATGCCTGACAACCTAGGTCCTCAAAGGGCGAGGCCACTCCTGGCCAGAAAACTGGGCAGTCCCCACAAAAATGTTTTTTAAAAGCCACAGCTTTGAAAAATGACTAATAAAGAACATATTAAGTGAAAAGGCCATGTTATAGAACACTATTTACGAGATGACCTTAATTCTAGAAGTATATGTGTACACGCGCACGTGTGTGTGTGTGTGTGTGTGTATAGAGAACATTCTAGAGGAAATATACCAAAACATGGTGAGGATATTAATACCTCTTCAATAGCTGTTCCCTGGGCCCCTCCTCCGTGTGTGTGTGTGTGTGTGTGTGTGTGTAGAGAACATTCTAGAGGAAATATACCAAAACATGGTAAGGATATTAATACCTCTTCAATAGCTGTTCCCTAGGCCCCTCCTCCGTGTGTGTGAGTAGAGAACATTCTAGAAGAAATATACCAAAACATGGTGAGGATATTAATACCTCTTCAATAGCTGTTCCCTGGGCCCCTCCTCCGTGTGTGTGTGTGTAGAGAACATTCTAGAGGAAATATACCAAAACATGGTAAGGATATTAATACCTCTTCAATAACTGTTCCCTGGGCCCCTCCTCCGTTTCCAGGCCAGGTGTGGGGCAGTGGGACCATGGCTGTCTGCCTCTGTTTTCTACACTGAACATCAGTCACTTTGTGCCCACCCCAGAATTCACTGCCCCTCCTGCTGAAGACACCATGTTCTCTTTGGGCCCCCCCCCCACCTACACCCCAGAGGTGACACACTCCTGATCAAAGGCCAGGCATGACCAGCCTGGTCCATCTCCCTGGCCACAGGGTTTGCTGCTGTAAAAAGCATGAACCCCAGTCAGCCAAAGAGAATGAATCTCGGCATTTGTGCCAAAACCACCAGAAGAGAGATGGCTCTTTCAGAAGGCTGCTGAGCTAAGCAGGCCCATGGGCCTTGGAGGACCTGTTGGAGCCCCCCAACCCCCTGCGCCATGAGGACAGTGAGCCTGCCTCGAATGAGGCCAACCAAGAGAAAAGTAGGGGGAGGGAGGGTGTAGGAAAAGAGAAACTCCTGATGACTTCGTTTGCATGCCTAGATCCGGCCATACCTGAAGTTACCTAATTACTGCTAGACTTTAGTTCCGTGAGCAATAAATTTCCTCCCACCTTGTTCTAAGCCAGTTTAAATTAGAGTTTCTGTCCTTTGCAACGCAAAGAATCCTGCTAATGTAAAACACACCACTGACAGAATTGAGGAGAAATTTCACCACCAGGAAACCCAGGCTGCCTGCACAACAACATGCATGTACTTAACACTACTCAACTAGACCCTTAAAAATAGTCACGATGGTACACTGTTATGTGTACCTTACCATAATTTTTTTTAATGAATATGAATAAACTACATTCTGGGGGTTTTCTTAAAAATCTTATAAAAATTTTTTAAAAACCCACAGAACTGGACCACAGGAGCGCTCACCTCCCGCATCCTGGCCCCGCCGCTCCAGCTCCAGCTCCGCGATCTCACTCAGCAGGGTGATGCCGTGCAGGAAGCTCTTCTCCAGCACAAGGCTCTGAGCCGCTTCCAGCTTCTCCGAGGCCTGGGTCCCAGCGTCCAGGGAGGGCAGAGGCCTGGCCTGGGGCAGCTCTGCGGCCGCCGCCAGGGCGTTCATGCCGGCCAGCGGGTCCTCCAGGCAGGGCAGGAACGGGTCAGAGCTTGCCTCTTCCAGGTGGCAGGCACTGCTGGACACGGGTGTGGCCTCCTGGGGCTCCAAGCTCGGGCACTGTCCCTCCCTGGTGGGCATGTCACAGTCTGACAATTCCAGGCTGGGCTGGGGCTCACTCAGGGCCACCTGCACCAGGCCTTCCTCAGGCACTGCCTCGGCCACGGGCACCTCCACCGGCACCTCCACCGGCTCCTCCTTGGCCTCCACCAGCGTCTGGGGCGTCAGCCGCTCCCCCAAGTCTAGGGCAGCCGCACAGGATTCTGTCCGGCCCGGTGAGTCCAACCGAGCTTCAGCCCCCTCCACAAATTCTGGGCACTCAGAAGGCTCAGCGCACCCCTGCCCAGCGGCACTAAGCGCCTGGGCCTCCAGCAGACCTCCTCCGCAGCCACCCGCCGGGCTCGGGGCCACCATGGCTTCCTCAGCGGGCAGGGCCAGAGGTGACTCCAGGGGCGGCAGCTCTGCAGGGCCCTCGTCCATGTCCTCCACCTCCGCCTTCACCTCCCGCTCGGCCAGTGGCTCTTCCTCCGGGCCCTCCCGCAGCGGCTCTGGGATCTTGGAGGGTGACAAACGGATGGGCTTGTCTTCCGGCGAAAGTGCCAGGCGCTCAGGCCCATCAGCTGGGAGCGGCACATCAGGGGCCAGGCCGTCTGCATCGGCAGCCGCCGTGGGCTGCAGCAAGAACGGGTAGGGCCTCCCGTAGTGCGGCGGCAGGGCTTGGAACGGGTACCTGGGTGGGATATCTGCAAAGGACACTGAGGTCAGCGTGGGTGTCCCAGAGGGCTGATATCCCATGTCCCCACCAACACCTGCCCACCACCCAGAACAGAGACCCAGGACACAGCCAGCCTCTGCCTGAGCAGCAGCACGGCTGGGAGCTCTTCCAGATGGGATCTGGGAAATCCCAGGGCCCCTCTGCACGTCGGGGCCACAGAGAGAGATAGGCCACCATCTTGTTCCCAAAGTCTTGTGGTCTCAAAGGCAAAAACCACAGCTGTCTCTCTCACCCCTGCCACTCCGCGCCCAGCGCAAGGCTGGCCTAGAAGCAAATGTGGAACAAGGTCTGTGAAGACCCAAACGGTCCTGGCCCAGCCGGTGTGTCCTCAGGCCTCCACCCACAAGAACTTGGTGCCCCCCAGTAAGGCTGGGGACCATTGACAATATGACAGTAACAGTCCTGTGCCCGAGTGTAACCTCCCTTACAGCAGGGGCTGTATGTGCAGGGGAGAGGCACAGAGCACACCTGTGGCAGGCACCTGACCCCGAGCATTGCACCAAATCTCCCCAGAGAGGGGTGGCCGTTCACCCGAGCTCACGCAGCACTGGTGCCAGAATCTGAATTTGAACCCAAATCCTAAGAGCGGGCTTACACTCCTAACAGCCCCCAGGGGAGAGAAACACAAGTCCCAGCCCCTAAAGCCACCTGCTGCAGGTCCCCACTGACATGGAACACAGGAAGAGCACGTGTGTGCGTGTAGCGTGTGGGGCGGGGAAAACTGTTACCTCCCAGGTGACAATTAGTACTGACTACGTGCTAAGTATTTCTCAGGTCTGGCCTGGCTGAATGCTCAGAACGACTCCTTCTGGAGCAGGTTCTAACGTGGCACTGCCACTAAGGAGGTCTGGGAGAGTGCGTCTGACCGTGTACCCGGGCCTGGCACACGGCAGGAGCCCAGCAGAGACAGATGAACGAATGCACGCCTGAACGGACGGACGGGGCCCACCACGCCAGAGCTCACTGGAGCGTGGGCAGACCCGAGGGCCGCAGCCATCCCCACCTGAGAACAAAGTCTGGAAGGGGCTGGGGGCTTCCTTCTCCAGCTCCAGGTCCTTCTTCTCCACGACGTTCTCGGGGGCCTCCTCCTTGCGGGTGATGCCAGGGGTGGGCGGTGGGGAGGCGGGCGGCGGGCTGGTCGGGTGGGTGCTGGGAGTGGCAGGGTAGGCGTAGGCGGGCGGCTTGGACACGTCCTCCAGCTTCTGGATGACTTTAGCCTTCAGGGCAGCCACAGGGGACGCGCGGGGAGATGGCGGTGGGCTCACGGCCTTGCCGTAGGTGCCTGTGGGGCCGGCGGACAAGCTGGGGGGCTTCCGAGGCAGCAGCCCTGGGCCCGTGGCGGCCAGGCCGGCCTTGCCCGTGGCCTCCAGGCTCCGCTTGCCCGCCTTCTCCTCCATCTCCGCCCGGTGCTCCTGGGCCTTCAGCCGCTCCTGCTGGGGAGGGGGCCGCAGGCAGGGTCAGCGTGGCACAAGCCACCACCTGGCACCTGCCCTGTCCCCAGGGTCCCTCCGCCCGGGGAGAACCTCAGGCAGGATCCGGGGGCCAGGCCGCCCACCCCCTCCCAGGCCCAAGATGGACATTCCGTCCCAGCACGCGTGTAACAACCACAGCCTTCTGTGCGGAACCCCAAAAGGCAAGGCTGGGGGTGGGGAGCCTCAGTGTGCCCCTTCGGACCAGGGCTGGAGGAGGGGGCCTTCACCTGGACCCTGGCCCAGCAGGGACCCTCACGGTCAGGGCGCGGAGGTGGGCATGACAGCTCCTGAAGATGAAGGAGCTGCCCCACACCCAGCACCCGCTACCTTCACGGAGCGCTCACTACCTGCTGGGCACTTTACTGCATTATCACTTCTGGGCCTCAGAACACCTCAAGCGGGGCAGGAGGAGCCTGTTCCTGTCTTTGATGAGGACATGGGATGGAGCCGGCTCCAACACAGCCAGTGCACAAAACATGCCAGAAAACGCTCCAGGGACTGGCCGCTGGCACGATCATTAACCACCCAGTGGCGGGGACTACCAGCATCACTGCTTCTGAAGGAGGACACTTAAAGCCCAGAGAGGCAAAGTCACTGGCCCAAGGGTGCACAGAGAGAGCTAAGATTCAGACCCAGGGCTCAGGCCCCGAGAGCTGCTGCTGCTGCAGCTACCACAAGGCTGACTCTCCAGAGCAGCCGTTACACGGGAGAGGAGGGGACAGTGCTAAGCAAAGGACAGACATCCCAAAACGCCTTCAAAGAGGCAGGAGGACTCTAGACTTTCAGAGTCCAGCCACACGCAGGGCAGCCCTGTCCCCTATCTCATGAGACCTGGCCACTCAGGCATCAGAGGCAGCTGGCCAGGCCTGCTTGTGCCTGCTGAGGGGCCACCTGCAGGGAAGGGGCCAGGCTGGGTTCCAGCAGCAGTGGGAGCCCACGGGACCCCGTCAGCAACCAATCCAATCCAAACTTCCCCAGTCCACAAGGCCGCCTCTCTGCCCTGACTGCCCATTGCTCCCTGCCCACCAGGCTCCATCCACCCCTGGGCCTTTGCTCACTGTTCTCTCTGCCTGGAGAGCCCTTCAGGTCTCTGCTCAAACACGGCCTCCTCCAGGAAGCCCTCCCTCACCATCTGCCTCCCTCCCTCCCTCCATCCATCCGTCTGTAACCATTTGGCGTTTCTGCCCCATCCTCCCGGACTCACCACCAGCTGTGCGTTCCTCTGCAGTTCCAGGGCCTGGGCCGCCTGCTGCTGCAGGTACAGAAGCTCCTGCTGCCGCAGGAAGTGCTGCTGGGAGAACAGCTGCAGCTGCTGGGCGTGGTGCAGGGGGCTGCGGCCCGGCGGGTACAGGGCCGGCCAGAGGGGTGGCACCGCAGCTCGCTCCATCAGCTCCGCTGGGGAAAACGGGGAGAGGGCTACACCTGCGTCCCGACACCCTGCCACCCACCAGAGATGGGAAGCTGAGGCCCAGGGAGGGGCACTCACACAGCACCGCTGGCCCCCGGTTGCCTCCCGAGGGCAGGGGATTGTCTCCACTCGCCAGGTGTGCACAAAGCCCAGGGACACGGCCCCATCCACACGCCAGGTAAGGGACATCCCCACGGCCTCACAGCCAGAGCAGGCCAGCATGTGGGCTTGAACTACGGCCACCGTGGGAATCAAACACCTTCTCCCACCCGCCAGTGGCCTGCAAAGTGGATTCCCGAAGGGACGGGGGCCACAGAGGGGGCTCCAAGCCCCCATCCAGGCTGCCCTGCTCTGGTTCTCCTTATGGGGTTTCCGAGTAAGAGTTCATCAAAACGAGGACCTCAAGGTTTTAAAACACACGGAAACTGCCGACGTCAGTGCGATCTCTCTGAACCCCTCTGCCCCCCACCCCCCCATTCTGCTGGGTTGCCCGCCCCCCCGCAGGAGGCCCTGCCAGCCACT
>VBSM01002153.1:22543853-22560642 GCA_008086735.1 Cheirogaleus medius
GCTCCACGGCCACCCGTGCGGTTCCTCTGCCCCAACCTACCAGGAAATGTCCCCTCTGTCACCCCCACCCTCTAAAGAGCCTGTCTTCATCACAGACAACTGTGCCCATAATTAGACCACCAACCTTGGGTATTATCACAAAATATTGTAAAACGTATCACATAGCAATAAAAGGTGAGGCCGGGTGCATGGGAAGGCAGGTCCTGGGGTGGGGTTTGCACAGGATGGGGTGGGGTCCAGGTGGAGGGGAGACCACAGCCAAAAAAAGGGGTGCCACCTTTCAGAAGCACAGCCAGGCCTGGGTCACCGCTACTCCCACCAGGCAGTTCCATCTGTCCCAACACAGTATTTTTTTAAAATCAAGACAGGAAAATAAAACCAAAGAGCACTACTTGGGGGGCAGGAGCCATGGCCCAGAACGGGAGATGCCACCCGGCCGGCCCACCTCAACCCCACAACCTGAGTAGGCGGGTCCTGAACTCCAGGCCCAGAGCAGAGGAGGATCGGGGGCCTGTGGAGGGCACTGTCTGTCCCCGTCCCTCCTCATCCCTGCCCCCACGCTGGTCCCTCTTCCTGGGTGTTCACACCACGAGGCAGAAGTTGGCACCTGGCAGGCAGGGGCACAGGAGGCAGCTGGCCACTGGCGGCAGAAGCCACAGGGCGTGTGGCTGGGAAAGCTACTCATCGGCTCCGGGGGCCGCTCGCAGAGGCTTGGGTCTGGCTAATTACTGCTCTTAGGATCTGCCTGGCTGGGGCTGACACTCTCAGCCACCTGGGGTGCTGTGGGTAGACACCCACAGCCAGCCTCGGCCCCCAGGGGCCCAGCCCAGCACCGCAGGCAGTTGCCCCGGGGCTCGGCCCCCCAGCACGGAGACATTACGGCTCTGCTGGAGACCCAGGCCCTGCCCGGGCCCCCTGCAGGGTCTACAGCAGCCCCAAGCTCACAACCTCACAGGCAAGGCCCCCACATGTTATGCTGCAACTGAGTGTCTCCCCATCTTCTCTCCCTTCCTGCACCCCCCAAACCAGGAGCTCCTACAGAGCAGCACCCAGGAGAGGCTCAGGGATGTGGGGCTCCTCCCTTTCCCTCCAGGAACATGGGGACCCACCCATCCCAGAAGCAGAGGAAGGGAGCCCGGGAGAGGGCACAGCCACCCAGTCCAGATGCCTGAGGGGCCACACGCATGCCAGGGGATAGCCAGGCAGCCCAGCATGGGTGGCCTGCGCCCACTGAGGCAGCTGGAGATGGGCCTCAGGCACCTGGCAAGAGCCTCAGAGGTGGGCCCAGGACAACTGGACGCCTTGGTGTCCTCTGAAGCAGCGGGAGGGGGCCCGGCAGCAAGGGAGACCATCCGTCTCCCCGACTCCGTCTTCACCGTCAGAAGCCCCAGCAGGCAAATCCGGGACAAGGCGCGTCCCTGACCTCCTAAGTCAGGTCCTGTGGGCCACAGTAGGCAGAGACGCCACGCAGATACCTCGGCTAAGACAAGGCGAGGTCACATGGGAGGCAGATGGAGGAAGGGCAGTGACCTGCATTTGGGGGAGGCTCAGCCAGGGCGCCCCTGCCCATCCACGTCTATGTGGTTCCCGTATCAAAGAGGAGGCTGAGCCCACCCTGCACCCCTCAGCAGGACTGAAGGAGCCCTGCTCGTGGACCCCAGGAGGAAACTGAGGCCCCGAAGGGCAGCAACAGGTTTCAAGCAGGTCTGGGACACGGAGGGCCCAGAGTCCCACCACTGTGCGGAGACATCAGGGCATGGGCTCCAGTGTGCATCTCCCAAGGGAGATGGTGGCCTGGCTGAATCCCAAGGGTTCGGCCACCTGGGGTGCCACCCTCAAGCTCACTGGGCCCTCCTGGAGGCTGGGACGGGCTTGGGCACAGTACGATGTTCCTGATGCCCCCAGAGGGGACAAGTGCTCGGAGCGTAGCCTGGGCTCAGCGCCAGCACTCTGTCCTCCCCAGCCCCAGACACCTGTCCACTGCCCTGGTTGTCACCCCCCACAGGGTCCCAGGGGCTTCTCATCCCAGGCACCACCTGCACCAGAAACTTGGCTACTGGCTGGCCCCATCTCGGGGCACCTGCCATCCCCAGGGCCACTAGGGCCAGAGCCCCAGGCTGCTCCCTGTAAGTCCAGTGGGTCTCCTGAAGAAACATGACACGCCCTCCATACCTTACCCCTGCGCTTGGCCGGGCACCAGCTCAACCCTCCTTGTTCTGTGGCGCCCTGTCCCCTCTAAGCCCTGTTCCCACCTGTCACCCCACTGAGCCAAGCTGGGGCCTGGCCAGTCTCTTGAGTGTGTCCCCAGCCTCTGTGAATGCCAGTCACACTCATCCCCCCACCACCTGCTGCGGGGCCACCCAGAGTGTCCTTGCCCTGGGCTACTCAACTTCCTTCACCAGAAGTCAGCTTCAAACACCACCTGCTCCAGGAAGCCCTCCCTGATTGCCTCTCCTCCATCACACTCCGTTTATCTCCCTCACAGCACCGACCACCACGTGTAGCTACTACTCTGCCTACTGGCCCTTCACTGTCTGTCTCCTCTATCACACCGTGCACTGCCCTGGCTCGAACAGCCCCACTGTGGCTGTCCACCTGCCCCTTGCACATGCCTGGCAGAGAGAAGGCGCTCAATACATGCGCAGTGAACGCATGAATGAATGGACTCATGTGGATTCTAGAGGAAGAGTGTGCTGCACAGAGAACCGCATGTGCAAAGGCCCTGAGGCAGGGACGTCCTGAGGAGTACCGAGGAGACCACGGTGGCTACAGAGCACAGGCCAGAGAGGGCTCTTGGGGATGAGGTGGCACCGTGGGTGTGGAGGGGGCAGTGCAGGCCTCCGAAGAGAAGGTGGTTTCAATTTTGTTCAAGCGGAGAGGGGGAAGCTAGGGGAACTCTGGGCAGGGTCGCAACATGATCTGTAGAGGCTCTGAAAGCCCCCCTCTGGCCACCAATGGACAAGCGAACAAGAAGGGCTCACTCACCCTTCTGTGCTGGGCTCCATCACAGTACCCCCTCCCCCCAGGGAGCTCCCAGCCTGGCAAGGGGACTAGCTCCTCTGAGGTGTGCGGGGCAGAAGGCCGCCCACTCTGGGGTCCCAGCAACACAAGACCCCAGCCCAGCCCGAGCGTGAGCAATGGACGCAGAGGCTGACACTTAAAAGCTGTCCCTGTGCCAACAGGGCTCCAGGTACTCTGCACACAGGAACTCACATCAACCCGGAGGCAGGTCCCCAGAGGAGGAAACTGAGGCAGAGGTTCCAAGGCTAACAAGGAGGCATCCCAGCTGTAATTGGGGTGGGTCTTCCTGACCGAGGCACATGGCCCCACGCAGAGAGCCGGCGCGAGGTGGCACCGTTAGCACAGGGCCCGTATAGCAGAATCCCTGCCGTCCCTCTTTGCAGGCCTGCCCGGCAGCCCAGCCCCACCCCAGGGCCCACAGGGGCAGGGATGTCCCTAGGTAAAATCTACCCCCCACCTTGGTCCCTGGCAGCAGCTGCCCCTTCACGCATCACATACATAGTGGCCACTATGTGCCCGAGGCTCGGGCCGAGGCTCTGTTCCTTTGGCAAACCCCTCCTGGACTCCATCTGAGCAGCTCTCCAGGTACGGCCACCCTGTCTCAGGCCGGCTCATCATCACAGCTTACACCTGGCTCTGCGCCATGGCGGGGGTGGGGACACCCTCTCAGCCCTCCTGCTAGCGCTGGTCCCAGCCTGCCTCTGCCACACAGGAGGTGGGACAGACAGGCCTCAGTTCAGGGTTCCCACTCAGCCCCACCTCGCCTCTGCAGGCCACAGTCTCCCCACCTGTGAATAGGGAGAGTAACAGTCCCCCTCTGCAGGGATCTATACAACGACAGCCGGTCCTTCCAGGGCAGCTGGCACTCAGGAGCTAGTGGCTAAATGGCAACGACTGCTCTTATTTGCTGTGCCACTTGGGCGCGGGGGCAGTGACTGCGTGGAGCTCACAGATGCAGGTGACACCTGTCTTAGTCCATCTCAGGGTCCAAGACCCCCTGAGGTCCCATGTGCGTCTCTCGGGAAGCAGGACCTCAGGCTTGCAGGCACCACCCGACGCCTGAACGTGAGCAGACAAAAGAAACTCCTGTTCATGAAGCACCTACTATGTGCTGGCCAGCCCAGCTGACATTGAGCAAATGAGGTGACCCCGGGGCCCAGAGGGCTGAAGGCTCTTGTTCAAGGTCACACAGAGGCCAGGGACAGAGCCAGGACTTGAGCCCACAGACAGAGGCAGAGGGTTCACTCCAAATAGTAAGAGTCTGGGCCAAGACCCCAGGAGATCAGAGTTGACAACTGCCCGCTCGGCTGGGGGGACCTGTCCTGGAGCCTCCTTCCTCCTCCCGCCCTCCAAAGTGGCTCAGCACTCGGGCTGGGCTGCCTGGAGACAAACCACCACTTCTTATGGGATTTTTGTCGAGAGAAAGAATCCAGATGCCTCCTTTTCAAGCGTTACAACCAACAGAGAAAGGCAGCTTCAGACAAACCCCTGAACATCTCGTCCCAAACTGCACCACATCCTCCCTCCCTTTCCTGTTCTCACTCACACACACACGCACACACACACACACACGCCTGCCCCCATGGGCACAGATCCCTTAGGCACAGGCAGGCACTCTGGGCTCTAGGATGGGCCCTGGGAACCACAGGCCCCCAACAAAGGTGCCACTGTGTCACGGGAGCATCCTCCCAGAGAAAGGGCTTTAAGAGATCTGCTTCCCAGGGGGTCCACAGGCCAAATCTCTGAGCAGAAGGGCTTGTCCACCACCAAGCCAGCCACCCGCAGTCCAAGGGCTATTGTCCTCTTCTTTTATCCCAGAATAAGGCAGCTTCTCACACAAGTTCCCCCAGACACACCCAGGGGCAGAGGGCAGGGCTTCCCTGGCTGCAATGGGCTCAGTCAGTCAGTCAACAAACATGCACTAAGCAGCACTCACTTGGAGCCAGCTACACTGGATGAGGAGAATTCTAAGACCAAACAGAGCCCCATCTCCTCATTCAAAATCCAAAGACTCTGAGTATGCTCCTGGGATGAAATGACATCTGGAGCTCAGCTGGAGACAGTCCACGTCAAAGGCGGCTCTAAGAGGAGGTGATGCTGGGCCCTGAGGATGAGCGGACGTGGCGTGCAGAGTGGGGAAGGCACTGTAGGTGGGAGGTGTGGCACCCGGTACCCTGGACCGACTGGGGCAGCAGGTTGGTGTGAAAATGGCATTACTGGGAGATGCAGCTAGAGCGGCCCAGGCCCCTATTACTGGAGGCAATACAGGACAATAGGGAGGGGCATCCAGACGGTCCTGTGCAGCCGCAGCATGCATGCAGATCAGTGCGGCAGCCTGTGCCTCACTGGGCTCGTCTGGGAGAAGGACAGCTGGACCGAGAGGCAGCTCTGACAAGACCCGGCAGTGCTATGGACCAAGGACGAAACCCAGGGAGACACGGTGGGGGCCAAGCCAAGGGAGGGGTGGTGAATGCTCAGGAGATGTGCCCCAAGGTGCCTATGCAGCCTAGGGGGTGAAGTCTGGGAGATGCAGGGAAGGGGACTTTGCGGGTGCCAAAAGCAGGGACCCAGACAGAGCGCCGAGTGGGAGCTGGCGGTAGGTGAGTGTGGGGCTCAGGCTGGGGTGGGGGCTGACTGTTGAGAAGTCCCCAAAGGCAAGGAGCAGCTGGACATGGCCTTCCCCAGCTCTCACCACAACACTCTAAACATGGCCTCCGTCCCCGGACCACAGGTGGACAGACCAAGTCAGGAGTTCCAATAAACACGCCCCAAATATTAACTCTCTGAAACCCCAGGAAGAATCCAACAGTGAAATATACAAGGGACATAAGGAAATGCAACCAACCAACCAAGTTCTGGAAAAATATTCAACCTCACTAGTAACTAAAAGAAATGCACCTGAAATGAGCAACCATTTTTTAAAAAATATTACACTTGATCTTAGCCCAAAGGCCGAGAAGTGATCATTTTTTTAAAAATATTAAAACAAAATTCTGAGAAATATAAAGTAAAATATTCCATCTCTGGTAGAGGCAATAAAAAAATTTTAAAAATAAATAAAAATAAAGTAAAACAGATGCACTGACCGCTAACATGCACTTAAAATCTCTAACCACCTAAGAGGGCACTTAGGTGCTGAATGCCGAGACACCCTAAGAACATCAGGACCCCAGTTTCTACCTATCCCTCCAATACTCACTCACTCAGTTATCAAATACCTACTGTGTGCCAGCCCCACGCTGGCAAGGTACTAGGGACACGGAAATAGACAAGGCAACAGTTACCTCCTTCAACAACTTAGAACTGAAAGCTTCACGTTAGTCTATTCCCAAGAACCTCTATTCTTAGAAAATGACTCAAAATACCATGAAGGCGCAATGCACAAAAATATTCAATGCAACATTCTGAACACAAAACATCAGAGAGAGGGGGAAAAACGAAATGCCCACCGAGGGAACAGAGAACTGAACTATGGTATATGTTCGCAACAGAATATTAAAGGCCATAAAAAAATGCTACTTATAAAGAGTCTGCAATACAGCCAGAGGAAACGACCCACACTGTAATATGTGAACAGTGCAAAAGCCCAAGATCGTACGTGCGCTAGGATCAGTGCAGGTAGAAGCAAACTGCACAGGAAAATGAATTCAGGGGAAGATACAAAAGTGTTCGGGGCATTGGGAAAATGTAATGGTTCTTTTTCTTCACTTTCCTTTTCTGCATTGTCCACATTTTTCTATGTGCATAATGGAAAAAGCAGTAAACTTTCAATAGCAGCTGAGGCCCTCTGAGCTGAGACAGAGGAGCAGTGGCCGCAGGAAGGAAGGGAGAGGTGAGGGTGCCAGGGAAGGAGGGCAGGAGACAGGGAAACAAGGAAAGCGGAGGTGGGGGGCTGGGAAGATGAGGCCAGGGGGAGACCCAGGACCTACCTTTGACATTGCTCAGTGACAGAGAGCGCTCCTGATCCGCCAGCCCAGGCCCCAGCCGGCCACTGCCGCCACTGTCCTTCTGTCGAGCCACCGCCACCGCGATGCCCACTGGTGGGTGTCGAACTTCTGCCTCACCCTGGGCACCAGAGCCCTCACGGCCGAAGGCCTTGGCACTCTCGGGCCTCTCGGGGTCCCGCTTCAGCTGCCGGCCCCCACCCGCTGCAGGGCCTCCAGGGTGCGGGAGGCGGGCCTGGGCACGAGGGGCACCCGCGGTGGTGGGTGCGGGCTCAGGTTTCATGGTGCCCAGGCCTCCAAATGGACTCTTCTTGCCACAGCCGCCAGGGCGCACGGCCACTGCCTCCCGGGCAAAGCTGCCGCTGTACTTGATGAGGCTCTGCATGGCCGAGGCCTCTCCGGGTCCGTGGGTCACAGGGTGCAAATCGGCGCCGGGCCTGCCGCAGGAGGCAGCATTGCGGGGCAGCGTGCCCCCGGGGTCCAGGTAGGCCTTCTTGGAGGCAGCCGCGGCCTCCTCCTCCGCGCGGCTGGCATGGTGGTGCTGCGCGGCCAGCACAGCCATCTGCGTGGTGGCGAAGTTGCCCAGCTCGAAAGGCTTCCACTTGTGCTCGGGACCAGCGGGCGGGGGCGGCCGTCCAGGCTCCAGGCCGAAGAGCTTGGCGGCCTGCTGGGCCGCGGGGCCGCGGGGCGCGCGCTCGCAGGGCCGCGGCTCGGCCTCGGGCTTGAGCAGCTCCTTGGCCGGCAGGTAGGCCCGGGCGTCCGGGGAGGCGCGCGCAGCCCGCGATGGCGGGGCGTCGGCGGGTGGGGGCCGCTTGAGCGAACGGATGACGGAGTTCTTCTCGCGCAAGTTCTCGGGCCGGTCCGGCGGCCGCGGGGAGTTGGGTGGCGCCTGCAGGACCCCCGGCCTGCCCGCCTCGCGCTCGCGGGCCCGGGCGTCGCGCGCCTGCGACGCGATCTGGATGGGCCCCGGGCGCTCGTCGAAGGCCTCCACGGAAGGCACGAAGGTGGGCGCCACCACGCGGTGCTCGCGGCTCGGCTCGCGGAAAACGGTGTAGACGCCAGTGGGCGTGGGCGCGGAGGCAGGCGGCACGGGTGGCCCCTTGGGTGGCGGCGGGGGCAGCGGCGAGGCGCAGGGCCGCGGCCCAGGCAGCAGGGCCTCTGTGCGCCGCAGCAGCCGCGTGCTCTCGTCCTGCCGGGCTGCCTCCTTGGCGCCGCTGCGGCCCGCCTCGGCCACCAGCGCGGACAGCCCCACGTCCCCTGCGCCGTTGCACATGCTCAGCACCGACGGCTGCAGCGCGCTCTTGCCCTTGGGTTCGGCCAGGAAAGGGGACAGGCGCTCAGCCAGGCGCGGGAGTCCACGGTCCTGGCGGCCCTCAGCCCGCGCCTCCTGGGTCAGGTCCACCACGCCGCGCGGCCCTGCTGCTTCCTCGCGGGCGCGCGGGTCCTTCTTGCCGAACAGCGGGGGTGGCTCCCCACCACGGCCCGCCCGCTCCTTGGCCGGACCTTCCCGCGACGACGAGCCTTTGGCCGGGGCGCCTGAGGAGTGGCTGCCGGGGGTCCTGGCAGAGGGCGCATGAGAGTGCAGGGCGCCTGGGGCCCCCGGGGTGGGCAGGTAGAAGCCGTCTGTGGAAAGAGTACAATAGTGAGCGAGGGCCACCTCCCACGCTTGCCAGGGCAGAAGGGGCCCCAGAGTCCCCAGGGCAAGGAGGGGCCTGAACAGCGCAGCTGCTAAGAGGGCAGGCTCAGGAAATAGCTGGAATCAAGTTTAAATCTGTGGTGGCCACCTACTGACCTTCCTGAGCCTCAGTTTCCTCCTCTGTAAAGGGGGTGAGGCGTTGTTTTAAGATCTGCCCAGAGGGTCTAGCGGGCTCTGTGAGGAGGACAAGAAGGCTCGGAGCCTATGGCCGGCTCGGGGAGCCCTTGGGTGCCTTGGGGCTGGGGTCTCACAAAAGAGTCTGGGACGAAGTTGGAAGCTGCCTGGGACAGTGGCGAAGGCCCTAGCGAAGCCCCCCTCCCCGCCCCACAGTCTCACCACTCCTGTCCTCTGACCTTTCTGGGTGTCGAAAATGCTGGGCTGGCCCAACTGGCTGAGGAGGGGGCTCCCGCTGCTGGGGGGCTCCAGGTGGTTCAGGTGGAGGTAGGATGGGTACAGCCCGCTGGGCAGGTGGGAGAAGCCTGGAAGAGAAAAGCCAGGCTGGACCACTGCCTGCCTCCCCAAAGGAGCTTCCTTCCAGCGTTTTCCTTTTCTCAGAAATAAACTATCTTGGCTGTCAGCCCCTGGTGCAGGAAGCCCGGAGGTTTCACACCAGCTCCCCAGGGCAACGCTTGCTCCTCCCAATCCTGTGACTTTGGGCCTCTCTCCAGGCCCAGGCAGCCCACCGGGGCTTGGGGTCTCAAATGCCCCAGGAAGAGGATCAGATGGATCCAACTAGGAGGGGATGGTGACGGCTTGCCAAGCATTGTCAACTGCTTTGCCACCATTACACTCATTTAAACCTCAAAAAACAACTCATGAGGCAGATACTCTTAATATCCTAATTTTATAGATAAGGAAACTGATGCTCACAGAAGACCACTTGCCCAAGGTCATACAGCAGAGGAGCCTGGTTTTGAACCGAGGTAATCAGATCCTGCAGCCAGGACAGTTTCACCTCAACCCAACATGGGCCCTTCCTCTGCTGAGTTAGCCTGGGCTGGTCACTTGCCTTCTCTGAACCTCAGTGGACCCAGCATCTCCAGCTGCCAGGAAAGAATTCCTCCTGCCAAGGGTCCTCCCAGCCTCCTGAATGCCCCCCACCAGCAATGCCCAGAATCAGGACCTTGCAGGACAAAGATAGGAAAGGAAGAGAAGCAAGTCACACACGGCAAGCGGAGTCCCAAGAGGCCGTTTGACAGGGCCCAGAAGGCAGGGCGGGTTGGCAGCTGGGCGGGCGCTGGGGCTCTGGGCAAGGGCCCTGATGCTCTGCCTGAGCCCAGAATCCCACAGGGCCCCCAGCCCATCTGAGACCCCTGGGGGACCTGAGTACCCTGTGCCGCCAGTGGCTCCCTCTGAGGCCAGGGACACAGAACCTGTCCTTGGCTCACTGGGCCAACGTCTTTCCCCCCAGCACCCCCTGATGCCATTAACAACAATCACACTATGCTGAAATAAAAATAATAATAATAATAATAATAATAATAAAACAACAATCACACGACCAAAGGACGACTGACTGACACCCGCTGTCGCTATCTCACTTATTCACAGAAGCAGTGGTCCGATGCAGGCATCGGGTCCCTCTGCTCTCATCTGTCACCTGTAAAATGGGCCTAACAGTCCCCACCTCAGGGATGCCTTGCAGCGCTTGGAACAGAAAGCAGCATGTGTTTGCTGTCATTATCATCCGCCTGCACTTGCTGGCAGAAGAGAAAGGGGAGTATCAGGGAGGACAGAGAAACAAGCTGGTGGCACCAGAGGTGGCCTCTGCTCTTCCAGCCCTGCAGTGCCCGCCAAGGCTGGCTAAGGTGGGAGCCAGGTGGGACCCCACCCGAGAGGGGCTGGCACCAGCCAGGCCCAGGCAGGACGTCCCCTCTGTGCAGGGCGCACACCCTGGGTCCTAGATTCAGACGCCTTCCCTAGTGGGCTTGGGAGGAGCAGCCTTGGTGGCCCCATCTGTACAAGGGGCACAGGGCTGTAAGGACTGGGAGGGGTCCTGTGGCTGGGGGCACCTCTGACTACACCTATTTCCTCCTAGCCTAAATGCAGCTGTCCATAGCCCCACCCCGAAGGGTTTGGAGTGACGGCGAGCACTCAGATTCAGGCCCACAGGGAGAAATGGGGAGCTGTGAGCAGCAAGGGGTGCTCCCAGCTGCCATCTTCCAGGATCCTGGGGGCGCCCAGCAGGAGGGAGGAGAGACCCAGCTGCCAGCATCCAGAACCGTCGGAGCCAGAGGTTTGGGAGGAGCTCAGGGTCCCCAGGCCCACCCTTCAGGAACAGAGCGGGAAGTTAGGCTCCAGGGAGGTCCAGAATGTGCCTGTTCCCGTTGGAGGCCAGACCTGCAGCCCCCATGTCGAGGGGCATCACTGCAGAGCTGTGACAAAGAGGGCACGTGGACCTGCATCCCACACGAGTGTGGTGATGAAGGAGCCTCCTGCGTACCCCGGATCCGACGGTAAGCAGAGCAAACCAGGCCCTGCCCTCAGAGCTCGAGAATAATCATGCAGATAATCTGTTGCCACGAGTGGTGGACCGGGGTGGGGAGGAGGGGTGTTTGAGCTGGGTCCTCAGGAGGAACAGGAGGCGGCCAGTGGGGTGGGGCGAGGGGCTGCAGGCAGAGGGAATGGCTCATGCAAAGGCCCTGTGACAGCAACAAGAGGAAGCACAGAGCGTTTGAGGAAGAGCAGGAAGGCTGGGTGACCAGGGCTGGGCCCCACCAGCCCCAGTGAGGGGGTGGCCATGGAGGTGGAGGAGAGTGGGCAGACTTGAGAAGTGCTGGGGACATCAGTCACCAGAGTGCCAGGGACAGTGGCCCAGCAGCCCTCAGCCCCACCCACCTGGCACGCTCCTTACCTTCATGTGCATGGGCAGCCCACAGCTGCACCATGGGCAGGTTGCTGGGGGTGGGGGAGCGGAAGGAGAGGTCAGAGGGCAGGGACACCGGGCTCCCATGGGACGAGGCCGAGGGCCCCATCCCGCTGGCCACAAAGCTGCCCAGGAAGGCCTCGCCTGCAGAGAGAAGGGGGCCATCAGGCAGCCAGCCAGGCCACCACCGCCCCACAGCCCCGAGACCCCTGTCTCTCCCCTGACTGTGGGAGGCTGACACTGGCAGGAAGACCAAGGATATCCCCCCTGCCCTACCCCAGAATGGGCCTGGGTCAACTCAACAGACCCAGGGCTTGAGAAAGCTACAAGACCCCAGGAGACAGCCAAAAGGAAGCCCATCACAGGAGGCCCCCACCCTGGGGCACCCAGCACCCTCAGAGGAGGGCTTTACCATCCCTGCTGTGCAACCAGCCCAAATCCAAGGGGGCACTGCTCTCCCCATTTGCAGATGGACACCTGAGGCTGGTGGGGGGGCAGGGACCTCCCAAGGCCACAGAGCAAGGAGGTAGGGGCTTATTGGGGGGAGGGGCTCAGGTTCTTAGCTCCGAAGAGCTCCTGGACCAGGGAGCACCACCCTCGAGTGAGAGAATGACTCCCCTGGCAGCCTGTGTCCATTTGACAGATGGGGAAGCCGAGGCTCAGAGGTGGGAAGTGCCTGGTCGCACGGCCAGTGGCTCAGAATGTATCTGAGGCAAGGTGTCCCAGAGCCCCTGGCACACAAGCTACAGTGAGTTAAGGAACCAGTCAGGGAATGAATGGAGCAGCAAGCATGGAGCTGCTAACGGTTCAAGGGAGCCCTGCCCAGGGCCACCCCTCCAGACAGCAGGACCCCACGCCCAGGGGCTAGGACCCGGGCAGCAACCACACATGCCCTGCCCCGCCCCATTCGGCCAGGCCCACAGGAGGCCTCCTGGCTGCACCCTGGAGCTCCACCTCACAAGCCCCAGCACCCAGGCCTCCGGGGTACAGGCCGGAGAGAGGCTGTGAGCCCTGGGGCCAGGGGCTCCCCTGATGGCCTTGGTTAGCTCATCGGGAAAATGGGGTAGCGATGCCCTCTTTTGAGAAGTGCAGTGGAGAGGGAAACACGTGTTTAGCCACCACGACATAAGAATGAAAATAATAAACAGCAGCAGCACCCATTCACGAAAAGCTACCAGGCACTGGGCACTCAGCAGGTAACTTCAAATCCTCCCAACGACACCCTGGGAGGCAGCGTCACAGCCCTGAACACAGAGCTGAGCGGGATGGTCACCAAGCACAGCACCCCCCCGGGTGCCAACTCCGGCCAGCCCCAGCCCAGGGCGTCCCTGTGCAACCCTCTCTGAGTCCCTGTGGGTGGGCCCTGTTTGCAGGTGGCACAGAGAAGGCGGGGACTGTGCCGGGGACACAGACAGTGTGTGTGGCTCAGCCACCCAGGTGGTCCCACAGGGAGCTCACGGACCCCAACCCAACCTCTGGTCCCTGGCAGTCCCCTCACGCAGGGCTGCATACAACAGGTGCTCACTGACCACCTCCTAGGAGCACAGGCTCCCAAAATGTCCAGCCCGGCTCCCTTGGGCTTCACATGGGGAAATCGAGGCCAAGAGGGCAGGGCCTCCACCTCAGTCCCCTAGAGTAGGGACAGCAGTAGGCAGAGCAGTGGTGGATAGATGCCCTCTGGCCACATGCCCCACCCCCACCGCCACCTATGTCTGCCCCCTTCCCGAGCACTCCAGCAGCACCCGGCCCAGCCCCCTCACCAGACTCCAGGGCCAAGCCCTCGGGACCCAGGGCCATGGTGGCCGGTCAGTCCATCCATGCGGCCCAGGGTGGAGCAGCAGGGCCTCTGGGCCCTGCCGAGCCAGGCTTCCTCCTTGGTGTGGCGGGCGGGTGGAAGGCTCCGGAAGCCGGCAGCCAGAGGTTTGCGCAAGGGCTTACATCAGCCACCAGCTCTTCCTGCCCAGGCCGCACGGAAGCCCCGTGGCCCAGGCCTACCCTGCCCGGGCTTGTGAAACCCGCCCAGCGGCACCCGGGGCAGCGAGCGTTGGGGCCGGATGCTGGCCAACGGCTCCTGCCGGCCACGGGCCCAGCAGGGGCCCCATAACTCCAGATCCGGGCACTCAGTGCTGTTCTCAGGGCCCCAGTTTGCAACTCTGTCAAATGGGCGCAAGGTCCCTCCGGCTATGAGGACGCCCCCTCCCGAAATCGGGCTCAGAAGCGAGCGTGAATCAGACAATCGTGCCCTGCTGCTCCCTGCTGCTGCCTCCCTCCCTCTGGGCCCTTCGGGCACCAGCCCTGGCATCTGGCCCCCGCCTTGCTCAGCCCCACCTCCAGGGCCCCCTCGGCCCCAGATTAGTCCCCCAATAGCCACACAACCCAAGCAGGCCCCACGTGACTCTGGGTCCACCTATGACAACTTAGAAACAGATCTGTCAGCCTGGCCATATATTTAATGCCTGTCTCTCCCCCACAGAAGGGATCCCTCCCTTGCTGCCTGCCACAGCCCAGTGCCTGGGACCTGGCATGCCAGAGCCACTCCGTTTTTGCATTACTTTGACTGCATGAGTGTCACTTGCAATGCTCACAAGGTCAAGATGGATAGATACACACTGGGATTAGGAAGGAAGGTCAGGGCAGCCCCTGACCCACGAGAGGGGCTCTCAAGCCCTCAGGAAGCGCACACCACCCAGCTGCCTGGCCGCCACCCCACATCACCAGCAGTGACGTCTCCAGAGTATCCCCCCTGCCTACTGCTCATGCCCATCACCCATCCCCTCAGGGCTCTGAGGACAGTGACAGTCAGGCCCTGGCTCGCCTGCCTCTCCAAAGACTTTGCTGGAATCCCTCAGGCTAACCTGAGGTGGGGGTGTCCCTCCCTCCATCTGTCCCACCCTGGGCTGGGCTCAAGGCCTGGCCCCCTAAATCAGGCCTCCCCCTGGTGACTGGAAACCTCCGTGCCACCTGCTCACTCCCACAGTTATCTCGCTTGACACCTCAGAAGCTAAGATCAATGACTGTCAAAACCTAAAACACGCACGTGTAACCACAGTAACTCATCATTCCTCACAATACCCGCAAACGCTGCCTGGGGCACTGGGCGCGTGCGGACCTCACCACCTCGAGCACAGTGACCCACCCAATCTGCACACCAGCCCTTCTCACAGCAAAGGACAACTGACAACCCAAGGTCACACAGGCACGCGGCCAGGGGCAGAGGTGGGACAGGAACAGGCCGAGTCCAGAGCCCAAGAACCGCCTCTAAATGCCTCCTGTGGAATAGTCCCACAAGGGCCACCAGGGTATACCTGGGAGAACAGTCTCTGGTCCCCAAGGCTCTGCTGTCATCCTCAACCAACAGGAAACAATCTGTGTGTCCATCCCACGGGGACTGGGTAAATAAACGAGCAGCAGTGCCATCCAGACAGTACCCCACAGACGTCCTGTATCCGCGCTGTGCAACGCGCTAGCCACTGGCCACGTGTGGCTATTGAACACTTGAAATGTGGCCAGTGAGATTGAGGAACTGCATTTTTTATTTTATTAAATTTTAATTAATTGATATTTAATTTAGCAATAGTCTGGGCTGAAGTTTCCTCCCTGCTGGAAACGGGAGGGGCAGGGATGGCCAGGGCCAGTGTCCCCTGGGGAGGGGCTCCACAGAGGGGTCACCAAAGCAAAGAGATGCCCACATGCTCTGTGACTTTGGGCAGTTTTCTTGATGTCCCCAGGCTGTGTGAGATGGACAATGTAGTGACACCTACCACTTGGGGCGGACGTAAAGATGAAGTGAGTTCCTGTTTGTAAAATGCTTTGAATACCCTCTGGCATGAGGTAGGTGTCATGTGATGTTGGCTATTATTATTTTATTCTTATTATTTATAGTTACAAAACCTGAGGCTCAGAGATGCTAAGCAACTCCTCCAAGGTCAGGGTCCATGCGGGATCCAAATGTCCTTCCTTACAATAAAAGTCTCATTTTAGCCGGACGTGGTGGCTCAGGCCTATAACCCCAGCATTCTGAGAGGCCAAGGCGGGAGGATCGCTTGCACTCAGGGATTCAAGACCAGCCTGAGCAAGAGCAAGACCCTGTCTCTACTAAAAACAGAAAAATTAGCCAGGCATGGTGGCACATGCCTGTAGTCCCAGCTACTCAGAGGCTGAGGCAGGAAGATCACTTGAGCCCAGGAGTTTTTGTTGCTGTGAGCTATGATGATGCCACTGCCTCTAAACCAGGGCAACAGAGTGAGACTCTGTCTCAAAAAAATCTAATTTTGAAACCAGAGAGAGCTGGTGGTTGCATGTTATGAATGCGCTAAATAAAACTGAATTGTACACTTTTCAAATGGTTACTTGTGTTATGTGAATTTCACCTCAGTTTTTTAATAAAAATCACAATTCTGCTCCCTGCCTCCGAATCTGGTGCTGTGTCTCCACCAGCCGGGCCAGGCTGGCCCTGGATTCTCGTCACGGCCCAGGCCACCCCAGGGCCCCTTCCCGGACCCTGGCCCACCCTCCTACAGCCCCAGGAACGAGGGAACCTTGCCACCCCTGTTGACAGATTAGAAAACTGAGGCTCAGTGAGGCCACCAGGGACCAAGTCAGCACTGAGCCTGGCACTCTTGTGCACAGCACACTGCACGGCGGGCGTTGGCTCGGGACCCCACCATACCAGTGACACGCCAGTCCCTGCCTGGGTTCTGATTTTGCTTTCTTCACTACCCCAGGCCCCAACTGTGGCCCCTGGAAAAGATGGTACCCCACCATGAGGGTCCCCAGAAAGGGTCCGACCACACCTGCCCTACAGAGGGGCCACACACCCACTTCTTCAGTTAGCAATAAGAAAGGGTGACAGTTTGTATTTTGGGTGACAGTTGAGCAAACTCCTCCAACAGATGAGTCCTCCAGAGCAGACACTTCATCAGTCTCCTTCCTGAACCACCTCGGCCCCATGCTGAGCCCCAGCCCCAGGCAGATGCTCTGTTGGGTGCCTGTGTTGACGATCTCTAACCCTAAGCAGGCCAAGCCCACCTGACAGAGGGAAACTGAGACTCAGAAAGGAGGCACAACGTGCCCAATCACACACTACCTGATCCAAGAGTTAAGCAAGGTCTTTGTAAGGTCTGGGTGGGGGGTAAACAAGGTGCCACCCCTCCAGAGACGCCTTATTGGGTCTCTGCTCCTTGCACAAATATTTAATAACATTAACAATAAAACCAACAATGGGGCCGGGCGCGGTGGCTCACGCCTGTAATCCTAGCACTC
>VBSM01002153.1:22576656-22588298 GCA_008086735.1 Cheirogaleus medius
AAACCCGCAAAGATGAAACCTGACAGGCCCCCCTTCCAGCTTCCCTCCAGTCGTTCTTCATGTCTTGGTTGTCACCCCAGAAACAAGCAGGAGGCAGGAACACCCCCCCCAAACACATGTACCCAGCTTCTGTGGCCACAGGGACTCTCTTAAGAACCTTCTAGAGCTGCTCCTCCCAGAAAGCCCTGCTCACTTGGTTCCTTCTGCAAATGTCTGGGTTCTCCCCTACATGCCCCTGCCCAGCCAGCTCATCTGGGCGCAGCTCCCACAGGCCTTCCTCTGGGAGGCCATCTGTTATGGGGTGAATAGTGTCCCCCCCAAAATCTGTATGTTCAAGTCCTAACCCCCAGTATCTTGAAATGTGACCTTATTTGGAAATAGGGTCACTGCAGATGTAATCGGTTAAGATGAGGTTGTGCTGGAGAGGGCGGGCCCTAATCTAGCATGCCTGATTTCCTTATAAAAAGGGGGGATTTGGACACAGACAGATAGGGAAGGAAGACAATGTGCAAAGACAGAGAGAGGAGAAGGGTGTCTACAAGCCAGGGAGGCCTGGGGCCTGGGATAGACCTCACAGCCCTCAGGAAGAGCCAGTCCTGCTAACACCCGACACCTTGATCTTGGACTTCAAGCCTCTGCAATGTGGAGACAATAATGTTGTTTGAGCCACTCACTTTATGGTACTTTGTTATGGCATCCGGAGCAGACTCAGGCACCATCCCAAATCTAAGTGCCTGCAGGAGTCAGGCAGGAAATACAGAGAAATGAGAGAACACAGACAAGGTGACTTCTTACAGCTCCAGCCAGTGACCCCCAGGGTGCCAGATCTGCTCTTGTTCTCTTTTTCATGGGACACTGGTGTAGCGGTCAGAATGGGCTGTTATGCTACAGTGACAAACATCCCCAGTATCTCAGGGGCTTAACCCAACACAGAAAAATGTCTTTTCCCCGACATGTCCACTCAACCTGTCCAACGCCCCAGGGCAGCTGACCTCCATGTGGTGTCTGGGCAGCCCAGGCCACTTAGAGTTCACAAGTCATCACCTCAGTATGAGGCCACCATAGAGTGAGAGGAGACCAGTGCACAGAGTCACGTGCTGCTGGTGCTCACAGCCCACATGACGACAGTTAGCTAAGGGGTACTGGGCAGTGGAGTCTCTCTGTGCCCAGGGAAAGGAGGAAGCCAGGGATGGGTCAGGCCGGGCAGGGGCCGCCATACTTGCAATGCCACATCTGCTGAGTTGTCAGCCTCGGGACTTCTTTTTTTTTTAATTGTGGTAAAATACACATAATGGAAAATTAACCGTCTTAACCATTTTTAACTGTGCAGTTGAGTGGCATTCAGCACACTCACATTGTTGTGCAGCCACCATCCATCTTTTTCATCTTGGAAAACTGAAATTCTGCCCCCATTCACTCCCCATCACTCTGCCCCGGGCACCCACCATTCTACTTCCTGTCTGTGAATTTAATGACTCTAGGAATCTCAAATAAGTGAAATTATACAATATTTCCTTTTGTCTGGCTTATTTCACTTATAAAATCCTCAAGGTTTATCCATATTATAGCATTTGTGAGAATTTCCTTCTTTTCTAAGGATAATATTCCATTGTATGGATAGACCACATTTTGTTTATCTACTTATCTGTCGGTGGACACGGGTTGCTTCCACCTTTTGGCTATTGTGAATAATGCTACTAGGAACATGGGTGTGCAAATATCTGTTCGAGATCTTGATTCATTCTTTTGGGTATGTACCCAGAAGTGGAATTGCTGGATCATATGGTAATTCTATGTGTCCGTTTTTGAGAAACTGCTATACTGTTTTCCACAGTGGCTGCACCATTTCACATTCCCACCAGCAGTGCACAAGGGTTCCAATTTCTCTATATCTTCACCAGCCCACCAACCCTTTATGGCTTTTTGATAATGACTCTTCTAATGGGTGTGAGCTGATATCTCATTGTGACCTTGATTTGCATTGCATTTCCCTAATGAGTAGTGATGTGCACATGTGCTTATTGGCCATTTGTATATCTTCTTTGGGAAAGGTCTATTCAAATTCTCTGCCCCTTTTTTTTTTTTTTTTTTTTTTTTGAGACAGGTCTCACTCTGTCACCCAGGCTGGAGTACAGTGGCATGATCATAGCTCACTACAGCCTCAAACTCTTGGGCTCAAGGGATCCTCCCACTTCAGCCTCCCAAGTAGCTGGGACTACAGGCACTCACCACCACACCTGGCTATCTTTAAAATTTTTTGTACAGATGGTGTCTCACTATGTTGCCCAGGCTGGTCTCGAACTCCTGGCCTCACGTGATCCTCCTGCCTCGGCCTGCCAAAGCCCTGCGATTACAGACATGTGCTACTGCCCAATATTTCACCAGGTTGTTTAGTTTGTTTGTTTTTGTCCTTGGCACTATTTTTAACACTTTGCTGACCAAAATGAAACCCATGAGCAGGGCCCTGCTGGTCCGCAGCCCTGTGTAGCTCCTGGTCGGCCCACCGTGCTGGTTAACGTCTTCCGAAGGCCACACACTCGCTCCGTGAGTTGATCCACTCGTGTTTGTTTAACAGTTACTGGGTCAGGCTCTGTGCAAGGCCCTGAGGATACAGTGGAAAAAGGAGCAGACCGGGGCCCTGCCCTCATGGAGCTGTCCAGGGGGTGGGATGGTTGGTGAACAAAGGCCTGTGAGTGTGGAGCACCACCAGGGAGGAGGGGGAGTCCCAGGGGCAGAGGTGGGGCCAGACCCTGCAGGGACTCAGCCTCCAGGAGCAAAGTGTTATCGCAAGTAGTTGGTACCCGGCGGTCTTCAATGAAAGAACGACTGGGTCCCCTAACCAGGAAGCCCAGAAATAGTGTCACACCTTTAGATATGTGTGGATCAAGGACACAACAGTGTGTGTCTCTCTCTAATTTTACCTCCTTTTCCTTTGGCCCCTGTCTCTTCCGCGAACGTGGGTTTCTTCTGTGTGGTGGAACATGGCCAGCCTCGGATCTGTAGCCAGGAAGGGGCGATTCCTCAAAGGAGTAGTGCTGGGCAGAAATCAGACTGCACGTGGCCTCTCTGCCCACCTAGCCCTGTGCCAAGGGCAGGATCCAGTCTACAGACCTGAGAATAACTGATGGATGAGATGTGTCACGTCGCCTCACCCCCAGGGCAAGGCCTCACCAGAGGACTTGTATCAGCTGCCATCTACGGCACCTCCTCAAGCCCCGCCACCTTCTCTCTCCTCCACCCCATCCACACCAGGTCACAATTTCAATTCCAGACTTCATAACGTGCCACACCATGGGGCATGGGGTCTGTTGCGACACATTATGTCTTCCAACAGTGGCCACACAATGTGACTGTGACACTCCCCCCATTGGAAGTGGAATCGTGTCTTATAACCAGACACCCTGGAAGTGACACTGTGTGACTTCCAGGGCAAGATCAGAAAAGGGGGTGCAGCTTCAGCCTTGTTTGCTGGGATGCTTACGGGTAGAACCCTGTGCCACCAGGTAAGAGGTTCAACTGTCTGAGGCCACTGTGCTCTAGGGACTCTCAGGCCACATGAAGAAACTACGTGTAGGCTGAGACCCCAGCCAACGGCAGCATCAACCACCAGCCGTGTGACCACAGGGGAAGAAAAGGCTCATTTCAGAGCCGGGCAAAGCAAAGCTTAGGGGCCCTGTGATTGCCCAAGGTCCCACGGGGGGCCAAACAGGGTTGGAACTCAGTTCCATGCGTCCCCAGCCAGGCTGGTCAGGGATAACTGAATGACCAAGGGAGGGAATGGGCGGGCACGGACTGTGGGCCCAGACGGCCTGGGTTCAGGTTCTGGTTCTGCCACCCACTTGCTGGGGGACTTTTGCAAAGTCATTTCCCCTTTGAGCCTCAGTTTGCCAGTCTGTAAAGTGGGGCTGAACACACCACCTTTCCTGGGATCAAGCGAGGGTGTGTGTGTCAGTACTAAACATGCAGATGACAGCCGAGGTGCTTGTCTCTCTGAGACCAGCAGGTGTAGCCGAGGGGCTGGGAGTGCGGGGCTGGGCAGGGAGCAGGTGCTCAGGGGAGGGTGGGTCCCTAACCAGCCCTTCATGGTCAGCCCTGTGCCCCAGCTGTTGCCCCACGTGTATCCGCCAGGACAGGACGGAGGCTGATTATATTGCTTTCTGGTGGCTGCTGTAACCGATGACCACAAACTAGGTGGCTTTAAGCAACAGAAATGTTTTTCTCTCACAGTTTAGGAGGTCAGAAGTCCAAAATCACCATGTCAGCAGGGTTGGTTCCTTGTTGGGGGCTTTGAGGGAGATGCTGTTGCAGGCCTGTCCCCAGGTGCTGGCGGCGGCTGCCAATCCTGGGCGTCCATTGGCTCACAGCTGCGTCAGTGAATCTCCTGGTCCCCTCCGTCTAAGACCCACCTTCCCCCATGTCTGTCTCCACAGGGCCCTCTCTTATAAGGACAGGAGTCATACTGGATCAAAGGCTACTCTATACTTCAGTGTGACCTCATGTTGACTAGTACATCTGCAAGGACTCTATTTCCAAATATAAGGTCACATTCTGAGGTTTCAGGTGTTAGGACTTCAATGTATCTTTTTAGGTCGGGCCCTTGCCCTCTGCCCTGTCCCAGCCCCAGGACATAACACCGAGCCCCTTCCTCAGCAGGAGTGGGGTCCTCCATCCCCCCAGGGTACAGAATGGGTAGAGGGACAGTGTTGGTGGCTGACCCAAACCCTCTCAGCACGCATCATTCCCTGGCACCTGCACTGGGGGCCTCCAGTTAGAAGCCACTGTGACTCCAGGGCCTGCCCCTGGTCACAAGCAGGGCAGCCAGGAGTTTGGGGAAGTTGGGGCCGCCCCACCCAAGCAGTCCTCGTCCACACACTGGCTGGAGGGGAGAAGCAATCCCCGCCCCTCACAATCTTCCCCACTGCCTCCGAGGGCCACCCATGGGACTGCACCCCAGTTGCCCATGGTGGCCTCAACACACCCACTCTTCCTACCTTACTGGGATCACCCCCAAATAAACTACTGGCATTCGAGTCCAGGATCTGCTTCTGGGGGGGGTCCCCAACCCTATCCCCCCCGCCACTCCTACAAACCCCCACCCCCAGCCACACCATTGCTGTCTTGGTCAGCTCAGGTTGCCATAGCAAACAACCAAATAACCATAGACTGGGTGGCTTAAACAACAAACAAGTCTTTCTCCCAGTTCTGGAGCCTGGGAAGTCCAAGATCAAGGTTGCTTGGTTTGCAGACAGCCTTCTGACTGTCGGCACACAGCAGAGAGGAAGCCCTCTGAGTCCCTTCCTCAAAGGGCACTAACCCCGGGTGTGAGGGCTCCACCCTCAGGACCTCGTCACCTCCCAGAGGCCCCACCTCCTAACACCATCACCTTGGGGTTAGGACTTCAGTATGTGAACTTCGGAAGGACACACACTTTCTGTCTATAATAGCCCCTACCTAAGTGAGCAGATGAGGACAGACTCTTCACCCCAGAGAGCCCCACAGGCATTCAGAAAATGCTACCTCAAGTGTCCATGTCACCCAGGCCATGGCAAACATGGCCTAGACTCAGACCTGAGACTGCCTGGCCCAGAGCTCCTGTCTGGGTGTGGTGTGGGGGCCACAGCCTTCCTGTCAAGGGGGGTGGCTGTGGTCTGGGAGCTCCGGGAGAGGGGTCTTGTTATGTTGCAGAAACAGAGGCCCAGACGGGCCTCCGGCAACGACCACATCTTCCTATGCAAAGTACAAGGGCACATGGCTGAGTAGTGATGGACAAGGGACTTGAACTCAGATTCCCTGACTGGACCTCCCAACACCCCTCTTCACCCGCCATCATCATCACCTGTGTTTTTGTCACTCCTACAAGCCTGTGCGGCTGTGTGAGTTTTCCAGGGCCACCAGAATAGAGGCTGGGTGGCTTAAGCAACAGAAGCTTATTGTCTCACAGCTCTGGAGGCTCCAAGCCCAGGATCAAGGTGTCGGCAGGGCTGGTTCCTCCTGAGGCCTCTGTCCTTGGCTTGTGGGACCAACCATCTCCCTTTGTCCTCATGTGGTCTTTCTTCTGTGTGTGTCTGTGTCCTAAGCCCCTCTCCTTGTGAGGACATCAGGCATATTGGATTAGGGCCCACCCGAATAACTTCATTTTTACGTGATTACCTCTTTAAAGACCCTATTTCCAAATACGGTTTCATTCTGAGGTATTGGGGGTTAGGACTTCAGCACATGGAGTTGCAGGGGACAGTTCAGCCCATAGCAGAGGCACTTTGCTCCATTAGAACTCTCTGCCCCATGCCCAAGCTGGCAGACATTCTCAGAGAATGTCCATTCAACGAATGAAGTGGCATCATCTTGGGAGGGTTTTTGAGGATGAATAGAAGTTTGCTAGGCAGAGAAGGCACAGAAGGTCATTCCAGGCTTACAGAAAAGCCTGGGCCCCAGTGGGGTCTGCCTAGCAGGAGAGGGAGCTGCACGGAGACCAGGCAGGGTGGCCAGCCACTTTTGGTGGTCAGTGCAGGCAGCAGTGGCCCTGGGCTGCCAGTTGCAGCCCGGCTGACCTGCTCCTGGTGAGCTGAGCCTCATTCAGCCTCCAGAAGGAGCAGGGCCCCGGCACCTCTGCCCATGGGACCCCAGCTCCGATGAGTTAGGTATCTCCCCTTCACGCCTGGGTGGGTTGAGTGGTATTTATTCAGACTTTCATTTTATTGGTGTTTTGTCGAAAGCATAGGAATTATTCATGGTTGGTTTTGGTTCTCTTCCGGCAACGACCACGTCTTCCTATGCAAAGTACAAATCGTGTGTCAGCTCAACTCACTGTCTGCCAGTGGCTGCCACCCGGCATAAACCCACCAAGGCTTGGGCTGCCCTGGAAGCCAGGTCTGGCTGGAGGTGGGGAGGCCTGAATGAGTCATGGTCCCGAAGTCGCTAGGGACAGGAAACAAGGCAAGCGACTTGAGAACAAATCCCACCCTGTCCCTTTCACCTCTGTGAGCCTGCTCAGGTGATGTAGCCATTCTGTGCTCAGTCTTCTCATCTGTAAAGTGGGCATTGGTGGGAGTGGTTGGCATGGGGAATCATCCACAGTGTCATCTACTACCTGGGTGAGCCTAGGCATGTGGGTGCTCTCTGTGGGCTTCCAAGGAAAGGGGACCAGGGGACACTGAAGGAGATGAGAAAAACTAAAAACAGAAGAGCCAGGCTGCGCACGGAGAGGCACGTCCTTTGCATAGCTGGCCTCCTGGGATGTGGTGGTGTGAGAACATGGCCCTAAAATTCTTTGACACTCCTCCTGTCAAAGGTAGGGTCTCCATTTCTTACCCTTGTTGCTGCTGGCCTCCACGACTGCTCAAACAAATGTGACAGAAGTGACGATGGGTCAGTTCTGGGCCAGGCCTTAAAAAAACGGCAGCTTCTGCTTTTTGTGCCTTGGGCCTCCCAGCTGTGGGACCTGGCCACCATGCTGCAAGGAAGCCCAAGCAGTCTGAGGAGGCCAGTAACCCTGGACGGGCCCAGCTGACAGCCTGTACCCACATGCCAGCCGTGTCAGTGAGCCCTCTTGGAAGTGGATCCCCCAGCCCCTGTCACCACACCCCAGCTGCCACCATGGGGAGCAGAGGTGAGCTGTCCCTGCTGAGATTTGCCCAAATCCAGATTCACAAGCAAAATAAATGGCTGTTGTTGTTTTAAGCCACTAGTATCGGGGTGGTTTATTATACAGGAACAGATAACTAAAATTTGGGGTTTGACTGAAAAGGGTATCTTAGTATCTGCCCTGAAAAGGGTATCTGCCTGTTGGAGTATCATAAAACTCCAACAGGCAGCCTGAAGCCCAGCCTCACACATTCCCCTGAGCTGCCCATGTGGGGACCACAGCAACAGGACACTGATCAATGTTTAATAAGTTCTCAGAGTGAATGGGACTTGGCAGGGGGGACCTGATTTATAGCATCTGCCAATATCCATGGTGTACATCCAGCTTCAAGCTACCAACCTGATGACACTGAATGCAGATTTGAGATGTATAGTAGCTCACCCTTATCTGGCATTTGCACCATAGATGGCTGCAGCATCCAGCAAAGCCGGCTGTAACTGCATGAGTGACCCAAGGTGAAAACCATCCAGCTGAGCCCATCCTGATTTCCTAACCAGCAAAGTTGTAAGCAAAATAAGAGGATGGTTCTAAACTGCTATGTTTTGCAGCAGTTTGTTGCACAGCACTAGTAACTAGAGCAGCCACTGAGACCAGTGGGGGATAATGCTTTTAAAACAGGTGGATGGCCACCGGGCTGGGCCAGAGCACCTTTCACCTACCCCCAACTGGGAGAATCCATGCCAGTCTGATGCACTCCCACCCTGCCAGCATCCTGGAAAGAAAGCCAGTGACAAGGCTGACAGCCCCTGGAAGGGTCTCTCATGGGTCCCTGCAGGCTTTGGAGCTTGGGGGACATGTGAGAAAGTCACCCACCTCTGGGCTCTCTCAGCACTACCTGGTCTCCTGCTGCACCAATTCCTACCAGTCCCCATGACATCTCAGACACAGGGTGGAGGGGCCAAGACAGGGCTGGCCAGGGCCCTGGTTTAAAATAGCAGCCACCAAGCCTTTGTTTTGTCTGCAATGCAGCCCTGCCTGCCTGACTCCTCTCTGGCTGCTTTGATGTTGGTATTTAACCCCCTACTGGGAACCTGAGTACATCAGAGACCCACACATACATGCACACTCATGCACACGCATGCATGCACACGTGCACACACACTCATGCCCACCTGCTTCCCTGAAAAGCCAGGGAAGGTTGCCCAGGCTGCAACATCATCCTCACCTCTGCCCAGGTCCCCCCTGCATCTGTGTCAGTGTCCTGGGGCTGCCCTGCCAAAGCACCACATCCTGGGTGGCTTAAAACAACAGAAATTTACTCTCTCACAGCTCTGGAGGCCAGAAACCTGAGATCAAGGTGTTGACAGGGCTGAGTCCCTCTGAGGCTCTAGGTAGACTCCTTCCTTGCCTCTTCCCAGCGTCTCGTGGTGGCCAACCAGCCTTGGCATTCTCTGGCTTGCAGCTGCATCACCTCTTCTGCCTCCATGATCCCATGGCCCCCTTCCCTACACGTCTGTCTTTTCTTCTTCTTCTAAGACCCCCAGTCCTATTGGATTAGGGCCCACCCTAATGCCCCCTTGTTAACTTGATCACATCTGCAAAGACCCTATTTCCAAATAAGGTCACAATCACAGGAATTGGGAGTTAGGATTGCAGCATATCTTTTGGGGGGACACAGTTCAACCCACAACAGCACCCTCCAGGTCAGGGTTCAGGCTCCTCCACGGATGCCTCCTCTGGTCTCTCTCACCCTCCCATACGTATGGTCCAGCCTGCTCCTGGGCTGCACAGCCATATTCATCTGTCTGCATCCTGGTGCCAGGGGGTACCTGGAAGTGCATCTTGGGGTGGGAGGGTAGACGTCTCGGGCACACAGGTGGGTGCAGCTGCCACATGCAGGAAGGACCAAGGATGCTCCTTCACGAGATGACCCCCAGACTCCACCTACAACAGGCAGCAGCTGAGGTCCAAGCCAACTAAAGGTTAAAATATTAAAATTCTCCCACAACAGGCTAGGCACAGTGGCTTACGCCTATAATCCCGGCACTTTGGAAGGCTGAAGTGAGAGGACTGCTTAAGGCCAGGAGCTTGAGACCATCCTGAACAACACAGTGAAACTCCATCTCTACAAGAAATTTAAAATTTAGCCACGCGTGGTGGTGCAGGCCTGTAATCCCAGCTACTTGGGTGGCGGAGGCAGGAGGATCACTTGAGTCCAGGAGTTTGAGGCTGAAGGGAGCTGTTATGACACCACTGCACTCCAGCCTGGACAGCACAGCAAGACCCTGTCTCAATCAATCAGTTTTAAAAAATTCTACCATAGCAGTTTGCAGAGAGCTGCTGACCTGAGCCCCCTGGACTTGCCCTGGGGACCCCCCAAGACTTCCCAGTAGCTGAAGGACACCTTGGCACAGAGGAGACCCCTAGGCACCAAGCGTGACCCCATGGCGGTGAGCAAACGTAGGCAGCTGGCTAAGGAAAAGAAAGAAACGAGACTCAAGGAGCACGTGATCACCTGGAAGACACCCCCACATACCCATGGGGTGGCCATGGCAGGGCATTTGGAGTCAGGGCAACAGAGCGAGTGGTCCAAAGGCTCCTGGGAGTGGGTACACGAGATCAGGGCAGGAGAAGCAACCCCAGTCCTGCCTGGGCTGCTCACTAGCTGTCAGTGTGGCCTGCGCCAGGCCCCCCACCCTCTCTGGCTGTATAGTCACCCCTTGGGATGGTTTCAGCTACCAGTAACAGAAAACTAATGATGTCTTAAGCAAATAAGGCATTAAAGGTCTCACATAAAAAGAAGCCTAGGTTGAGGGAACTGAGGGATGTTCACTCAGCAGCTTATCCACTTCAGACTTCGATGCCATTTGCTTGGCTACTGCCTCGTGGTCACAAAGTGGCTGCTGAAGCTGCAGACATTCTATGGGCCCAGTACATGGGCCCAGTTGAACACTCAGCTGCCAGCATGAGTACTTCTGCACCTGAGGACTTTTTCAACACACAGAGCCTGTCACCCTCAAGGAGGGTGGGAATTAACAACCCCCAGGAACAGCCAGCAACAGTAACCAGTGGTAGCTGGTGGATCGTGTCCCCCACATGCCCACTGTGGGTGGCAGAACTCCTGTGTGCTGTTTGCTGCTTCCCGGGTGCCCAGTGGGTTTCCCACAGTGTCACCTGCCCAGTAGCAACTTTGGTGCTTCTCGTTCCTGCTTCATCTTCTACAGGTTTTCCCCAGCTCAGCTCCCGAATAAACTGCTCACCCTCAAATCCTCATCGCAGGGTCTGCTTCTGGGAACCTTAGTGAAGACAACAGTGGCCAAAGACAGGACGGAGTAGGCAAAACTCCTGCTGTGTCCCCCTCCTTTCGCCAGGGAGGAGACACCTCTGGCCGATGTCCCGTGGGCCAGAAGCAGGTTTGTAGTTGCGTGTAACACTGGCCCAAGGGGTAGATTCCACAACTGTCTCCGTCCAGTCTGGGTCAGCCCAGCCCCTGCCCTGAGGACATTGTTTCGGCCACCTCTGCACATAGGCCCACACTGTGTCCCTGCAAAAGACAGCTCAGGCTACAGAAGGGGCACTGGGCGCTGAGCCAGGTGGCCTGAGCTCCCCGTGAGGGCTCAGTCAGGCTCCTGGGACTTGATTTCCTCATCTGTAAAATGGGGCTGACAGAGGTGACATCCTGTGTGGGTTCATGGTCAACGCTGCTGAAAGGAAGTGACTCGGGGTTACGGGAGACGGTGGCCTCGCACCAGGCTCTCAGTCACCCATCTGCCCTTCCTCCCTGCTCTCCCTGTCCCCCAGGTGGCCCCGTGTCAGCTGAGGCCACGACAACTGACCTCAATTTCTTCAGACTCTCATTCCTGATGACTCTGCGGGCTGGCTCTGTCCCCCTCCCTCCCTCTCTGAGAGCTTATTTGGAACTGGAGGGCAGTAAGGATTTAGGAGGGAGGCATGAGCCAGGAAGGAAACAGACACACATTGAGCACCTCCTGCATACAGCCCCACACTGAGCACCACCTGTGTGCAGGCCTTGGCAAGGCGCATCCCCCATGAGGCTCAT
>VBSM01002153.1:22605832-22615919 GCA_008086735.1 Cheirogaleus medius
CCATGATGACCTGCGCAGCCTCTCCTACCCTTGGCCCCCTGCCTGCTGCGGCCGACTCCCCCATTCTCCCTGACACCCCCCAGTAGTGTCCGGTCCCCGATATTTGTCTCGTGTCACCATCCATGCACCTGTTGCAAACCCCCCAACCCCCAAGTACAGCGCCCGCCCTCCCCCACCTGCACTGGATAGAGCCACTGGCCTCGGCCCCAGGGAGAGGGTCACAAGTGAAAAGTGAAAGTGTCCCTGCTGGAAAGACCACACAGCTGCCTGGCTTTCTAAATCAAGTCCATTTTATTGGAAATTTTCCACATGCCACAAATTTACATGAAAATTCCCATTCGGGATGTAGCTTGCAACAGGGAACACCAAGTTCAGACGCGGGCATCACATGAGACGCCGCACATGGGCAATTCAACTGGACAGGGACAGGGAGGTCGGTCATCAAAAGGCAGGTGACACATGTACAGTCATTTAGCACCTGCTCTCAAGATACATCGAGATCCCAGGCCAGGGAAAGTTCTCGCCCTAAAAACACACTGAGCTCCGCCTGCCATTTCTGGGCAAAGTCACACAAGACAGGCAACAGCCAGGAGGATGGTGGCGCAGGGCTGGGGAGATACGCCACCAACGGCTACAGGTGACAGCCACGCACATGCACGCATACGCACACCCCTGCACGCACATTGTCACACACTCGCCCAGCTCCGTGGACATGTCACCAACAGGGCGGTCCAGGCCACAGCGCACATCCAGCTCAGTTTCTGTGTAGGGAGAGGCCGCGCTGGGCCTGGTGTCGGCAGCCTCAAAAACCCCTCACAACTGCCACAGCCGAGCAGTAGCCCTGGGTCACCCTCATCCCCACCCTTCGCTATGTCTGGAAAAAGCTTTAGAGAGTAATTTGGACAACACTGGCCGGCCTGTGTCAGAGCCACCGCTGGCTTTCTGAAGTCTCTGGGGGCTACTTGTTCATCACGCCCAGTAGATCCTAGAAACTTCTGCACCCCCACGTGCAAATGAGACCAATGACGTCGAGCACCCCCGTGTCGAGGTGGAGGCCACTGAGAACACCAGGCGCCTCAGGTCTCACAGCAGCAGCCACGCGTCGTCATGCCTGTCCACCATTCTCTTGTTGTCGTTGCTAACGAGAGCTCTGCAGCGCTCAGATCCTAAAAGGAACAAATAACGAGGAAAGGAGGAGGCAGGAGGCCACCCCAGCACTGCCCAGTGGGGATGAAGGTGGCTGCCCTCTCCGAGGCACAGCCCAGGGCAGGTGCTGCTCTGGGACCCTCATCGGCCAACAGGGGCCCAGGCTGTGGCTGCCTCCGCCCCTCCAGGCCCAGGGACACACCCGACTTCGGTCTCCTGGGCCCAAGTGGCCTGCGGCTGTGCAGGGAGCCACTAAGGAGGGTGGTGCTGAGCTGGCGGGAGGGTGGGGGTCACAGCGGCACCCCAGGCGTGTTTCCAGTGCCAGAGGAGCTCAGCCTGTCCTGGCTGCCATCCTGGGCCAGAGCAGTGAGTGCCTCCCAGAGTGTGCACACGCAGGCCCACGGACAGCCTCTCTGAGAAGTGACCTCTCAGACCTGTGTCCTCATAGGGCCTCTGGTGGGCAGCTAACAGGCAGGGACAGACCTGCCCCTCTGCTGTGTGAAAGAGGGACGATAAAATGACCTGCCAGTAGAATTGAGAAAAGCCACCCCCCAGCAAGAAGGGAGGACCCGAAGGCCCAGGAATGTGCCTTTTCTCCAGTTCCCTCAGGCTCGATGCCTTCCCTGGGGACACCTGCAGAAGCCTGGGGGGCCCAGTGTTGCGGCGATGGGGAGCAGGCTGTGGGGCCAAGGCTGCAGGACCCAGGGCCTTTGAGGATCAGGGAGGAAAGGACAGCTGGGTGTGGGACAGACAGAAGGGAAAAAAGCCCTGCCTCCTCCACCTTCCTTCCCACCCCGCGATCTCTCTCTCACACACACTCGTGCACACACGTGCACATGCACATAGCACAGACACAAGCACGCACATTTGCACACACAGGGCACATGTGCACGGATGTACATACATGCACACAGACATATGCACACAGGGCACACATGCACAGATGTACACACGTGCACACAGACACATGTGCACACGCAGGCACGGGGCCGCGTGCTGACCAGGCGCCTCTCGGCAGGCAGCATATGGTCCACCGCTTAACAGCCTCATCCTGCCAATTGGGGGCCATTAGGGTGGGTTCTTTTCCCAGCGTAAAATGCTGCAGAATATAAATTGCAATTAACACCGGTGCCAAAATAGCACTTAGCGAAAATAAGCACGTTATTAACATCTGGTGGGGTGTAGAAGCAGCGGAAATTCTTGCTCTAAGTCAAAGGATTGTTGCAGGGGACACTAAAAATACAAGGCTACTGTCTGAGGGTTGCTTTCCAAGGCCGTTTGCAGCCCCAGCCTCGTTTATGAGCACAAACCACGCTGCCAGTGAAAACTGCTTGCTCATGAGAATAGGCCATCCGGGCGTGATCGTAAAAACACCAGGATAAATTCCAAGTGGGGGTTGCTCTGGAGGAAAGGAGACAGGCACAAAAGCCACAGCACCCAGAGCCACACAGGCCCCTACAGGTCCAGAACGTCTCAGGCCACCTGCCTCCCTCCTGGGGCCGCCCGCCCACCTGTCAGGCTGCAACCAGCCACAGCCTTGCTTTGAGCACAAGAGCAATCAGCCCCGGTGGCTCCACACCACCTGATCTGATCCCCCTCACTGGTGGTCTCCAGGTGCCATTTCAAAGCTCTAAAGAAATGCCCAGAAACCGGGGCAGGGGGAGGACCCTCACCTACAGCTGGGTGGGACTTGGCCCTGCCTCCTGCGGCCCTGGGCAGCCTGTCCTGTGGCCTGGATGTCAGGAGGAGACGGGACCCAGTTTTGTGGCTCTCTGAGGCTGCGTCAGGAGGGCAAAGGCTCTGTCTAGCGGGGTCCTGCAGTGGGGCACTCCCTGGCCTCAGCCTGAAGATGGGTCCCTCTGGCCAGGAGGCAAAATCCCTCCACCGGCTGCAGCCTGGAGCGGGCAGAGGATGGGGTGAAGAGGGAGGAAACCTCACCCTGCAGGTCCCCCGTGCAAAGGAGCAGAGCCACTGGAGCAGGGCAGAGACTCAGTCGGAGCTGAGAGGCACCCGCAGGACCACAGGTCAGAGTGTGTGGAGGGCAACCAAGGCCAGGGAGGCTCCGCAGGCCCAGCCCACAGGGGCCAGGACAGCCCCTGCAGACACCAAAGCACCCAGACAATGCCCACAGCCTGCCGGGGCCCAGTACCAAGAAGGGCCAGGGCCAGGGCCCAGGGGGACAGGACGCAACCACAGCCTCCCCGCCAGAAGCCACCAGCCCAGGGGACCATGGCTCTAGGAGAGTCTCAAGTTTGAGGGAGGCAGAGGCAGCCAGCTCGGTGCACGAGGTGAGGCCTTAGACGCTGCAGTTCGTCCCTCGTTTTCAGAATATTTAGTATTTAACTGTTAAATAAAGTTATCAGAAACAGGGTAATTTGATCACTACTCCAGCCTTAAACATCTTTTCTGGATTTTAACGTATCAAGTTACTCTAACAAAGCCAAATGTGTATATATAGATCTCCCTAGAAAGGCAGGCGGACCTTCACGGGGAGCTGGAGTTTCTGGAGCCGAATGCCATTAATCGGGTGTGGGGGTGAGGTGGCCTCCGTGAGGGACAGGCCCTGCTCCGAGGGCCCAACAGCCCCAGGGAGGCCCTGCCCAGCCATCCCAAGAGGTAAGTGGGTTACGATGTGTCTTAATGGGAAGGAGTGCCCCAAATCTGCAGCAGTGTGGGTCACACAGCCAGCTCGACCGCACGAGGAGCACGTGCAGTGAGCTGCATGGCCGTCCGCACACGCCCACCCACACGCAAGGGCTCGGCCACCCGCATGCAGAGCCCGGATGGCAGGTGACCACGAACCGCCAAGAGACACTCTCCAGGGTTCTCCAGGGGATGACACTCTTCTTATCCCCGCGCTCTGGTGCTTCGGCAGGCCCCTGGCATTGAGTCTCTGTGCGAGGACATCCTGGCCAGGCCCCCCACGTCGACAGCCCACCTGATCCCCTTCTGGCCACCCAGAGCGTGTCCCCTCATCCCAAACTTCACCGAGCACAGTCTCACGAGAGAAAGCCGGAGGAGACACCCAGAGCCCCAGGAGCCACCGAGAGAGACAGCTCTTTTCCTCCTGTGGCAAACCCACGGGTCCCTGGTGTCTGCAGGCTCCTGGGGGCTGCAGGCAGGCGGGGAGCAGTGGTGGCATCTCACGCGACTTAGACGACAGGCGTGGGCTCGGTGCAGTGCTGGGCCCGTCCCTCTCACCACCACAGGTTAGGTGGTTCCTCAGCCACTCTGCTTTTAAATAAGGTGATCTCATCCAGGTGCACCATGGGGACATCCCGGATCACGTCGGTTAGGCCCTCGTGGAGCAGAGGGAAGATGACGACGTTCAGCGCGGGGCGCTCGGCCTGGAAGCTGAATCAGAGATAAGCCATTAGCAGAGCATCGCAGGCCCACGGAGCAGAGCAGAGGCCACCTGCAAGAGAAGCCCGAGAGGCGCTCGCACCTGGCCTCCCCACACGGGCTCACCTGCGTCCCCCTGAGACCCCAGGCCTGCGTAAGAGTCACCCTGGTGGCAGCCAGAGCCAGAGGGGGGCAGGGGTGGGCAAGGAGGAGGCGGGGAGGAGGGAGCCAGGCAGGAGGAGGCACCCACTCCGCACCGGGCACGCGAATCAGAGGCCGAGGGAGGCCAGCCCTGCTCTGCAGACAGGAGAGCCGGCCCAGGCAGCTACAGCAAGGGAGCTACAGAGCTGATACCTCTGGCCACCGGAGACCCCATGGCAAGGATGGAGGGAAGGGACAGGTGGTCAAACCCACACAGCTGGGCACGGGCCACCCTCGACGGGGTACAATCCCCAAGTCAGGTGAGGCAGCAACACGGGCTCTGCTCTGGAACGGCGCATGTTCTCCAGATGTGTGACAAGTAGCTGGCAGATGAGATGACCTGCCCCACTCACCCTCCCCCCACGGGGACCGGCTCCTCTGCCATACTGTGCATGGGAGGCTTGTATACAAAGTCCGTGGAGTGTCGCCGTGTGCCAGGCGCTGCACTGAGCTTGCCAGACATGACCCCATTTCACCCTCTCCACGACCCCACGGGGCCAGCCTCCGTCCCTCAGCTGGTCAGGGGCAGACCAGGACCCTTCCCAGTCAGAGCCAGCCACGTCCACGCTACCACTCACTGGGCCAAAATACAAAGTAAAGAAAACCCACGTGCCAGCCCCAGGAGCTCAAGGCAAAAGAAATAACACAGCAGTGCCCATGGAGGGTGACAGAAAACATCTAGAAACTTCCATCCGAGGGCCTCATAGGGCACAAGGCAGGAAGGTGCCCACAATAAGAGAGCCTTGCCATTTGCCAAAACTAGGGCAAGTCCCCTTTGGCACCAGCGCCGGCTTAAAGGAGGGAGGCCGTGGCCCAGCCTCTCCCCGTGGCCCCGGCCCATACGCAAGGTCAGTGCAGAAAGGCACTCACTGACCCCGACGCTTTGGCTATAAAGATGCCAAGAAACACCTCCAGGTTCTGTGCGGTGTCTGCTCGCTGGCAGCAGCGTCTGTGACCGTGAACCTCACAGGCCTCACCGCAGACACTTTGCCTGTATCCCCATCACGCATTTGCTGAATTTAAAACAAAATCTCCTCCATGTTCCAGCAAACGTTCTGGTGTCACCCAAGGCTCTTGCGGAGCTGCTGTCCAGATAGGGCAGGGGCTTCACTTCTCACCACGAGCAAGGAGGGCAGAGCCAAGGCCTGCTCCTTCCACGAGTTCAGGGCAGGCACGAACTGCAGCTGTCCCGCTGGCCAAGAAGGAACAGCACTGCCCAGAGGTCCCCGGGGCCATGGGTGGAGGCGCCACCACCAGGGTTCAACTGCTTCCTTCTGAGGGCTCCAGCTCTAGTTCACACCTGAATCAACTTTGACTTGGACAAAGTTCTGGAGAGCAAACCCACAACTTTTTATCTTTTCTTTGTACAGCACCTCCCTGGTTCTCAGGGTGCCCACACATGCTACCTCGGTCAGTATTCACAGCTGTGCACTGTGTCACCCGGGCTAGAGTGCAGTGGTGTTATCATAGCTCACTGCACCTCAAACTCCTGGGCCCAAGCAATCCTCCTGCCTCAGCCTCCCGAGTAGCTGGGACTACAGGCGTGGACCACCACAATGGGCTAATATTTCTATTTTTAGTAGAGACGAGGTCTCGTTCTTGCTTAGTCTGGTCTCAAACTCCTGGCATCAAACGATCCTCCCACCTGGGCCTTCCAAAGTGCTGGGATTACAGGCGTGAGCCACCACACCCAGCCTCTAAAAAAGTATTTTTTTTAAAAATCAGCCAGGGGAAGTAGCCCAAGTATCTGCCGGCTAATAAACAGATAAACAAAATGTAGTCCATCCACACAATGGCATATCAGTCAGCCTTAGAAAGGAAGGAAACTCACCAGCAAATTGGTATTAACTGATCAACACCTAAGTGGACATATAGGAATAACATTTATCGGGTGTCTAGCGGGTGGGGGCGGGGAGGGAATGGGTATATACATACATAATGAGTGTGATGCGCACCAACTGGGGGATGGACACGCTTGAAGCTCTGACTCGAGGGGGGGCAAGGGAAATATACGTAACCTTAACATTTGTACCCCCATAATATGCTGGAAAAAAAATAAATAAAAAAAAAGAAAAGGAAGGAAGGGAACGCTGACATGCTACTGCATGCATGAACCTAGAGAACATTGTGCTTGGTGAAATAAGCTCGTCACAACAGGACAAACACCATGATTCCACTCATACAAGACTCTTAGAGTAGTCAAATTCATGGAGACAGAAAGTAGGATGGTGGGTGCCACGGGCTGGGGAGGGGGATGGGGAGCTGTTTAAGGACTATGGAGTTTCTTTTGGAGATGAGAAGGGTCTGGGTATCGACAGTGGTGATGGGAACACAACACTGCGAATGTATTTAATGCCACTGAATCGTACACTTACAAATAGTTAAAATGGTAAGTGTCTTACCATCCATATTAAAGCATCTCAATTTACAGAGAAATTGGGGTGGGGGTGTGATGTCCATCACTAACCCTTGTAGCAGGCACTGCCTGACCCTCTCCACCCCTCACCGCCCACAGAGCTAACACCACCCACTGAGGACTCAAAGCTGGCAACCCCCACACCCACTGTTGCCAGATCATCCCTCTAAGAGACCCCTGAGAAAAGGGAGGCACATGGACCACAGTGTGGATGATGAACAACGCTGCTTTCTAGGCACACGAGAAGACAGCTGCTCCCCTCGGTCAGGCCTGAAGGAGCACCCGCCAGCCCCAGCAGGTCCTTGGCTATCTGTTGCTGTGGCCTAAGCACCAGGGTAGGGTCTGGCTGTGGACCAGGAGCCCTTGGCCCCAACCCCAGCTCGCTGCTTGCTGTGCCATGGTGTGATCAGAGCCCCCAGTTCTGTACCTGGAGAATGAGGGCTCCAGGGACGATGGAAGGTTTCCCAGGCCGCCCATCCACTGCTCAACTCCCAGGTGGCCAGAGAAAGACTCCTTGGTGGCAGGAGAAGGTCTCCTACCAGACACAGCCACAGCCCACCGTGAGCTCTCCCTCTGGTGGCACAAACAACCTTGACCATAGATGTTACCAGCAAACATCTCCCACTCGCTCAGCAGTAACCAGGGGCCACGATCCAGGCCCTGATGTCCTTTCTTGACCCCCACGCTCTCTAGTCGCTGCGGTGAGGCCCACAGCACCCTGACTGCTGGTTCAAGGCCTGCCAACTGCCAGACCAAGCATCACGGGGCATCCTCCATGGAGCCAGAACTCACCAGCCACGGAGCTCTGAGTCCAGGCCATGGTCTCTCCCAGTTGAACCTGCAGATGTGAAACCCTGTTAGCCCCAGCGTTCCGGGCAGGAACGACCCTAGAGACCACCATACAACAGCGAGCCAAGCAATTCACCATGGACTTCAACTGCCTCTTTTGGAAGCAATTAAGGATACAAAATAACACTAATTCCATTTTTTTGAAGCCACTTTCAATTCTAAAGCTCTCAGCGTTTGTCAGACTTAAACAATTTGTTGCTCCCTCTGTAAACTTACTCGCTTCTAGACCCGTTTGCAGAACAGACACAGACGACGTCCTCAGAGTTCTCCTGGCATCAGGTGGCCCCCTGAGCAGGAGGCCCTTGGTGCTTGCCAGGGACACACCAGCATGTCAGGAGCCACATCCTCTAGTGCCACAAACCAGGAACATGCAGCCACAACATGCAGGGCCAGGGGAACACGCTCCAGGACGACTTGGAGAAGGAATTCCCACGCAACCCCTGTGGTGGGATGTTAGAGCCGAGTCACACCAGCCTGTCCAGAGCGGGAGGACCACGCCTCTCCCACTTGCTGGACAGGGCTCCCGAGTGTTCTGTAGGAGGGACAGTAGTTCTGGCACAAGGGAGCGTGGTGGCCTGCAAGTGCCGGGAAGGGGAGAGACGCCCTGTAGGTGCTGGCCCAGGAAGCACGTCGCCCTAGAAAGCACTGCTCAGCCTCAGAGCTGGCCTGTCCTCACCCTGGACGGCGCTGCCACGGGCAGGAGAAGCTCCAGGGTGGGAACACGTGCTCCCTGCCTTGGGCCCCCTTTGCAGGCTCTGAAGACAAGAACCAGAACACCCTAGAAGCAGGACAGGGCTGTCAGAGACCCCAAGGTCCTGCCACAGAGGCCACCTGTTGCAGCGCCCCTTCCCTGAGCCCCAGCCTGGACATCGCTGCCCAGACCTAGACATGGCTGGCACGGCCTTTTCTGCTTCACTCAAGGAAGGAACTGCCTCTCCCCCAGACAGGGCACCATGGTTTACTGCGGGAAGCAGCAGACGGTGGCAGGATGGGCCACACTGGCTCCAGTACCTGCCACGAACTCACAGCGTGGCCATGGCAATCACCAAAACTTCTCAAAAAGTAGGAGAAGGCGCTGCCACCACAGAATGGCTGGGGCACCCACCCACGTTACCATTTACCAGGGCAGGCACAGAGAGCTGGTGCCGATTCTACCACCAGAAGGTCACAGCAGTGGCTGGAAACAGCTGCAATTTCACAGGGAGGAAACCACAGCTCAGAGAGGGAAGTGACTTGCTCAGAGTCACAGAACCAGCGAGTGAAGGTGCTGGACTGGGAGCCCAGCACATGGGCTTTGAGGACGGAGGCTAGTCTGACCTCAGCAGGACACTGCATAGACCAAAGAGTCTCAAGCCGTTGTCACTCCCCATAGGAAACTCAGAGACCCGGGGCTGATGACACAGTGCCTTCCCTAGCCCCCGATGCTATAAGGCCTGGCAGGAAGCGTTTCCAAATGGGAGAGCCCAAGAAAACCAAGAGCCTTTGAACCTCTCCTTGGAGGGGCTTGTCACATGGCACAGCGTCTGGGGGACAGCGGAGTGGGCAGTGCTGAAAGGAAGAACCTCAACAGAGGGCCATGAACTCTGGCTCCTGGCACTGCTCAAGCTGTGGGCTGCCCTGGGCCCAGACGGCACCCTCAGCCCACTCTGGCCAGTGCAAATGGGCAGGGCACCTGCATTATCAACTCAGCCAGGACTAGAAGACAGGACGTGGGACAGACAAGAGGATGGCTGCGGCCACCAGGCAGGGTGTCGCTGAGGCCAGGAGGGAGGTGGGGACAAACACCCCAAGTCAAGGGATCTGGCAGGAGGAGGCAGGAAAGCTTCACCTCATTGGAGAGGCCATGAGACCCTCCAGTGCCCACAAAGATTTGCTGCTCCCCGAGGCATTTTCCAAGCTCTAAATCCAGAGAAGCACTGGGGCCACCAAAGAGGCCCAAGCAAAGAGGGAGGGATAAGCCGAAGAAAGCCCAGCAAGATCGAGCAGAGTAAAATGCCACACCAGCCAGAGAAAGGGTCAGAGAGTTAAGTTTCAAATTTGAAAGAACAAAGTCAAGATACAGAAGATAGGCCAGGTGCCGTGGCTCATGCCTGTAATCCCAGCACTTTGGGAGGCTGAGGTGGGAGGATTGCT
>VBSM01002153.1:22632911-22647784 GCA_008086735.1 Cheirogaleus medius
AAAAAAAAAAAAAAGATGAAAATTATAAAACTTCTAGACACAGGAGAAAATCTTCATGATCTCAGGTTTAACAAAGATTTCTTCCAAACAACACAAAAAGCACACACTCAAAACCAATAAATCGGACTTCACCAAAAGTTAATACCTATGTTCTTCAAAAGACAGTTAAAATTAAACAGCAAGCCAGACTGGGAAAAACCATGGGGAATAATATTCACAATACATATATCTGACAAAGGACTGGTATCCAAAAGATATACAGAACCCCACAACTTACCAAGGAAAAGACAACTCCGTAAAAAAATGGGCAAAAGACTTGAACAGGCACTTCTGAAAATGCCCCACACACTTTACAAAACATGACAGGCAGCATCCTCCATCAGTTAAACCACAAGTTAAAACCACAATGAGACACCGTGTCCCACCCATTAGAATGGCTAAAACTTAAAAAACTGACACCACTAAGTGTTGGCGAGGATACAGAGCAACTGGAACTCTCGCCCACTGCTGGTATCCTATAAAATGGTGTCCTCACACTGTGCCCCTGGAGGGCCATGCATTTACCTTTACAAGAAACTTCCAGACCGGGCGTGGTGGCTCATGCCTGTAATCCTAGCACTCTGGGAGGCAGAGGCAGACGAATCGCTCAAGGTCAGGAGTTCGAGACCAGCCTGAGCAAGAGCGAGACCCCGTCTCTACTAAAAAATAGAAAGAAATTAATTGGCCAACTAAAAATATATGGAAAAAATTAGCCGGGCATGGTGGCACATGCCTGTAGTCCCAGCTACTTGGGAGGCTGAGGCAGAAGGATCGCTTGAGCCCAGGAGTTTGAGGTTGCTGTGAGCGAGGCTGACGCCACGGCACTCTAGCCTGGGCAATAGAATGAGACTCTGTCTCAGAAAAAAAAAAGAAAGAAAGAAAGAAACTTCCAAACCTATTCTGTGACTCAGCAGTGCCACTCCTGGGTACCTATGGGCAAGTAACTCTCCTACCTCCCCCAGGCCTGAGACCCTAGGTTTCCTCGCAGAACGAGGTCCACATATACCTGCACCCTCCTCCCCAGGTGGCATATCATCCACACTGTTCTGCCCTTGCTTTTGTCACTCAGTGCATCCTTGAGACTGCTCCAGTCAAGACCCCTTTTTCATCAGCTGCACAGCGCTCCCAGTGGGGCTATGCCAGTCCTCAAAGGTGGACGTCTGACGTCTACGTTGTTTCCAATCTCCTGCCCCCTCGCCCACCTCACCTGATAGTCCTTCTGCAGCAACACGGTATGCACGAGGCTCTTGTCAAGGCACAGGGCTGCGAGCTTCCGGCAGGTGCACCGGACATTCAAAATCAGGTCTGTGCTGGGGACGTGGCTGAGGATGTGCAGTAGGATTTCATCGGAGAACCCCAGGAGGTGGGCGCCACCCGCCATCCCAGCAGGGTGTGTGTCATCATCGTTGGACATGTCCTGAAAATAAGGGGGACACCAAATTCCCACAGGATCTCCAAAGGCCGCCATCAGCCTGGCCTCCCCAGCCAGGGAGAGAAGCTAAGAGATGCCCTCACCACAGTCCAGGGGAAAGAAGGTGCTTTTATGAAAAATCTTAACTGCATAGCAAAGAATTCATGAGAGGCTTCAAAACCCCTTTTTAGATCTGCAAACCAGGATCTCTCCTCAAAAGTAAAAGATTAGTAAAAAGATCATTACGTGTTTAAAAGAGGTTTTTCCAGGCCAGGCGCGGTGGCTCACGCCTGTAATCCTAGCACTCTGGGAGGCCGAGGCGGGCGGATCGCTCAAGGTCAAGAGTTCGAAACCAGCCTGAGCAAGAGCGAAACCCCACCTCTACTAAAAATAGAAAGAAATTAATTGACCAACTAAAAATATATATACAAAAAAAAATTAGCCGGGCATGGTGGCACATGCCTGTAGTCCCAGCTACTCGGGAGGCTGAGGCAGAAGGATCGCTTGAGCCCAGGAGTTTGAGGTTGCCGTGAGCTAGGCTGACGCCACGGCACTCTAGTCCGGGCAACAGAGTTAGACTCTGACTCAAAAAATAAATAAAAAATAAAAGAGGTTTTTCCTACTAAAGGCCACCGGTCAATTGTCGCACGATTTTAGGCTCAACAATGTAACCACTCACCAAGATTCTCCACTGTTGAGAGTCACTATTTTCCAACTCTGTCCCAGACATCAAGCTATTAATATATTCTTGAAAACCCTTAGGTAGGAGTATTCTATCAAGAAACTTATTGAGAGCCAGGTGCAGTGGTGCACACCCATAGTCCCAGCTGCTCAGGAACCTGAAGCAGGAGGATCAATTGAGCCCAGGAGTTCAAGGCCAGCCTGGGCAACACAGTGAGTTCCCGAAGGAAGGAGGGAAGGAGGGAAGGAGGGAAGGAGGGAGGGAGGGAGGGAGGGAAGGAGGGAAGGAGGGAGGGAGGGAGGGAAGGAAGGAGGGAGGGAGGGAGGGAGGGAGGGAGGGAAGGAGGGAAGGAAGGAAGGAAGGAAGGAAGGAAGGAAGGAAGGAAGGAAAAAAAATAGTTACTGAGGACAATAAGACTGTCTTCACTTTGCAGGGCTGCCATAATAGCCAAATGAGTTATCACACATCAAGTCCTTAGAACAATGTCTGACAACAGTAGCTGTTTCAGCATTGCCATTAAGGGTAAGCAAAAGTAGACGAACCGCCATTGAGAATAAAACTACACAAGTCCTTATAAAGAAGAAACAGTATCTACTAGACTAATGAGATTTTCAAATCTTAAAATCAGTAATAAATAATAGGGACTCCACAATTTATCTCCATTTTTCATATTTTCTGGTTAGAGACTCATGTTGGCATTTCCAATAAGAAATCTGTAGATCTCATTTGCTCTGCTGTAGCTATCCAGCAAACTACCAAGTGTTCTTCCCTAACGTGAGCTTTGGTCCAAATGCTCAATGCCTTTTCGACTTGTACAACCAAGAGGGAGAGGGGCTAGACCCACGCTAATGTGATATGAAATCCCCAAATCAAGGACAAAGGAATACAGAAGACTTTACTAAGCAGGGTTCATGGCAGATGAGTCCCTGCACTGTCCCAGCACTCCCGCCTCGGGCTCCTCCTGCCTCCTCCAGGGTGCTCCTCTCTCTAGGCACCCAGGAGAGAGCACCCAGAACCACCCTTGCTGCCTTTTCAGAGACTGTCTACACGACCCTCACCTCCAGCCTCCTGTCTTCCATCCTGCTTCCTGTACATATTTGCATGGATGGAAACTTTAAGTTTTGGAAAGCCCTGCTGCTGCCATGACAACCATGAGGGCCGTGGAGGAAAAGCCTGTCTGCACACCCCACGCAGGCGTCGGAGGTTTCCTGGGAACGCTGACTGTGCAGCCCTTTCGCCCTGTCCCAATGGGCTCCCATCCTGCCAGGCCATCACCAGGCCCTAGACAGGTGTCCAGGGATGTTTAAAGAATCGTCCTCCATCTTCCATAAGAGAAAGCTACAATGGACACCAAAGAACGTGGCCAGGTCAGAGAGTGTATTTATCATGAGGGTCAGAGGATCAAGAACTTATCTCGACAGCATCGACTCTTCAACCTGCCCTTCTTCAACTGCCCTCCCCTCCCCCCCAGCCTATCTTCTTGCTTCCTCTGTCACAAGGGCAGAAGGCAGCCCTGAGACCCAAGTCCACAGCTGTGCTGTGTCGTATTCTGAGTCCAATGACTTTCCCGTCACACAGTATTTCCCAGAGAATAGTCAAGGGGATCACCTAGGCACCTCATAACAATTGGATTCCCAGCCTAGACCTGTGGAATCCATGCCCAAGGGACAGGCTCCTGAACCAGGGACGATCCTTATCAGAACCAGGGATAACTTCTATCAGAACCAGGGATAACCCCCACCAAAACCAGGGACAACCCCTATCAGGAGACCTTGGCAAATACTGTGTTTCCCCGAAAATAAGACCTACCCATAAAATAAGCCCTAGCAGGATTTCTAAGCATTTGCGCAATATACCCCTACCCCGAAAATAAGACCTAGTGATGGGCGTGGCTATGCAGCCTATCTGCACAACCCATGCATTTCGTCGTGGAGCGGTAAAGAAGATGAGCAGCCCTTCTCATCTGCCCCATCGTGACAGCTACTATCCCAGAGGTGACCGGAAAGATGCGGGCAGCCCCACCAACAAGGTCGGCTCCCCCGTCAGGTCCCGGCCATCCTGTGCGTGCTGCAAGCTGAGGCTTTGAGGGGAAAATAACACATCCCCTGAAAATAAGCCCTAGGGTGTCTTCTTGAGGAAAAATAAATATAAGACCCTGTCTTATTTTCGGGGAAACACGGTAGGGCTCTGCAGAGGCCCAGGGCTGTGAAATCACAAGACTGGGTTTTACTCCCATTGAATGGCCTGAGCCCCACCCCCATCCCTAATTTGTAGATTTATGAAGTAAGAATGCCACTGGAGCACTCTCATGAGTAAGAGTAAGAACAAGAGCAAAACATTATTTAAAAAACTCCAGCATCATATAATTTCCAATTATGCTATTATGCTGAATTTTTCTTAAAACCACCTAGAAATCACAAGAATTAAAAAAAAAGAAAAAAAATAGAGAACGCACCAAGAATTAAGTCCCAGCTCCCTCTATCCAGTCTCAGCACATTCCACAGGATCATTTTTTCCACATGCTGTGCCCCAAATAAAAGAGAAGTTTTGTCCCAGGCCAGACCCCAAATGCTGTGGCAAGGCCAGCAGCACACAGGCTAGGTGGGGGAGGCTGATGGGAGGAGAGAAGCCAGCTGGGCAGCAGTTCATGATGGCCCCCCCACCCCCTGAATCTCTGGCCAGCTAATCCTGGGAGGTGGCCGCTGGGTTTGCAACAACTGAGTCATTTCTCTGGAACTTAGCTTTCCTGAGACAACTTTGGTAAATTACTACCCTTTGCATCCAGAAAAAGTTGCAAGCTCTGGAGAAGCAACAACAAACCAGGGGTATCCACCAGGATGACAAGAGAGAGGGAATGGGCCTCCAAGCTTCTTTTTGTTGTTGTTGCTGCTGAGGCAGGGTCTTGCTCTGTCACTGAGGCTAGAGTTCAGTGGCATCATCATAGCTCACTGCAGCCTCAAACTCCTGGCCTTAAGCAATCCTCCTGCCTCAGCCTCCCCAGTAGCTGGGGCTGCAGGCATGGGCTACCGCACCTACTAATTTTTCTATTTTTTTTGTAGAGATGGGGTCTCTATATGTTACCCAGGCTGGTCTCGAACTCCTGGCCTCAAGTTACCCTTCTGCCTCAGCCTCCCAAAGTGCTGGAATTACAAGCAAGAGCTACCACACTCAGCCCAAGTTTCTTAATCTGTGAAATAAAAACATGGCCCAAATATGCCTACCTCCACACATACCCAAATAAACTCATACTCGCTTCCATCTGTCTCTCAGACAATGTGTTGTCAGCCACAGGGGAAACTGAGGCAGACTCATCCTCCATCTTAAAAAAACCCAGGTAACTAACCCAAGGTCAGAGGGCAAGCAATGCAGAAAGCAGGGCCCGATGTGCTGAGCCAGGAACTGTCCTTCCCTCCAGCACCAGGAAAGGGCAGCTGGGGCCTCCTGACAGGTCCTGACCAGGCACCAAATTTCTGGAGCCTCCTGAAATTCCAATTCAGGGGTGAGAAGCAGGTCCTGGAATGTGCTTGTAACAGGTCAAAGTGATCCTTATCAGGCACACTGGGAGCCACCTGGCTATAATGACGACATGACAGTGGTTTAAAGAGTTTAGTTATTCATTAAACTCATTATTTTTAAAGTCGGCAATGACTTTCAAAATCAGACACCCCATTCTAGAATCACAGAGAGGGGATGGTTGCACAACCTTGTGAATACAGTTTTCTTAAAAAAAAAAAAAAACCACTGAATTGTACACTTTAAAAGTGAGAATTTTGTAGTACGTGAATTATATCTCAATAAATAAATAATTTGACTGTCCCAGAAAAAGAGACCTTGATCTCCACACTCAGGGCAAAACTAGACTCACCTCTCTCCTTCTCAGCCTAAGAGGTGTCTGCAATGCCAACAAGGAGCAGGCCTCAACAGCCAGGTCACTCCCATGTGCTTCACGGGACAGAGGGGGCTTTGCGCCAGGACTCCATAAGACCAAGATACCAGACCCACCCACTCTGCAAGACACACACAACTAACTGCAATCTGCTAACACAGCCAGGCTACCCGAGAACTCTTCCTCGGGGAGCTGGAGTTGTCTGGCCCTTCAATCCTATCATCAGTCTGCAGTTGGGCCACACACCCTTCCCTGTCAATCAAGGAGCCACTGGGGCTGAAGAGAGCAGTCAGCAAGCCCAGGACACCTTCCACATATTCATGCCCCATCCACTCTGCGGAAAACACTTGAACCTCTCAAACTTGTTCTCTAGAACCCAGGCAAGCTCCTAAAACTTAGAAGTGTGCCCAACAGTCTGAGTCCTGGAAGATGACAGATATCCAGGTAGGCAGGAAGCAACAAAAAGGAAGCCAGTAGTCCAAGGCCAGTCCCGCCATACTCTTGTGTGCAGAGAAAACACCTTGCACCACATAACGGGGGACGCGGTGGGATTCTCCATCGGCCCCAGATTTGCGGAACGTTGGAAAAGGAATTCCAGATAAGTTGCAAGTACCCCAGGCAAAATGTCTTTTCCTCCATCACCACCACCCCCCACCCAAGTCAACAAGCAGGCTCCAGAGACAAGTGGGCTGGACTGAAACTGAGCATCCAGAAATAGAAGACAGGGTGGGAAGTGGGCACGGAGGGGAACGTCCCAGAGCTGCAAGCACTGAGCCGAGGCACAGGAGTATGGAGAAAAGGCCCGGAAACTCAGAGGGCAGAGAGGCGGAGAGCAACTCTGGCGGTCAGGAATGTGGGGCTGGAAAAGGGATGGAAAGCCGAGGAGGGACACAGCGTGTGCCTTGGGAGGCAGGGCGAGGGCCTGGGGGTCGGGATGGGGCAAGGATGGGACCAGGAGTAAGGCCAGGGTCCGGATCGGGAGGACAGAGTAGGGTAGGGGTAGGGACAGAAAGAACGCATGGGGACCGGGGTCGGGACGAGAAGAACCTGGGGGGCCGAGGCCGCCGAGGCAGGAGCAGAGCGGAGAAAGGCGCGGGCTGTACCTCTCCGGAGCTGGCCATGTCGCGGGCGGGCAGTGCCGCGGCCGCCGGAGCCGCAGCCCCGGGGCTTCCAGCCTGCCGGGTCAGGGATGCTCTATGCCGGCGCGGCCGCGGCTCTACAGAGACCCCAACAGAGGGCGGGGCCTCCGTCAACTTCCGGCGCCCGCCGACACGCACTTCCGTTAGCCTGCAGGCAGGCCCCGCGTGGCCGCCATGTTGGGTGTGGCGCCGTACGGGGCCCTGCCAGGCCGCGGAGGAGCCCCACAGGTCTTCTTGGCCTTCTCCTCCTCTTCGAGCTCGTTCCCCAAGCTCTGTGCCCTTTGCACACTCTTCTCCAGCCACGCCGGCCTCCTGCCGGCCCAGTACGTCCCCGCCACCAGGCCTTTGCATTTGCCGTTCCCACTGCCTGCAGCGTTCAAAAGCCACCTGTCAGAGGACCTTGCATAAAATAGCAGCTCCTCCTCCCTACTCACATACACACCCATCTGAATTGCCCCTCATCCCGTGTTCTGTGTCTGTATAGGTCTTTGCACCGTCTGACCTACTGTATCTTTTTTTTGCGGGGGGGGGGGTGTCCTCCCCCTAATACGCTGTAAGCAGGAACAGGATTTTCCAGAACCTAGAACTACCCCTGGAGGGTAGTAGGCACTGAATAAATATTTGCTGAGTAAATGAATGTCTGTGCACTTACCCTGAAGCATTTGCATTTAAAAACACTTTATTAGTAGAAATTCATGGGGAAATCTCATGCTCTGGAAGCAGAAAAACTGGGTTTGCATACAGATGCTGACTTCTGGGTGACCCTAAGCAAGTGTTAGTTTTCTAGGGCTGGCCTAACAAAGTGCCACAAACTGGGTGGCTTACACAACAGGAATTTATTCCCTCTCAGTTCTGGAGCCCAGCAATCTGATATCAGGATGGTGGCAAGGCCATGCTCCCTCCAAAGGCTCTAGGGGAGAATCCTGCCTTGCTTTTTCCTAGCTTTTGGTGGTTGCCAGCAATCCCTGGACTTCCTTGGCTTGCAGCAGCAAAACTCCAAGTTCTTCCTCTGTCTTCATGTGGCAGTCTCTCCACTGTGTCTGTGTGTGTTATAAGGACACCAGTTATGTTGGACTTAAGGGCCCACCTTAACCCAATATGACCTGACCTTAACTAGTCACATCTGCAAAGACCCTATTCCAAATAAGATCACATTCTGAGGTTCCAGGTGGACATGAATCTTTGGAGGACACCATTCACCTCTGTACATCAGGTTTCATATCATAGCCCCCCAGGCCTCATTTCCCTCCCACCTCCTAGGGTTGAGCCACTTACTAAGTATGAAGAATCCTCTAATGAGCACCAACTGTGGATCATGGCAGTAGGGGCAGGGCAGTCCTTTCCCCCAAAGAGCTCATGGTTTTGTGGACAGTTAAGTCCAACTTCAAGCATAACAAAAGTGATCCTTAGTGGAGTTCCCCTTGTTTCCCATAGGAGCACGGTTCTGGCCCAGACAGGCATCTGGGGGAGTTTCACAGAGGCCCAGGAGTCTCCTGCAACGCTCCGGCCCCCACCTGTCCTCCCTCTTCCTCCTCCCTCCACCCCTCTGTACCAGCCGCTCTGGCCTGTGAGCGTGAAACACTCACTCATTGCACAGGCTCTTTCTCTGGGGCAGTGCTTTGCTCCTGGTGGTTGATGGTTTCAGTCGTAAATCAAATGTCACATCCTCCTGGCAGGTCTTCCCTGAAATTATGTTTCCTAGCCTCCCTGACTCATTCCTTCTTTTCCCCCACAATTTTTCATTAGGTATGTTTTTCATGTGGCTGACTTGTTTATTTTCTGTCCCCTACTAGAACAGTGCTTGGCAGTAGCAGGTCCTTGATACATGTTTGCCAAATAAATTCTTGATTAAATGAAATAATGCATCTAAGTTTCCAGTGCAGAGGAGCAATTCAATCAACAGAAGCTATAACCACTACTGCTAATATTAGTTCTAGTGAGGAAGGGATCCTACATTTCAAGGGAGGCCCCAATTCTGAGAAACAATTAAGACAGAAACCACTGAGTATTGGGCTCAAGGACCCCCCTGGGGGCAGAGTCAGTGCCAGTGCCTCGCTGCGCTCACCCTCTCATGGGTGCACTCCTCACAGCGTCCCCAATAGCTCATGGTCTGAGAGCCCCCCCTGCAGCGCCTGTCTGGCCGGCCCTGGTGGTGAAGGAGACCCTGAGGCCAGGGCTGAATATTAGGCCACTGGGCCATGTGAGTTCCCTGAGAGCCTGCAGTAGAGGCTGGAAACAAGTTGGGCCATAGCAGGGGGTTCTTCCTTCCCACCTCCTTCCAATTCATCTACAGTGGGGTCTAGAGAAAGCAGCTCTTTCCTAATAAAAATTACAACAGCCACCATTCATGAGCCTCTGGGTGTAACTAACACTTTCCATGTAGCATTGCACTCTAAGTGTCACCAAACCCCAGTGTGGTATATCCTGTCACCAATCTTGCAGAGGAGGACGCATGTCCAAGTGAGTATCGAAGGTGGGATTTGAGCCCACGCTGTCTCTATTTAAGTACCCACCAGGAGAAGCAGAGCAACTTCTCCCATTCAGCCTCCTTAGCTATTGTGGGGGGCGGTGCCTCCCAGGTATTTGGAGGCAGCATCGAGGAGTCGGTGGAGCCTGGTGAAGCTGGGAACAGAGTCTTCGAAGGGGCCTGCTGGGAGAACCTCCACACCTGCCTATGGGTGACTCTTCCTGTGCCAGACACAGGCCACCACCCACATAGCCCCTGTCCCCACCTTCAGAGAGAGCCTTACCCCAGAAGCATTTTTGAAGGATCCAGGCTCTTCCCACCAAATCCACAGTGACCTCCTTTTTTTTTTTTTGGAGACAGAGTCTCACTCTGTTGCCAGGGCTAGAGTGCCGTGGCATCGGCCTAGCTCACAGCAACCTCAGACTCCTGGGCTCAAGCGATCCTTCTGCCTCAGCCTCCCAAGTAGCTGGGACTACAAACATGTGCCACCATGCCCGGCTAATTTTTTCTATATATTTTTAGTTGGCCAATTAATTTCTTTCTATTTTTAGTAGAGACGGGGTCTCGCTGTTGCTCAGGCTGGTTTTGAACTCCTGACCTTGAGCGATCTGCCCACCTCGGCCTCCCAGAGTGCTAGGATTACAGGCGTGAGCCACCGCGCCCGGCCACAATGACCTCTTAAAACTACATTTCGACTAGAGTTAAAAACTTATGCCCACATGATAACCTGCACACGGATGTTTATAGCAGCTTTATTTTTGATAGCCAAAACCTGGAAGCAGCCAAGATCTCCTTCAGTAGGCGAGTGGACAAACTGTGCTACCTCCACTGAAAAGAAACCAGCCCTCAAGCCACGAAGAGACATGGAGGAAACTGACATGCGTGTGACTCAGCGAAAGAAGCCAATCTGAAAAGGCCACATACTGTATGATTCCAACTATAAGACATTTTGGAAAAGGCAAAACGACAGAGACAATAAAGAGATCGGTGGTAGTCAGGGTTTAGGGGCGAGGGAAGGATGATTGGGCAGAGCACAGGGACTTTTAGGGCAGTGAAACTACTGTGTATGTATAGGGTTATAATGGTGGATACACGTCATAGATTTGTGCAAAGCTGTGGAAGGTACAACCACAAGAGTGAACTCTAAAGTAAATTGTGGACTGGGTGATAATGTGTCAGTGTAGGTTTATCAGTTGTAACAAATGTAGCACTCTGGTGCCCATGTTGATAGAGGAGGCGGCTGTGGGTGTGTGAGCACAGGGAGGAATTGGGAACTCTCTGTGCTTTCTGTTCTATTTTTCTATGAACCCAAAACTGCTCTAAAAAATAAAGCCTATTAATTTTTTTGAAAACTGCATATCTGACCTTCTCACTCCCAAAGGTCCTCCCACTCACACCTGCTCAGGGACTTTGCACATGCTATTGTCTCTGTCTGGTGGCTCTCACCCAACTCTGGCTAATTTCTCTTCTCCCTCCCAACATCCCTTCTGCAGAAAGCCTACCCTTCCCCAGACCAGGTCATAGTCCTCAGTCATATCCTCAGAATATTCCTAGGTGGCATTTATCATAGTGGATAATTAAATCATCATCAGTAGGAGTTTTTGGTTAACGTCTGTCCTCCCAGGATGATGGAAATGTTCCATATCCATCATCCACAGCCACTGGCTACTGGGCGCTTGAAATGTGGCTTGTGTAACTGAGAAACTGACTTTTTAATTGTAATTGGTTTAAATTATTTTATTTATTAAATTTAAATGAATTTAAATAGCCAGAGGTAGCCAGCGGCTCCCATATGGGACAGGGCAGCAAGACTGCAAGCTTCACGGGGACAGGGACGCTGTCTTTATGTCACTGCTATACCCCTAGAACCTAACACTGTGTGGCTGCTCAAAATACACGTTGAATGATGAATGAATGAATGAATGAATGAATGAAGGGACTGATCCATGGCATAGGCCTCTGAATGATTCCAGCCCCCATTTCCCTTGGGTGATTTCAGGCCAGTTCAGGGATGTCCTTTTCCCTGTGCCTTCTGCAAGGGAGGATCTGCCAGATGGCCATGTCTCCACCCCACCCCGCTCCAAGTCCTTTGTCCAAATTCTGACACCAGAAGTGCTCTGGATTGGGCTCCATGAAGAGGTGTCAGAGGAAGGGGGCGGCCTAGAGTTCCAGAGCCCCTGCTTGTGCTGGGGTTGCAGTTCCGTGCAGACGAGATGCTTTGCAGAGGAACAGTCCAGCAAGGTGGGTTTCAGCTCATTAGAAAGGTGCCTCAGGGGGACCCAGCCACCTGAAAAAGGGGGGAGCTCCTGTTCCAGGGGCAGAGCAAGCCCAAGAGGAACTGAACCTACTGCAGAGGGGTTCCTCAGCCTTGCAGACAAGTCAGTGTACAGGCTGTGTACAGCCTCTGCATTTCTGTAAAACAAGAGAATCAAGGGTGTGAACCTTGATTTGTCTGGCCCATTGATCTGTCCAGGGAGGCGCTGATGTGGCTTCACAGGAATAGGGTCAAAGACAAACCGGTTAACTCTAGTTTTTTTTTACTTCCAAGGTGGGGAATCTGGGGCCAGCCACCTGCCCTCTCTAAGCTTCAGTTTCCAAGCCTGTCACATGGGTGCTGAGAGAAAGACAAAAGGCAATGTGGGCCGGGCTCACACCTGTAATCCTAGGACTCTGGGAGGCTGAGGTGGGAGGATCTCTCAAGGTCAGGAGTTCGAGATCAGCCTGAGCAAGAGTGAGACCCCGTCTCTACTAAAAATAGAAAAATTAGCCAGATGTGGTGGCACACCTGTAGTCCCAGCTACTCAAGAGGCTGAGGCAAGAGGATTGCTTGAGCTCAGGAGTTTGAGGTTGCTGTGAGCTGTGATGACACCACTGCACTCTAGCCTGGGTGACAGAGTGAGATTCTTGTCTTAAAAAAAGAGAGAGAGAGAATGTGGCATTCTCTCTTTCTTTAAATGACTTCGGTCTGGGTTCTGGGATGCCAGGCTTTTGTCCCAAGCCAGGCATCTGGTGGTCAGCCTTGCCCAGGAGGGAAGGGGTGGGGCCAAAGGATTCTCAAAGTAAAATGTGTTCCTGGGCTGCATTTCCGGAGCCTTTAGAGGAACGGATTGATTCAACACCTGCTCACAATCACCCTTCCAGTTGTTACTGATGTGCCCATTTCTCAGATGAGGACATGGATAGTGATGCAACTTCCCAAGGCCACATAGATAAAATGTCTGACAACCATTTCATGTCCCATTCTGTCCCGGGAAGGGGAGTTGTGTCTCTTCTCCAGGAGCCAACTGATCCATCCATGCCTCTGAGACACACATGCCACACCACCTGCCTGGGTGACTCTCCTCTGGCCTCTGGGACCAACTCAAGCATCCTTCCCCCAGGAGGACTTGTGGGGAAGCCGACTCAGGAGTGACGGCTCCCCTCTCTCCATCCCGAGTCTGCCCAGTTCTACGATCCGTTATTACTTTTTTAGGTCTCTAAAAGGCAAAATGATTGCTTTTTAAAAATCTGTATTTCTGGCTGGACCTCTTCCTCTTGAAAGACTTTTAGAGCAGGTGGTGGCTACAGCTTGTGCAGCCATGGACGAGGTTAAGAATGGGGACTTTTGTGGCAAGGAGCTGCTGAAACAGCTGGATGACCTGAGGATGGATCTGTCCCAGATGCACGTCGCACAAGTGACAGGAGACAGTGTCCAAGCTCTCCCACAGCCAAGTTGTCCACAAATCCATTGCCATGTTCTCACCATCATTAACCAGACACAGAAAGAAACCTCAGGAAATTCTACAACGGCAAGAAGCACAAGCCCCTGGATCTGTGGCCCCAAAAAGCTCTGAGAACCTGAAGACCCAAAAGCAGCAGTGGAAGGATCGGCTGGACCCACCGCGGCTGGACGGAGCCAAGGCCTGAGCATCTGTACCAACAAAATGTAAAATAAAAATCTGGGCTGGGCACAGTGGCTCCTGCCTATAATCCTAGCACTTTGGGAGGCCAGTTCAAGGCTGCAGTGAACTGATTGTGCCACTGCACTCCAGCCTGGGTGACAGAAAGAGACCCCACACACACAAAAAATCTTTCTTGGTTTTTCCAGCTTTCCTAAAGCACAATTCAATGAGTTTTGGTGTATGTCTACACCCGTGAAACCACCACAATTGACATAATGATCACCTGATATTCATCCATGATCCTGTATTAACTGCTCTTTCTTATCTCAACTGCTAAGTGCATACTCATTTGCCTATGTATTATGTCTTTCCCATTAAATTGGGTGCCTCACGAGGGCAGAGAACCCATTTAAGCTTGTTCTCCACTATACTCCCAGTACCTGGCACAAAGTGGCTGAATGGGTGGATGAATGAATAAATGAATAGGACCCTTGTTTCCAGACTGGCAGATCCTTCAGGGTAGGGTCTTTGTCCAGGTCATCTCGGTTGCCTCAGGCCCACCATATACAGTGGGCACTCACTAAACTGTGGAACAAGTAAGTGGCCAAAGGTAGAAACTTCTTTGCAGGCCCAGGATCAGAACAAAACAGCTGCAACTGTTCCCAGAAGGCCTTTCCTTGATAAACCCTTCTGGGGACCTCTAAGATAGCACAGGGGGAAGGGGACCATCTCCTCTCAGCCAGAAGCTGCTGTGCACAGGGGACAGTCTACAGTTCCCATGGCAACAGGGTGGTTTCTGGAACTCCTATGCACCTGGTAGTGTTTTAAGGAGGCATGCCCCATGGAGAGCCTCACCCTGCTCCCTTCCTTAGTTCTTTTCTAGCAGAGTGAAGGGAGACTTGGTTTCAAGTCAGAACCGCACCTGCCCCGCCAGGCAGACCCTGCCCTCCACCAGCCTGGCTGCTTCCCCACTGCACCTTGGGACTGATTACCAAGCCAGGGCCTGGATTTGAGATTGGATCCTGAGAGGACCCAGGACAGGTACCCACGAAGTCACAAAGCTGAATACAGACCTCTCAAGGTGACCTGGCAGGCATGGGTTGCAGACCCTCCCTAGCTGCTGTGACCCTGGAACAGGCTGTCCCACAAATAAAGGCAAGAAGCACACAATTACCCATCCCATTTCAGGAGGGTTCCGTGCTAAAAGTGATCCTTCTCTGGAGGAGCCTCGATTCACCATAGGTAGAGAGGTACCTACCCAATGCCAGTGAGAGGCATGGAGCTGCCACCCTCTTGAAGCACATGGACCCTCAGAGCCCAGAGAAATAGGGATACCTGGGGGTCAGACCAATAGAAGCAGCTAGAGTC
>VBSM01002153.1:22649441-22661219 GCA_008086735.1 Cheirogaleus medius
GGCCTGCCTGTTTCTCGTGTCCCCCACCCACCCCGGGACCCTCTGAGTGTGGGTGTCACAGGAACAGTGCGCACCCAGGTGGTTAAGGGTCAGCACGATGCCAGGGGCTCTGGGTCCCCTGGGCTCATGCTTAAGGAGCGCTTGTGGGCACGGAGTGGCCAGGGAGTCATTCCCCCTACCTAGCATTAGCTCAACTTCCCCGGAGATCCTGGGCTGGGGGCCTCTAGTGGGGGGCTAAGTGTGTGGGAGGGTTACTGGAGAGATCTGGGCTTGAGGGGTAGAGTGTGGGGTGGGGTGGGGGAGTCAGGGGACTTGTGGCCACACTCCTGGGACGGGGCAGGCGCCAGGGTCCCAGTAGGTGGAGGTGGCCTGTGAGGAAGACTCCAAACCTCCCCTGCTGCAAGCCTGGGAAGACAGTGGGCAAACTCTTTCCCCGCAGCCTGCTACTGCTGAGGGCTGTGTGGTCACACCCGGCCAGGACCAGGCCTGGGCCGTTAGCTGGTGACCCAAACAGCTGCAGGCACTGCCGGGCTGGGACTGGCTCCATACAGCTCTGGGCCTGGGGCCCACCATCCGTTGTCTGTCTATCAAGTGTGGTCATAGCTCAACTGCCCTCCTGGACCATCTGGAGGCCATCAAGGACCCTAGGGAGCAACACTCAATGTGCCAGAAAGGACTTGGAGGGTGCGGTGAGGCCAGGAGCTCAAAGCCAGCCAGAGAAGACCCTCCCATTTCCACCCTTTCTTGCCCCAGGTCTGTCCACCAAACATCAGACCAGACCTGGGTGTCCAGGAGTGTTCTGCTCCAGGAGCCTCCCGTCTGGCAGGGGAGGCAGAGTCCACACCCAGACGGTGGCCACACAGTGGTCAGGAGCATGGGACCCCAGAGGGGCATCTGGCTCAGTCTAGAGGAGCATGCACTTCCTTGGAGGTAGTGGCAGGAAGCCGGATTTTCACACAAAGAAAAATGGGAGGGGTGGTCCAGGTAGGGGCACTGGCCTGTCACCACTGATTTGTCTGCAGCCACCCAGGGCCGCCCCAGGGCTTTGTAGCACGTAGTAGGTGCTCATGAATGAGTGTGTTGAAACCAGTCAAGATTCATCCATATATGGATGTGGAACCTGCAGCCAGGGAAGAGGTAGTTTGGTCTAGTTCACAGTACAAGCCTGGTGGCAGGGCACTTTGAAGGTTGCAGAAGTCACAACCTGGTGGAATGCTGACCATCACCCAGCACTCAGTGGAGACCTCAGGTTCAAAGCCACACATACACTAGCATTCCCAGAGAACTGCCAGAGACTTGCCAGGGCTCCCCGTCACTGCCCTAGGCCAGAGTGAACTTTCCCAGCCTGTCTACTCCCTGCCTCCGGGGGATGGGACTGCCCTGTCCCTGGCCTTGTACTCTCAGTTGCAGGCATCTTGCCAGCTGCCTTAGGACCTGCCAGCCCTACAATTCACCGAGGGTTGTGGGGTCACCCTTTTGCTGTCTGCTTTCTGTTGAAGAGGGCTGCTTCCGGCTATTTGCTGAACCTGACAAGGGGGTGCTGGGGAGCATGAGATGGGGCTGCAGGGCGAGGTAGCTCATGGGGTGAGAGCAGACCTGATCCCCAAGCAGGACCTGCACTGCCACTTTGGCTCTTCTCAGCCAGGGACTGGCCAAGGGACAGCAGCTCCAGCCCCACCCGATCTTAAGCTGGAAATCTCCTGCTGGCTTGTGGTTCCCTCTGTCTGCAGTGGGCCATTTCCTGGTGCTCTCCTATGCATCCTTTGAGGCCCACCCCAGAAGGCCCCTCCTTGGGGGAGCCCTTTAGCATCTGCAACACACAGTTTCCTCCCCACTTCAGACCAAGGCACTGGGCCGGCATTTTTAGTTCAGCCTCCCCCACCAAACTACGAGCCCTTGGAGGCTGTCCATCGCCCCCACTTCCTCTTTCCACACCCACCCCAGGGCTTTGCTCTGTTGAATGAGTTAAGTGACTGCCTGGGTGCAGAAGCCTGGGTGGGGGCAGGGGGAAGCTGGGGAGAGAAAGCCAGCAGGGGACCAGGGGAGGAGGAAGTGCAGTTGGGGGGGGGCGGCAGGAGAGGAAGTGAACAGGTTCTTCTTTGCTTGGGAACTTTGCCCTTGCAGGGAGTTTTCGGAGGAGCTGTCACTTGGGCAGGCACCCAGCCACAGAGAGCCCTCAGCTGTGCGCAGCCAATGCGGCTCCACCTGCTGAGACTTTTTCTTTCCACGCCTCCGCTCTGTGGTTCCCCCACCCTACAAGGCCTTGGGCAAGGGGACATTTACAGTCTATACCAAAGGACCACTCCCTGGCCCTCTTCCACGAAACAACCTCCCAGCCACCTTTGCCCTGGGCTTTCAAGCCCCTCCCTGCCCTGCCAGGAGGCACCCCAAGCTCCCCTTTGCAGAGGCTGAAACTGAGGAGAGACTGCCCCTTCTAGACTTGAGTGAACCCCAGGAGGGCAGGGGCCCTGAGCACAGTAGTTGCTCAGTGAGGGCATAACTGAATGAGCGAGTGAGTGAATGAATGAATGAATGAGGGCTTGAAACATTCCAGAACACACACCCTTTTTACAGATGAGGAAACTGAGGCAAGACTGGTAAAGCACCCAGGGCCTGAAATCCAGGGTGAAGGACTCCAGGGTGAAGGACTCCAGGGTGAAGGACTCCAAGCTCAGTGTCCCCTTAGGCGCCAGCCACACCTCCCACTGCTCCTCCCTGAGTAAAGTGGCCCCTGGAATGTCCGCAGGGCCTGGGTCCAAAAGCTGTTCTACAATCTGAATTCCTGGGCCCCACCTCCCTGCTCTTATCTCCTGAGGCCCAGAGAGGACAGCCACCAGCCCTTGGTCACACAGCAGGGGGCCTCCCTAGGCCTGCTCTTTGCCCCACCCCACCCTGCCTTGCTCCTGGGCTGGTCCCGGGCTCCTGAGTGTGGCACCCTATGTGTGGCATTCCTCTGCCTCCTGCTCGCCTTCTCCTCAGCCTTCAAGGCCCACTACGGCTGCCCTCTCCAGGAAGCCTGCCGTGACTTCCTGTCTCCTCTGCTAAGAGCAGCAGCTTTCCTGCTCAGAGAGGGTACGTGAACCAGCCAGAATCACCCAGCAAAGGCACTGGCAGGAGCTAAACCCGAAGGACTTTTCCACTGAAGTAGCTCCTGGATCACGAAGCTCCTGCATCCAGTGCGCCTGCACTGAGCAGCCAGACCTGCGACCCGAGTTTGCCTGGTGCTGTGTCCAAAAGTGGGAAAAACACCGTGGGTAAAGCAGGCACAAGCCTGGCACCAGCCGTCAAAGAAGGGAGCCGGAGAATAAGTTTGGTGGCTCCAGGAAGGACAGCAACAGGCTTCCGTAGCAGGAGCACACTTTTCAAAGGGCAGTCAGGGAGCGCTCCCAGGAGAAGGTGACCAGGCAGGTGAACGGAGCCTGGCCCCCAGGAACACCTGGCTTCCAGACCCAGCCCCTCCCTGGGCCTCCCCCTCCTCCCTGACACAGTCCTCCGGACAAGGGGGATCCCTGCCCTGGAGGAAGTGGGAACTTCTGACACTTCTTGGAACAGTTTTTAAAAATCCTTAAAAACTACCCTCTGCCTCCTGCCCCCCAGGGTACCTGGAGAAACCACCCAGCTCTCCCGGGGAGTTCCCAGACTTGGTAATTTGATTGAATCATTCAGAAAAGGGATGAGGTTCCCTGGGCTTCCCCCTACACACACACACACATGCACACACGCACACATGCACACACGCACACGTGCACACACGCACACATGCACACACACACATGCACACACACGTGCACACACGCACACATGCACACACACACATGCACACACACACGTGCACACACGCACACATGCACACACACACGTGCACACACGCACACATGCACACACACGCACACATGCACACACGCACACATGCACACACGCACACATGCACACACACACGTGCACACACACGCACACGTGCACACACACGCACACGTGCACACACGCACACGCACAGGGGCTGAGCCCTTTCTTCCTACCCCTGACCCCTGCCAGTACAGCTAACTGTCCCCCTTCTCCAGATGAGAAACTGCGGCAGCCCTGAGAGACCCCAAGTGCTGAGAGGGAGCAGATCTTTCCTTCCCCAAAGACCCTCCCAGACAGCCTGGTAGGTGCAGGGAGGCTGAGGGCGACCCCTTCATCACCTGGGCCCACAGCAACTCCCTGCCCAGTAGGATTCCAGGGGCTCCTGGCCCAGACACCTGCCCAGGGTGTCAGCAAATGTGCCCAGTGGGGAGTCGCACAGGCAGGAGACCGGATGCCCATGGTGTGCTGTGGCTTCATTGCCTTGGGCCTCTCTCCAGGGCTGTGGAAGGGGACAGGGGCCACCTGGCTCCCGGATGGCAGGCAGAGGGCAGTCAGTGGGGTGGGGTCTACTGTCCAGGCCCGGGGCTGAGCATGCAGCTGTGGTCAGTGTGAGGGGCTCACCCCTTCCTGGTGAGGTAGGCTTAGCCCCTGCACTTTCCTGCCTGGCCAGTGGCTCAGAAAATCCCCCTGGAGGTGGGGGAGGGAGGTATGGGAGGGTGAAGCTTGAGGGTTGAGGGGGGCAGCCATGGAAGTGAGGGGAAGGCAGTGTCCCAGAAGGTAGAGTGGTGGGCAGGGCGCCTGACTCAGAAGGCCTCTGGCACACCCGTCTGGGGGTTCAGCCTGCCCTGCCTGGCCTCCTCCAATCCCCCACTCCTCCACCTTCACACCCACACCCCCACCTTCCCAGAGGGGAAGGGAAGGCCGAGGCCCTGAGGGGCCTACTGGGTATGTCTGAGTTCCCCACCTCTGCCGTCCAAACAGCCATCTCCCCATTTCTCAGATGAGCAAACTGAGGCCAGTGAGGGTGAGAGGCTTGGAAAAGCAAAGCTCAGAGCGGCCAGTGGGCAGTAGCAGAGCTGGGTTCTGTGTCTGCACTTGGCCGCCCTGCCCAGCTGTGGGGAGCACACGGGACTCCACATGGGGCACTCCTGGGCTGTCGCCGCCGGCTACTCCAGCCATGGGTCCTGGGGCCCGCCCAAGTGGAAACTCGATCAGCCGTGGCCACTCGGCGTAACCAGGCTCTCCTCAGCCAGAAATCTCTGCTGTGTTGGGCTGGCCAGGAACCCAGCTGCCCCAGGCTTTCCCCATGCCTGGCCCTGTGCCAGCTGTTGGGGACATGAGGGGACCCTCCCAGCATGCACTGGGAACACAGAGCTATAGAGTCCTGACCACATGAGATTGGTCCTCTTTGAGCCCAGAGAAAGTCCCAAACCCAGCTCGGGTCAGCGGGGAGGGCCAGAGGCCTCTTGGGCTGGGGTTTTGATGTGGTGGGGTGGGGGTTTCCCTTGGCACGTTGGCTCCTGCCCCACCATGGGGGAGCCCTGCTCTGTTCGCAGGTCCCAGTAACTCTGGCTGTGCAGTTAGGCTACCTGGAGTCTCCAATAGCCAGGAGGGATGACCAACACCCAATCTTGGGTACCCCATACATTTGCCCCTGGGCCCACCTGGGCTGCTCAGACATCAGGGGTGACAGTGGTGGGGGCACACAGATGTGCCTGAGGCTGTGACCCAGGACAGGGAGGCCTGGAGGGACTTCACAGCAAGCCAACTGCACACAGGCCCTCTGAGCTCAGCAAAGCCACCGTGGAGAGCCCCAGAGCAGGCGGGGTGCCCCAGGAATGGGCAAAGCACCTTTCCTACCCTGTGAGACCTCTAGAATGGTCTTTGGGGGATCCCAGTCTTTCCTCCTCTGAGCCACTTTCACACCTGCGTCAAGTAATATTCAGCTCCGCCACTTACCCACTGGGTATCCTTGGAAAGTGACTCAACCTCTCTGAGCCCACAGGCTCAGCAAGACCCTGTGTGGATGGCACTATCTGGGGGCGGGGGTCTTCTAGACCTCTCAGGGGCTTGTCACAGACACCCTGGAGGCTGGCCACCACCTACCTCCTTAACAAAGGAGGAAACCAAGGCCCAGAGTTGGGCGGAGGCTCACCCAGCGACACACAGCATACATGGCAGGCCAGAGCCCAGGCCTCGAGGGCTGGGGGGTGCAGGTTGTGTGCCTCTGGGATGGTGAGGACACTGCTCAGTCTCTGCTCTGGCAGGGGCCAGGCTGGTCCGTCTAGGATGGGTGCAGAGCCCCACTCCCTGCTGCCCAAAAGGGTGACAGCTGGAAATGCAACCTGAGCTGCTGGGACAACTCTGGCACCTCTGTGTGGCTAGCTTCTCCAGGGTAGCGGCTGTACTCCTGGCCTGGGGTGCCAGGCCAGACAGCCCCTTGCTCAGCCTCACACCTCACCCCTCCAAGGGGGTCTTGCCTTGGGCCAGGCAGGTGGCATCTCTGTGACATGAAGGCCGAGAGTCCCAGCATTGCTGGCCTCTGTGGAGGGCCTCAACAGGGGACCGGGGCGGGAGTGGGGGCGGGGAAGAGCACTCACTGGCCCCCATCCCGGGCCAGCATGGGCAGGTGGGGGCGGGAATCATTTCTCTCCAGAAAGCCTGGACTCCCCTAAGTGGGAGGAACAGGTGTCATACCCAGCTATGTGGCCTGGAAGTCCACTGATGGCATCTGCCCTGGGACACTGACCTTTGGGACCAAGTTGCTGAGGTCTGCACCACCAAAGCAGGGCTGCTGTGCCGGCATCCGGACCCCCAAAGGGGAAGCAAATCTCCTAAATGTCCACCAGGAAGGGACCTGTCATGTGCAGTGACAGATCTCTATGGGACAGCACCGCATGCTGCTGGATATTCAAACCATGGGGGCCGATGGGGACAGCCAGCAGTCGGATAGAGCAAAGCCAGAGTCAGAGCGAATTTTGGGGTGTGTGGTGGATGCTCGGTTAACACAGGACTTTTGTCCCAACCCTTAGCCGCCAGGCCCTGAGCTGCAGGGAGCCACCTGGCCCAAGGTCACCCCGTTGACAGGATGCCAACATCTGTTAATTGCTCGCTGTAGGAGCGCAGAGTCCAGGCCATCTCTGCCCAATGTTAGACACCTCTGAAGGGCCCTTCTAACTCCAGAGCACCCCACAGTGTGGGCCACAATGTCACTGGGCCTGCATCCATCCCGGCTCAATCACTGTTGGCCCCGAGAGCACTTCTGCACGCGTGTCCTCTCCCTGAACTCCACCGCGGAGGCTGCCACCTGGGGCGCTTGACTTGCAACGCGGTGCGACCCCCAAGACAAATCAGTTCCTCTCGCTGGTCCACATGCCTGTCACACACCGAGCTGGTGGTGATAAGAAACAGGGGCGCCACCTTTCCATCATGTCCTTCTGGATTGGTCTTCAACAAGGGCATATTGTTGCAGCATTTGGGCAGGAAGGAATGAGACAGGGAGGTTGGTGGGAGTGGACAAAAGCCCCAAACAGGTGCTTGAAATGAGGAGACATCCAAAATCGCCGGTAGGCATGAAAAGATGCTCCATGTCGTGAGTCATCCGGGAAATGCACATTAAAACCACACTGAGATGCCACTTCGCACCCACCAGAATGGATATAATGCAAAAGGCTGACAATACCAAGTGTCGGCAAGGACCTGGGGCAATTGAACTTCCATATGCAGCTGGTGGGAGTGTCACCTCCACAGCCACTTTGGAAAACTATAACATGACCCAGCAATTCCACTCCGAGGTATTCATCCAAGAAAAGTGAGTCCATGTGTCCACCAAAAGAGGTATATGAAAACGTTATATATTCTCAATATATATTGTGAATATATATATTCACAATAGCTCCCCTAACTCAAAACACCCCGGATGCACATCGGCAGTAGAATGGATAAAGGGTGGTGTGTTCAGATTATGGCATAAATCGTGCAGCACCATGATTCATGAACATGATGTTGAGCAAAAGAAGCCAGACACAGAAGAGTGAATTCTGGATGGTTTTATTTTCCCGATGTTTATGCTGGTAGGCATGTGTGTGGATGTGTGTGCATGCTCAAGTTATGGTAATCCACGGAGCTGCACACTATGTGTGCACTTTCCTGAGAAAGCAGCTAGTTTGGGAGCGTGGCCCACCCCTGCCAGCCACACTTCACACTCTATACACACACACCTTCTCTAGCCTTTCCCTAGCACCTGTCTGCCACAGGGCCTTTGCACTTGCTGTTCATGCTGTCTGTAACAGACACCCCCTCCACACACTCACCCTTCTTGCCTCTTTAAGTCTGACTCATTGTAAATGTCACCTCCAGGAAGTCCTCCCTGACCGCTAGACCAGGTCAGGGCTCTTATGGCTCCTGCATGTCTTTGTTGCATTAATATTTCTTCTAGCAGATACTCAGAGGCATCTGGGTGAGTACAGGTTTACTCTCTCCCTGCCTGCTCCACAGGCAGGGGTCACACCTGTTTCAATCAGTTCGGGATCCCCACCTAGTGACATGGAGCTAGCACTCAGTGAACTCGGCTCCCGTCTGCAGATGGAGGGAAGGAAGGAAGGAAGGAAGGACAGTGAGGGAGGGCAGGCTCAGTTCAACATCGGAAGGGACAGGGGCAGCAGAAATGATGCCTTGTCTCTCGAGAGAGTGAGCATCCTGTCCCAGGAGGGTGTCCCAGAAGGGTGTGGGCACAGCCTTGGCAGGAATGGTGTCCTGGGACTGCCAAAGCTGATGATGAACAGGACTGGGGAGGAAAGGGCTGGGCCAGCTCAGGGCTCACACCTTCTGGAGGATGTTGTCGGGAGGGGAGAAGAGGAGGGTGAGGAGGGTGGCTGTTACAGGAAGTCCTCAGGTTGCTGGGCTGCAGCTGACTCACGCTGCTCTGATAGTACTCTTAGGTCAGACTGCAGCCTTGCTCTCCAGAGGCCCCTGGGGGAAACAGACTGTCTGATATCCTGGAAGTATGAGAGGCTCAGCTGGAGAAGGGCCAACCCAGCCTGGAGGGACCGGCAAGGCTCTCCACAGGAGGGCTCTTTGGGGCTGGGCCTTGGAGTCTGAATAGGAGTTCACCCAGGAGACAATTTAGGGAGGGCTTGACAGAAGGGTGTGTTGGGGGGAGTGCAAGCATCTGATGTGGCTGGCCGCTTTGGGAAGTGTCTGGGAGACCTTGGTGGGAGGTCTGGGCTAAACACCATTTCTGTTCTAGCCAATACCCAGCGGGGTACGTGGAGGCCCTGAGTGAGAAAGAGCCCAATTGGGTGAGGGGGCTGGGATGGGCAGAGGGGCTAGGGAGCCCTCTTAGAACACCCCTGCCCCAGCACCTCTCTCTCTCCGCCCCATCCCTCCCAGGAAACAGCCTGGGGAAAGGAGGTCAGAGGGGGCCTTGAGTTCAGGTTCCACTGGACACATGGGGGACCCAGGTGGGCATGGACAGAGCGTAGGCTCACACACCTGGGCTGAGCTTGGGTTCTGGAGCCCCAGAGGGCAAGAGACAGGCCCTCCTGGGGCTTGGGCACCAAAGAGACACAAGTTTACTGAGTCAGCCTCTGGGGCCCAGCGCTGGGCTAACATACACCTGTCCCAGAACCTGGGGGAAACTGCTAGAGTTCTAGCTAGAACTCTGAACCAGCTGCAGGACCCGTGCTTCCTTCCCCCAAGCTGGTTAGCTACCCCTTTCCCTCTTCCTCACCTCAGCCCTAGCCAGAGACGGAAAGAGAGCTGCAGGGTCACACAGCAAGAATGTGACACTGGGACTCAGCCAGGAGGTGGGAAAGTGTCTTAGTTATCTGGAGATTAACTGGTACCTCAGGTGCCTGGGGCAGGGGTGTTCTGAGGACCGTGAAGGGTTGGGCACAGGTTCAGGAGCTGGGACTTTGTTCTGCAAGGCCACAGGGAGCCATATAGGGAGTGTGAGCAGGAGAGGGGCAGGGCCAAGTCTGATGTTTCAGGAGATGGCTGGACATTATAAAAGGGCCCAAGAGGGCTCAAAAAAAAAACACCCCTGTAACCTTGCATTGCAGATTTCTCTCTGCTTCTGGCCAAGGAGAAGTTTGTATTAGAAGCACTAGAGTTGTAATAATGATTATAATAATAGTAATGACCACCTGTATGTCTGTGATGCTCTTTCACTTTTCTGATGCTCTATAATTTGATTTTGTCCCCATGGCAACCGCAAGAGGGCAGCTATCATCACACTGTTTTATAGGTGTGGGTACCTGGGCCAGCAGTTGAGGTCGGGGACTTGCCTGGGGTGTGTGTGGCTCCCTCACCTCCAAGCGGGGTCTTGCTCACCTGGGTGAGGGGGTGTGGCGAGCCTCCAGCTGGACCAAATGTCCCTCCACGGCCAGATGCTCTTCAAGGGCTGTCAGGAGCCAGGTCCTGTCCTGCTCTGTCCCCTCAACCATTCCTGGAGGCACGGGCCCTGATAGTTCCTCAAATCACAGGTGAGGCTCAGAGAGGTGAGGGCATGTGCCCAAGGTCACACACAGCTAGGGGAAGGTGGGGAAGATGGAACATGTCTGCCATCTCTGGGACCCTGGGTAAGTCGTATTATCTGGAAGAGCCCCAGTTTTCTCATCCATAAAATGGGGGTGAAAACGTGCTGCATGGGGCTGCTGGGAGGATGAAACCTGAGTGTCCAGTGGTCAGAACAGTGCTGCCGGGAGCTTCTGTGCTACAAAATGGTCGCTGTCTTTACTGCCACTCGCCTCTCTTCGGGCTCCAGGAAGGGGCAGGGAGGTTGTAGGGAGGAAAAGGGTGTTCATGGATCAGGTGAGGAGCTGAGCTTCCGGGCCACGCCCCAGCCCACACCCTGGGATCTGAGCCCAGGGCAAAGGACAAAGGGCAAGGGGCCTAGCTGGAGTCTGGCCTCTCCCTGTCATCCAGAGGCCACTCAGGGCATTATCTAGGCTTAATCATGACAGCCACCCTTCCCCGAGGGTACACTGGGTGTGGTGCCCGGCCTCCAGCTGAGCCCTACAAGCACAAGCCCCTCTTGTCCCCATAGTCGCAGGGAACCGTGAGGGCCCCGGGCAGGGAGCAGGTATCTGTTACTGTCAGAAATGCAGGCCGGAGGGCTTTGGCAGCCCAGTGCGTGCAGAGCCAGGACTCACAGCCAGGTCTTGCTGACCCCCCAGAGGACAGAGGTGACTGCCTGGGTGTTACAGCCCGTCCTAAAGGAGCTGGACCAGAGCCCCACAGGTCCTGCCACAGCCCCTGATGCTGGAAACTCCTGGGGGGCTTGTAGAAATCACAGCTTGTCATAAGCTACTTATGGGGACACCCCCCTTTGGGAATACCTAGGACAGCATTTGGGTGTCCAGAGTATTCTACTCTGGTGTCACATGGCCCCAGGCAGAAGAGCCTTTGCTCAACGCAGGTCATGCATGCCCTGCTGTCTCTGGGCCTGGGAGAGGCCATTTGGATAAGGGAGCCAATGGCCTGAGACTGGCCTCCCAGGGCCCCCGCTGGATGCGGGACCACCCAGGTGTTGTAGAGGAGGACTTTGCCACACCAGGGTCCCCTGGGGTCCTGGAGCTGCAGGGCTGAGGCCCCAACTCTCCCAGAGCGGGTGGTGGTTCGTGCTCTGAGTTAATAGGAGGGTGTTGGCCCAATCTGGAACCCCTCTCCAATTGCCCAGGGTGGGCATGGACAGACCCTTTCCCCATCGTGCCTTCCACTGCGGGTGGGATTTAGAGTCCAGGGCCAGGGCTAGGGGTCTCAGCCATGGGGTTCAGGCGCCGCCTCTGCTCGGGCCTCAGGGGGTGGATGGACGTTCTTATCGGCGCTCACAGGCTCGCGCAGCTCACGTGGGCCGGGGCTGGGTCCCACGGCCGGTCGCAGCCTGGGAGATAAGCCAGGCTGCCCCCGTGCGTGTCCAGCGCGGGCCGC
>VBSM01002153.1:22681350-22692489 GCA_008086735.1 Cheirogaleus medius
GTATTAAGCCATAGGCTGGGCGTTGGTAGCTCACACCTGTAATTCTAGCACTTTTGGAGGATCGCTTGAGCCCAAGAGTTCGAGACCAGCCTGGGCAAGAGTGAGACCCTGTCTCTATAAAAAATAGAAAAATTAACCAGGCGTGGTGGTGTGTGCTTGTTGTCCCAGCTACTTAGGAGGCTGAGGCAGGGGGATTGCTTGAGCCCAGGAGTTTGAGGCTGCTGTGAGCTATGATCATGCCATGGTACTCCAGCCTGAGCGACAGAGTGAGACCTTGTTTCTTAAAAAAAAAAAAAGTTTTAACAAAAGCCACGTCTCTGCCCCTTTCTGCGAGGAAGGTGGAGGCACAGCACCAGGCAGGATGTCCCCACTAAAACTCCAAAGCCAGTTTCCACTGGAAGGAGGTGGAGGGAAGTCACAGCAAGGAGTCTCCTCTCCCCTCACCCAGCTCTTCAGCTCCAGGAAATCTCTTTCTTCCTGCTCGGGCGCTTCCTCTCCTCTTCCCCCTCCTCAAACCCCTGCTTGGGCTCCCCGAAGATCTGGACAGCCCATTAAATTGAAAAAGCAGAGCACTGGGTCCCCTTCCTCCCTGCAAGGAGGGCTTAATTTCCAAACTTTCCTGGCAGGTGAAGAGAAACATCTGCATCCGTCCTGCCAGCGCAGCCAAGAAAACTAAACGATTCTGTTTCCACATCCTGCCGGGCAGGATACTCCAGGGCTGGGTCTCCGCTCAGCTGGACCCGGCCTGGGCCCAGGTGCTGGAGGCCTGGATGCTGGCCTTGTTCTTGCCCTTGACTTGCTGTGTGCCCTTGGGTAAGTCTCTTGCCCTCTCTGGGCTGTGGGTGAAGGGGTTGGATGGGATGACCTTTGAGGTGCCTCCCAGCACAAGAGCCCCATTAATGGGGTCATCTACTGGCTATAAATCCACCAGCCTCTGACGCTTGACTTCATTCCATGCAGTGTCGGCCCCTCAAGGGCCTGGACCCCCTTTTGAGGAGCCCCCTCTGTTCTCCAGGGCAGCAAGAGTGTCATGGGTGAAAGGAAGAAGGCCCCTGATGCTGACAACGCCATCTGGATCCCTGGAAGCAGAGCCTGAGACAAAGATTCAGCACAGGAGGTGCCAGCAGGGACAGGAATGTGGGGCAGGGAAGGGGCCCCCAGAGGGTGAATTACTAAGCCAGTTACCAAGAGGGATCCCACTGTATGTTAATCCCACCAGGGACCCTGGGACACTGTAGAAGCCTTGACTCTGAGATAGCCCTCCCTGGGGCAAGGAGCATTTATGGTTCTGGCGCATGCGTATCCCGCTCCCGCTCCGACATGGTTTGGGGGCGCCGTCTGGGGAGTCCCCGCGGGCCGGATGCGGCATCACTGATGCTACCGTGTGTCCTCGTGGGGAATGTTGGCTTCTCTGGGCGAGGGAGGGGGACACCGGGCGGGGAGGCGGGCTCCCAAGACCAAACTAGGGTTGGTTGAAGATGCCAAAATCTGGAAGGGAAGTCAGGAACCACGCGGATATTATCCACCTTTTACACAGGAGGAAAATAAGTCCTGTAAAAATTAAAGAACCAACCTACCTCACGGAGTTCCCACATTTTATTGCATGTTAGAATCACCTAAGGGAGGTTTTTAAAGGGCCTCTGCCCAGATCACGCAACATACCATGAGAATCTCTGGGGGTGAGATTTGGCATCACTAGCATTTTATCTTTTTCTTTTTTTATCTCAGAAAATGGGGTACAAGTGGTTTTTGTTGCATCGATGAATTGTTTTTTTGTTTTTTTTTTGAGACAGAGTCTCACTCTTTGCCTGGGGTAGAGTGCCGTGGTGTCAGCCTAGCTCACAGCAACCTCCAACTCCTGGGGTCAAGTGATCCTCCTGCTTCAGCCTCCCGAGTAGCTGGGACTACAAGCATGCGCCACCATGCCCAGCTAATTTTTTCTATATATTTTTAGTTGACAAATTAATTTCTTTCTATTTATCATAAAGACGGGGGTCTCGCTCTTGCTCAGGCTGGTTTTGAACTCCTGATTTTGAGCGATCCGCCTGCCTCAGCCTCCCAGAGTGCTAGGATTATAGGCGTGAGCCACCGCACCCGGCCTGCATCGATGAATTGTATCATGCTGAAGTCAGGGCTTTAAGTGTACAGGTCACCAGAATAGTGTACCTTGTACCTGAGAGGTAGGTTTTTATCCTTCACCCTCCTCCCACTCTCCCCCTTTCTTAGTTTTCCATGTCCTGTTGCACCACTTTATGACCGTATGTGTTCCTTGTTTAGCAAGTGAGAACATGTGGTGTTTGTTTTCCATTCCCAAGGTACTTAACTTAGGATAATGGTCTCCAGTTCCATCCAAGTTGCTGCAAATGACATTATTTCATTCCTTTTTGTGGCTGAGTAGTACTCCATCAATAGCACTTTAAAAACCGTGGGTGACTCCTGTGTGCAATCATGTTCCCACACTGGTGACTTCTGAGTGGATCTCCAACTTCAGCTTCTTGCTTGCTTGTTAAAACAGAGAGCTGGGCCTCACCCCAGTGTTTCTGATTCTGTAGGTCCAGTGTGAGGCCTGAGAATTTGCATTCACTTGCATTTATTTTTATTAATATCAAGTTCCCAGGTGCTGACACTGCTGGCTAAGAATCAGGCCTTTAGCCTTTCTACTCAAAAGTGTGGTCCAGCGTAGACATCACCCGTGGCTGCGGACTTTCAGGCCCCACCTCCAATCTGCTAATCAATCTCTACTTTAACAGAAACCCCAGGTGGCTCCTATGCACATGAAAGTTTGAGAAGGGCTGGTTTAGAGGATTACAGGTGAAAATGCATAGAAAAGTGCCAATAGGTGATAGTTGTTTGTTAGGGTAAAATATAGGGTAAAAAGAAGCAGACCTGGAGAAATAGTTTAGGAGGTGTACGGATCTGTTGCTTTTTTTCCTCCCTGTCCTTCCCTTGCCCTATAGAGAAACTGGATCTCTTTAAGTTGCTAAAACATGGTCATTCCTACTTTTCATTTCCTTCTATTTGGGCTTACCCTTCCTTAGAAGACCCTGTTGTGTATGTTCACAATGTCAGGTTAAATTTTTTTCCTTAAATTCTCATAAGCTCTTTTTTTTTTTTTTTTTTTGAGACAGAGTCTCACTCTGTTGCCCAGGCTACAGTGAGTGCCGTGGAGTCAGCCTAGCTCACAGCAACCTCAAACTCCTGGGCCCAAGCAATCCTGGGCTCAAGCAATCCTTCTGCCTCAGCCTCCCGAGTAGCTGGGACTACAGGCATGCGCCACCATGCCCGGCTAATTTTTTCTATATATTTTTTAGTTGGCCAATTCATTTCTTTCTATTTTTAGTAGAGATGGGGTCTCGCTCTGGTTTCGAACTCCTGACCTTGAGCGATCCGCCCGCCTCGGCCTCCCAGAGTGCTAGGATTACAGGCGTGAGCCACCGCGCCCGGCCTCATAAGCTCTTTATTTTCATTGTTACATAGTACTTAAATTTCACTTTAGAATTTGAATATATACTTAATTTATTTTCCTACTAGAGATTGGTATATTCTCTAAGAATTGGTATATTCTCCTTGCAATGCCTAGCACAATACTTGACATGTTATTGGGGCTCCATAAATATTGGGGCTCAATAAGTATTCCTTGCTTTTTTATGGCAAGGAAGGCAGAATGCTAAGGCAAATGAGCTTCATTTCTGTCCATAGTGTATGTATGATAGAAAACTATTAATATTTCACAGGTATTTGCTTGAATTAATTCCTCATTTCCACTTATTTTTGGACTGAAATTTTTATTGAAATTGTGGCATGGAAGAAATAAAACACTGACAGTGAAGTCTTAAATGTCAGCATATATGATGGGTTGCAAATCTTTAAGAAATTATTTGCCATATAATAGCCACCTTAGATGCACTATTACTATTAAGGACACTAATAAAACATGTATTAATATACATTTCAGTATATTTGAGGTCAGAATAGTGGGGATGTTACACTTCTCTTTTAAAGAGAATAAAATTAATCAAATCCAGGCTATGTATAAAATTGTTGTATCTTTTATCTTACATAGTATTTTCCTAGAAATTTGTTTGAAACATTCCTCAGACTGTTCCTCCCCGGGCTTGTGTCCTCATCTGCAGAGCAAAAAGATAAGACAGTGACATTTAAGATTCCTTCTACATACAATTCCTAAGTGCAGATAGAAAAACTAAAATGCAAGAATTGAGTAACTCAGCAAAGGCTACTCAAGTCAGTGGAGCAGCAAAGTATTCTAAAATCCATTATTCAGCCTGAGCAAGAGCGAGACCCCGTCTCTACTAAAAATAGAAAGAAATTAGCTGAACAACAAAGAAAAAACAAAACAAAACACAGACATGATGGCTTGAAGTCCCCCGGATCTCACTGAGAGCTGGGGGATGCGACCCAGGCTCAGATAGCAGCTGCTATATGCACAGACGCTCCCTGGCTGTGGGACCTGGGGCGGTCGCTACAGGTGAGCGCTGCCATGCCGGGCTAATTTTTTTTATCTCTTGTAGAGACAGAGTCTTGCTATTGCCCAGGCTGGGCAGCCTAATGTTTTAATAAGAAGCACATAGATTAGCATATCATAATTAAATAATATTTTGATTATTTCAATGTAATTGGCTTTCTTTGTAATTGTATGTATTTTATCTTCTGCATCTGAAAACATGATACTGAGAAGAGGTTCACAATTTGTCAAAAGCCTAAATAGTGTTGGGAAGATATGATGTCTGGAGCCCTGGCAGCTGTCTTGTACTCTGAGGGGCTCAGTCTGAAGGCAAAGCTACATGACAAGAATGGCAGAGCGAGGAGTGGGGGAAGTTCCAGGGTTCTTTCCCAGCTATATTACAATAAACCAACCCTGGAATCTCCCCTCTTTGGAGCTTCTTATTTCTTGCTGTAATTAACGATCTTGTTGGTTAGCCAGTTGTTTCATTTGAAGCTATCGTGACTAAAAGAGGGTGTTCCCAAAGGGGTCTGGGAATAACCCAGGGAAAGACGGGTGAGGGCAGAAGCCTGCTGGTGCCTTTGTGTGAGTTAGAGAAAGTGCTCCTCTGGGTGGGAAAAAAGGGGCCCTGGCGGTGGGGGGGGGCTCTCACTTCTGTCAAAGACAAAAGCCCCCTTTCCCCAGGCTGCCAGAGCCACTGAGCCAGGATGCAGGCTTGTCATGGAGAGCGAGAGTGGCCTCAACCCCACATAGCCTTTGTGCAGGACACGGCCTGTGCAGTTGTACACGGAGACTCTGGGAGAGCGTGCCCAGGTTGGGGAGGGCAGGTGGGCTTCCCGGAGGGGCATGCAGGAGTCAGTCTTCACACACAGGCGCTCGGGCCTCCCTGGAGGGAGCCCCTCAAACACAGCCGCACCCATGTGCTGCCGCTTCTGTTCCCCGCTAGTGAGGACTGCTCTGTGTGCATGTGCCTCTTGTTCATGCCCCGAACTGCCCTTGTCTCCACCTGTGGGCCCCCGCGACTGTCCTGGCCCCTTGTAAAGTGATCTGGTCTTGCATTGGGTGGGGGTGGGGAAGGGCTGGGCTGAGCTAGCTAGGGACCCCCAGGCAGGGAGTGAAAGATGCCTTTGCCCACCCCAGCCCCAACAAAAGCATTTCAAATATCCTGGCCCGCCATCCCCAGACAGCTGGCACGTCCTGAAATGCCGGCTTCGTGGGCAGACCCCACCCTAGAGTCTCTCAGGGAAGCAGCCAGAGCAGGTCTGGGGGCCACACACCTACGTATGGACCTGCTGGGGCCTGGAGCCCGGGAAGTCACACTGTCACTGGGCACCATGGGGAAGAGCGCCCGAAGGCCAGAGGGGACAGACTGAGCCACAAAGGCTCAGCGCTGGGGCAGTCAAGGGAGGGTGTGACTCAGCACATCATCTGGGGCCTCTGGTCCTTGCTCCTCTGTGTCCCTCTGTGTCCCTCGCTGTCTGGCCTGGGGCTGCCTGGCTTCTGGGTGCCTCTCAGGGACTGGCAGGAGTTCGTTTAGTGCCTCCTCCCTGCCAGGCACAGCCCTGACCTTGTGGCTTTTTACATTTAAATTAATTACAGTGAAATACAATGAAAAGTCCAGTTCCTCAACCCCATGCCCACATTTCAAGTGTCCACCTAAAATCATCAAAAGGTCAGAATGTCATTTACAGGGAGCTTATTTGAGGGCCAAGCTCCAGGGGTGCAGCCCGGACACACGTCCAGGGTGCTCGGGGAGAGCTCTGCGCAACGAAACAGAGGCGAAGGACCAACGGGAGGGGGGTGACGGAGGCTGTCCCTCAGCCACCCTCACTGGCTTACAGAAATAACATGGCCAGTGATTGGCCACCCACTGTTGAACCAGAGGGTGTCTGGCATTTTGTGGCCGCCTGGGTCAGTCAGCCCTGAGTCCACAAAGCAAGGCAATGATTTAGCCCAAGGGGGAGGGAGACGGGACTGCGGTTCCACTTTAAATGCCTTTCTGACAATTTAAAGGGTCTCACATTCCTCAGATAAAATGTTTTCTTCTTTCTCACAATTGCTCAATTGCTGTATGTGTGAAGGGTGGCTCCTGTGGTGGACAGAGCAGCTTCTAGAACATTCTGTCAAATTGCAGAAAGTCCTATTGGACAGCTCTGGGCCAGGTGCCTGCCCTGACCCTGAGGACACTTCGACCTGGCTGGTGATGGTGTGGGACTCAGGGAAGGTGCCAGTAGCTGGGAATACAGCCCTGAAGACGGGAGGCGCCGCAGAGGAGGTGGTGGCGTTGGAACTCGGCCTTTAGGAGGAGCAGGACTTTGGCAGGTGGGGACACAGGGAGGGGCGTAGCAGGAGCAGGGCGGTGAGGTTGGGAGGCGGCTCTGTGTGCACAGGCTGTGAGCTCGGGAAGGGGAGAGAGGAACAGGGGCCGGACCACCGGGGGCCTGGAGCCTTCTGGGCTTTGGGCTGTCCTGTGGCACTGGGCAGCCATGGGAGAGGTGTAAGCTGGGGAGGGCACGACTGGATTTGCCTTTTGGGAAGCCGCCCTGGCTGCCCTGTGGATGGATTGGAGGTGACAAGGGTGGAGGTTGTGGTAGTTGTCCCCCTGAGCAATGCTTGTTATTATTTTTGTCCCTCTGAGTGTCAGAAGTCGATCAGAACAGGGCTCAGAACCCGCTGAATCAGGGAGGAGCAGGTGCCTCGGTCTCCCTCGCCACTGAGCGTGATGCCCCTGGGCTCGTGGCACTTACAGTAGGGAGGGTTCCATTAGGGATGAACAAAGGCAGGTGAGGGCCCGAGGCCAGAGGCAGGAGGGCAGGAGGAGGCTGAGGTTTCTGGGCACAGCGCAGGGGCAGGGGAGATCCCTGGGGGTCGGCCCCAGGGCCTTGGGGGAGCAGGATGGGTGGCGGCCAGGTAGGGGAGGCCAAGGCCTGGCACCAGCCGATGGCCCCTCTCCTGGCAAGGACATCTTGGCACGAGCTGGGTTCTGCCCAGGGCGCTAATGCCTTTTTAATTAGCCGGGCACTTGCCCAGCACTGGCCGCCGCGGCCTCACTGTAACACACCCAGGCTTGGAGCTGGACCAGCATCTGCCACACCAGGACTAGGGTGGATGGCCAGGTGCGGTGCCCTGGCCCGGTGATGTGGCCTCTGAGCTGCCCACTGGGGTCAATCCGGCCTTTACCTCAGGGCGTCATCATCGGGCTGATAGAAACAGAAATGATTTCCAGGGACGTGTTTTCAGTGCCAGACACCAGGCCGAGCAGGCTTCATTCCTCCGATCTAGCCTTGCCTGGCTCCGCCCCCCTGGACTCTTACTCACCCGTTGAAGGCATCACCTCCTCCTGAAAGCCCTCCAGGACTCCCCTGCCCAGGAGAGCTCACTTAGGGACCCATAGGCTTGGTTCCTGTCTTTGAAAGGTTAGTTTAGGGTTGGGGGGAGTGTCCACAAATCTCTGCAAATCTGATGAGAGCCATGAGCCTGGACTTTCCAAAACTGCACGCCCCTCCTAAAAGCTGGGCCAGACCCTGTTTCTTGTGTCCAGGCCTCAGTTTCTCCATTTGTAACCCAAAGGCCTTGCAACCAGAAATTGGCAGGGATGTTTGTGGAGATGGGGCAGGGAGGGTGACAGCCTGCTCCTGCCCTCCGTGGCCCTGGCTGACAGTGCTGGGCTGTGGCTTGGGGCCCTGGAGGGCATGGCTGTCCTGGGGCTCTGTGGTGGCTGGGAGGCCAGGCCTGGCAGGACTCCTGCCCTGGAATCAGCCCCTCCCACTCTCGAGGCTCTCCTGGGGGGTTGCTGGCAGTACCAGGCTGCCTCAAGGGTGCCACAGAGTCATCGGCCTCAGAACAACAAAGACACAATTGACAGGCTCTCGGCCATGAGGCCGGTCATTTATGCAGGGCTGAGCCTCTGACATCTGTGCGTTTGGAACATGGACGGCATTTCCGGTCCCGTATACACGCCTGGGCCAGCCACACTTATCTCCCTTTGAGAGACGGGAAACTGAGGCTCTGAAGGGACTTGGGACTTGCTCTGGGTTGCTCAGCTCTAATTGGTGACACTGGGCAGGAAACTCCCGGGATGGCATCAGAACTCAGGGCTGCCCCACCCCCATCTTTGCACAGATGAGGAACTGAAGCTTCAAGAGGGGCTGCAATCTGAGGCACCCACAAACCCCAAATCCTGGTCCTTGGACCACAGTCAAGACCAAGTGCAGCACCCAGGCCTAGAAAAGCCTGGCGCTCCCAGGAAGGTGTGACATGAGGCTTCTAGGAAAGCCAGCGGAGCCCCACTGGGACACCAGAGGTGGAGGAGGTGTGAGACTGTGCTGCGGGTGACGAGGGGAGCCCCAGGGGAGCCCCAGCGAGGAAGAGGACACAGCCAAGCCTCAGGAAAGCACCTATAGCTGAAGGAGCCGTGCCCTTTGGGGAGTCTGTCCCTGCTCTGTCAGTGGGGTCCCAGGGATTCTCCCAGGCTGCCCGGCTGGGGAGAAGCGGTCAGGGTGGAGCGGAGCAGCCCTTCCTGCTGACCTCGTTTCCCGCAGGGCACGCTGCCTGCGCCCGGAGCGGCTCAGGCCTGGCCTCAACCAAGCACCTCAGTTCTCCCCATGCCATGCCCTCCTTCCAGGGTGGCTCAAGTGGCACCTGGGCTCCCGTGGGGCTGAGGGACAGTGTCCGTGTCCCAGTCCTTCCTTAGAGGCGGAGGGCCTGCAGAATGGACTGTGTGACTTGCTCTGGGCAGCGCGTCCGGCACGGGACACAGAGGTGCCCAGTGTAACTGGCACTTGGGGAGGCGGGAGGAGGGAGGGACACGGCAAGGTGCACAGCAGGAATGAACTTTGAAAATGTTCCTTTGCTAAACTTGCCGGAGACTTTGTTCCTATATTGGCTTTCCATTAAGAGTTAATAATAATAATAACAATAATAAAAACCAAGATGCTCTTTTCCCTCCAGCTAAGGCTTTGTGGTCATGAGACAGCCATCTGGAGCTTGCCCTGTCCACAAGGACACTCCTCTGTCCTGGCAGCAGCTGTGCCTGGGCTCCCTCACACCCAAATCTCCACCCAATCTAGAGCAGGGCAAATACCTATCACCTGTATTGGCCATAGACAGACGACAAAGTGAGCTCCCCATCACCAGAGGCATTCAAGACCAGACTGGACAGCCTTGATTTTTTATATAGTGTATGGCCCAGGGCTGAGAAAAGAGAAGCACAAAAACATGTTGGTTTGTGGTTGAGAGCTTAACTCTCAGAGGGGGTTCTGGCCATGGCATTAGTAGCAACAACCCAAGTGTCCCCTAGAATGGCACAGTTAAACCAAGGGACATTCATGCAAGGGAATATCATGCCGCTGCAAAAAAGAACGAAGAAGTTGCATACGTAGTCAAACAGAAACCGCACTCAGCTACTTCAAAAAAAAAGCAGGATTGGAAATCCTGTTTAAAAATTGAGAGAAAAATAAGAATGTATTTAATATACCCCACGTTTGCTTGTCTTTATTTAAAGAAAGGAAACACAAGAAACAATCCTAACAGCAATTGTCGAGGTGGTGGGTGGGAATGGATGGATGAAGGCCTTTTTCTGGGTTTTGATATTTGAACTCTGCCCAATGTATTGTCTGTTTGGAAGAAAAAAATGAAAGAAGGATACTAAAGGCTTTGGTTCCACATCTGTTGAAATTAACCCCAATTCTTCACACACTGACCTCAGCCACCCTCCCTTTCCACAACGGGTTTTCCTTAACACTTAAGCCTCCATTTTGCTCACTCGACCTGGACTGCCCTTGTCCTGTGGGAAGTCCAAAATGTCCCCACTGGAGCCCCCTCCCCAACTCCATTTGATTTTCACTTTCTCAACCAACATGCACAGAGCTTAGCGCTCCTGGTGGATTGGGCCTAAAGCATCATGCAGACGGTCCGTGTCCTGGACCCTCTGGTCAGCATTGTTAAGCAGCTGGCATTTAGTGAGCTCTGACTGCATTTGTAGCTCATCTACAACAGTGGAAATGGAGGCTCAGAGAGGTTAAGTAACTTGCCCAAAGTCACACAGCCCATGAGCTGCTGGGTTTCAAGCCTAGGTCTGCAAAACCCATTAGAGAACCTCAAATGGACAAACTTTTGATTCCTGGCTTTCCAGGGCCTGGGTTCTGTGGGAGGGAATGCTAGGGGCATGCCTGGTCTGGGGCTCAAGGCTCTGCCAGGAAACCCACTTGAGCCAGGATGGGGAGAAGGTGCCACCATCTTCTCCTCCTCATTGCAAAGACCTGGAAGGGACTGTCTGGGGGCAGGCACAGGCTGCAGACCAGCCAGAACAATTGGAGTAACAAGAGACGGGCTGGGGATCGGGGCTAGCTCAGTGTTCAGCTGGCCTGGGAAGGGCCCCAGCCTGAGACCTTGTGGGCAGCCAGTGGTCAGGCTGGCATTCCAGGGGCTGCCTGGCATGTGGGGAATGTCCCAGGAAAAGTCTCAGCCTCCAGAGAGGCTCAGAAAAAGGAAAGTGTTCCTAGATGGGGTGGGTGGGTGAGTGAGGGGTGGGAGGTGGTGTCTGTAGGGAATGTTCCCTTTGAGGGAGGAGGATGGAGAGCTGGGGTCCTGAGGATGCGGGGCTGTCACCAGAGCCAAGTACCTTCTGTGTGCCCAGCTCAGAGTCTCATGAAATTGGGGCTTTGGTTGGGGGTGGG
>VBSM01002153.1:22710828-22730531 GCA_008086735.1 Cheirogaleus medius
GCCTCCCAGAGTGCTAGGATTACAGGCGTGAGCCACCGCGCCCGGCCTTTATTCTATTTTCGTAATAAACCACTGTGGCCCCAAGGAAAAAAATTTTTTCCTAGTGTGGCAATGTGTTCAGGACGGAAAAAATAAAAGTTGGCACATTACGATTATAGATTGTAATTTGACCTGACCAAAAAGAAGCTATATCTAAAGAAAATAGAAAAGAAAGTTAGAAAAAAGTAAGGAAAGTAGATACAAGTCATGCCTCCTGAGGTCAGATTCCAGAGGCTGTGTCTTAGGACAGACCCAGACAGTGTGGCCACAAGATGTCCCACTGTGGAGCAAGAGCACAGCCCAGGGCCGGCCGCTCACCTGTGACAGGGTAATTGACAAGACTTTGCAGGAGAGGAATCCAGCAAAAGCCATCCATCCAGACAGACAGACGGCCACTCCTTTGATTCAGCAACTCCACTTTTGGAAATGTATCTTCTGAAACATCAAAGCCCCAGTTATGTATGGAGCATTCACTGAGGTGTCGTGCATGGTGGCAGAAGCACTGAAGGCACCCACATTTTCCTCAATAGGAGAATAGTAGGGTAACTTGTGGGAAATCTGTACAAAGAAGTATCATGGAGAGCACAAAAGGAACAAATTGGATGCAGATAGATCTACAGACCTGGAGGACAGTCCGCGGCTACTGTCAGGGGAGAAGAGCAACAGAGGCCTTGATGCCCCGCAGGGGGTAGGTGCGCTGCAATGGCTGGCATGGGCAAGCAGGGAGGAACATCACCTGATTACCTGGGATGGAGGATGGGAAAAAAAGACGGCAGCAGGATGGACGAATAGCCTATCCACTGAAACTGCGGAAGAATCTGTGAAATTGCTGCAGATACGTAGAAGATGGGACATGAACAGGAACAAGGGCTGGATGGTGTGGACATTAAAAACACACACTGATTGTTTAGAAGCTGGGAATGTGGGCAACTTTTCTCTTGAAACTGTACTTCAGTATACTTTTTCTCAGACATGGAAAAAAAATAAATTGTTCAATAAAAAGTTGCTATGCTGGGCTTGGTGGCTCATGTCTGTAATTTTGGGAGGCTGAGGCAGGGGGATTGCTTGAGGCCAGGAGTTTGAGATCAGCCTGGGCAATAAATATACCGAGACCTCATCTTTATAAAAAATTAGCCAGATGTGGTGGCACACACCTGTAGTCCCAGGTACTCAGGAGGCTGAAGCAGGAGGATCGCTTGATCCCACGAGTTTGAGGCTGTAGTGAGCTATGACGACATCACTGCACTGCAGCCTGGGTGACAGGCTAATCGCAGGAGAGGATAACCCATATTTTATTAAAAGGTGCCATGTCCCCCTGGCATGGGAGTCATAGCCTCCCTTGTGCCCAGGGCTCCCTTCCAGGTCTAGGGTCCAGTTCCTGCATGGCCTGGCACATGGCAGGAGGTGCTGATGGGGCAGCTGGCTGACTGTAGCCCCTCCACCTGGGCAGGGCCAGGTAGACCCGCCAGTGCCAGGCTTCTCTGTAGGATGCTCTCCAGGCTGAGCTGGCCCTGCCTGGGGAAGGGGCCTGGAAGAGGGGCTGGCTGCACTTTCTTGAAGGGGATTCTGTGCCAAAAAACAAATAAACAAACCCTTTGTGCCCAATCTGGGCCTGGGTAGTAGACGCCCAAGCAGGGTGCACCTAACAGGTCACCTGATCTTCCTCCCGGCAGGTGAGAGGTGGGGAAATCCTACCTCTCCTGCTGGAACCCAGCCCTGCACTTCCTCTCCAGGAGCTGAGCGGCTGCCAGCTGAGATCTAATCACTCCCAAGGAATCTGCCAGCAAAGGCTGCGGCTGCTGCAGCCCTGCAACTTGCTTGATGGTGCGGAAATGTGGAGAAATGAAGCTAGAGGAAGCAGAATGCACAAACATTTATTTACAAAAAGTCCGAGTTACATATGATACAGGCTTTTTACACACAGTAGTTTAAACAGAATTATTTAATCTATTTTTACTACCAGAAGGTAAAGTATAATGAACTGCTTACTCATTTTTTGCTATTTTTATACAAAGTGACAGATCATGCACATTTTTAAATTTCAGCTTTTGCTAAGTGCAAATACTAGATTCCTTTCTCCAGTTTTAAGGCAAGTAAAACGGGACTGTTGCTGGGCAGTCTCTCGCCCTGCAGCCCAGAGTGAAGGTGCCAGCTGCCCCAGGGCCTCCTGCCCGAACAAACTTGCTGGCTGGCCAGAAGACCAGGCCCTTTTCTCCCCAGCTGTCACCAGTACAGGCAGGAGGCCCGAGGCCCAGGCCCCTGCTTCTGAATACTGGGGTGCCTGCAGGGCCAAGGGGGTCATTCTGGCCATTTTGGGAGTCAGCAACTGTGCTCTTGTATGCAGCTGCGAGGGCCGCCTGCGCCCAGCTCAGGGATCATTAGGAGTCAGGTCCCCTCAGAGGCAAAAGGCAGCAGTTCCCTCCCTACAGGCTAAGTGTGGCCAGAAAAGCTGGAACTAAGGATTGGCCTTAGGGGTAACATCACTCTGGTCTCCCCTCTCCTCTGCCAGGGCTGGGGCCTGCCACCTGCCCAGGGCTGTCCTTGTAGCTGCCACCGAAGCAGTCAGATCCCTTAGTCCTGAATCTGCCCCTTGGTGGAGCCACATACCCGGGGTGCAGGATGCAGCTGGGCCAACCTTGGAGGGGCAGTGCCTGGGGTCATCACCCCCATCTGCTGGCACGCTCTGCTCCCAGAGACCCTCCCTGTGGAAGTGCAGGGAACATGCATTTAAGGTACTTAGAGTACTGTCACTGCTGCATGGAGCCCGCCTTTCCAAGGCACTGTCATTCAGGCTAGTAGCAAAGATCAGGCAGCCCAACAGGAGGTGCTCCCGGCAGTGGCAGGCCCCCCAGCCCATGCCCATGTGACCACCTGTTCTCAAAAGCCTGCATCATGAGGAAAGGCAGAAAGAACGGGCATCTAGATCTTTTTTCCCACTTCAATCCTTGAAATGCATCTGAGGAGCTGATGGTGGCTTGACAGTGCTGGATTTCCAGACAACCTGGGCGTCAGAACCCTGTTGGGGATCACGCAGCACAGTCCCGAAGGCATTGGGCTCAGCCCCGTCTCTGAGGTCTGTGCACTCTCAACCTCCCAGAACCCCAGGGCAACACAAGGACAAGGAAGGCCAACACTGGAGGACAGAGGATGTCTGCGGTCAGGAGGGCTGGCTCCCAGCTGGGCAGTCAGAAGCTTCAGGCTTCTGCTTGGCAAACAGGCTGGTGCAATGCCTCAGGTGTAGCGAGACCTGGGCCAGATAGGAAGGGAGGAAGGTGGCTGGGAATGTGGCAGGCCCAAGCTCTCATCTGACCCCAGGAAAAGGACAGCTGCCCTCACTCCCCAGGGGGATGGGCCATCACCCTCCACCTGCGACCAGCCGCTGAGAGAATACACAGGAGGGAGGGAGAGAGGACCTGCTGCGTGGGCCCTGCCACAACAGGCACAGCACAGCTGGCGGAGTGGGCAGTGCCTTGGGCGGATGCCCAGCTAGGTGGCATTTGGGGTTATCTGCCCTCGAGGGGAGCCCACTCCTCCCCCTAGAAAACCTTGGTGGAAAAGCTGTTCATCACCCAGCTGGTGTGGAGGGGTCTCCCCAGCAATGGGCTGCCCAGGCCTCTCCCAGCCACCTCGAGATGATCTTTCGTTTGGCCAAAGTTCCAGAACCATCCAGCCCTCGGCAGCTGCCTGACCTGGGTAACCAATTTCTACTTTGACTTTTTAGGAATTCAAGTAGGTCATGGAAAACTGGGTAAGTTCAGAGTAAACAGGAACAAACATTTTAGATAAATGACAGAACAAAACTCACACCACAAGATGGTTCTCTGCTGCTGTCTGATCTGAACAGGCCTTAAAAGGGAAGAGAGGAGGCCTCCTAAATGGTCACTGTGGTGGCACCTGGGCGTGGATGTGAGGGACAGTGTCTTGTCCTCCTGACACTGGGCAATGCCCTGAGGGGCTGCAGTGCACAGCCGGCCCGTGGGGCTTCCCAGGCCTGTGGACAGGCTCTGCTACCTCCTCAGGGGACCAACCTCGAGTCTCCGTGAGGGGCGAGAGTGCCCCCAGCACTGGCCTCTGGGCCCCAGGTGTGACGCTCACGGCTGCCTTGCTTCCCAGGGCTCAGCTCGAGGCCCTGGGTCCTTGACCCGCAGCTATGCACAGAGCAGGAAGGGCCACTCTTGACCGGCCCCCGCTGGGGGTGGCAGTGCCAATCTCTCAGCTCTCTCCAAACTCCACTCTGTGCTACTTGTCTTTATTACGGACGTATCTACGTGGTGGGAAGGCAGGCCTCCGTGGTTTGTAACTCTGTCAGGCTTCTCCTGTTGTCTGCCAGGGGAACAGGAGTAGAAGCAAATCATTTCCTCTTCGTCGTTTTCTGCAGGGATGTGAGTAACACAGCAGAGACAGGGCCACCGCGATGGACTCTCCAGGAAGAGGGCTTCGCTGCCCTTCTCTCTCTGGCCCAGTGAAGGCCAGATCGATCCTGTTACAAGCACCCAGAGGGCCACCAGCTTGTGGCCACCCTTCAAGGAGCTGTTGCTCTTCCGAAAGGAGGAACACAAGAAAACCAACCTACCCTCCCAAACCCTCCATCCCTCCTTGGAAGGCATGGGTGGAGCCCTCAGCCCTGGGGGAGGGATGAGTTCTCTAACCTACAACCCTTGGGCATGGGCTCCTCCACTGCCTGGTGGGGGCTCGTGGTGGGGATGGGGGACCAGGAAGGGCTCTGGGCCATCAGAAGCGATGCCGTGGCTGGGGGCCAAAGTGCATAGGCAAGTTGTGCTCCAGGGGCACGTGGACAGGGCCAAAGTCGTAGTTGACCCGCACGTTGGGCAGTGGGGGCACATAGGGTGCCGGGATGGGGCCCATGTTAAGCGGGAAGTTGTTGAACATGGGCCGCACGGGCGGCAGGGGGAAGGGCGGGTGCACAAAGGCGTAGGGTGGCATCTGCGGCTGGTGCAGGTTCTGAGGGACAGGCCTTGGGAGGGCTTCCATCCTCTGCACTTTCTCCGGAGGCTTGTCCAGCGGGGGCCCGATTCGTTTGAAGGTGTTCTCTGAAAGGGAGATGGGACGTGGTTGAGAAAAACAGGTTAGACCAACTTAGCTGGATCTAGGTTGGGACGGGCCGCACATACCGCCCTGGTCCCACCCGCCAGAGCTGGGGGAGTCAAAGGGAGCCCAGAGCGGGTAACAGGGAGGGGGGTGGCGACCTCGGACTTACAGCACACTCTCCCTGGACACAGGAGGGTGGTGCCTCAACAAGAAGGTTGATTAAAGCATAAAATGAAACATACACCCACACCCAACTGCCATTATGAGAAACCAAGGACAAACTGTTGCCTCCTCAAGAGTGTCATGCTCCCCAGTGATGGCCCGGAAGGCCCTGTCCATCCAGCTCCACACGGGGCATTGTTTAGAGCTAGAGTCTTGTGGGGCCACCCTCAGCACCTACATTCTTCTCCTTTTTTAACCTCGAAAGGGTCAGGGTGGGCATACAGTCTCTTTGGTCGGGTTTAGCTTCTGTTTGCTTCCTGAGCACAAACCCCCCCTTCGGGACTTCTCCACCACCAAGGAGAGACCCAAACCATAGCCAAGCCTTTGATGGCCTTCCCATGGGCCTGAGCAGTGGCCTTGTGGGTGGACATCGAGGGGCAGCACCCTCCACCCTCCTGGCTGGGTTGAGGGCCAGTAGCGGGGCACCCACGTGGCCCCTGGGCTGCCGCGTGCTCGGCAGCACCGTGCTGTGGGGGAGCTCTTGCCTCCGTTCTTTCTTTTCTGCTCCTCTTCAGCCTCCTTCTGGATTTCCTCAATTAGCTTCTCATCATCTTCCTAAAATAAAAGCAATGAAAAGGATGAGTGCGTAGCTTTGTGCAATGCTGAGGACCCTGGGGACACAGGTGAGGCTATCTGCGGCTGGCCAGCAGCAGGAATGAGCCAGAAACCTGCTGCTGGCCAGCGGAGTCTCAGGCCTGTGTCCCCTGTCCCCTCACTCCCATTTCCCCAAGAATCTTCTTCCTTCATCAGCTGGACAGTGTTCCACTAGGAAGACCATGGGAAAGGCTGGGGACACGGGGTCTGTGCACAAGAGGTGGCCACTCAGGGGTGGGCGGAGAGCCTGCTGTTCACTAAGCTGTACAGCTCACAGAGGGAACTTCCGGCAGCTTCGGGAAGGGCAGATGGTAAGTCAAGGGTTGGGGAGGAGGTGGTGGGGGTAGGTCTGGCCTGAGAAGTTTCAGATCCTGAGTCTACAAACTCTTGAGCATAGCAGCCCTCTGCAGAGCCCAGAGAAGTCTTGCTGAAGCCCTTAACTGAGCTGGACAAATGTCCAGGCAGGCCCTGCTGACCCCCAAAGCTGGCCTGTGGCTCCTGGATAGCTGGGGGACTAGAGCTGCAGAACAGTGGCGGAGGTCGGATCTCAGGAAAAGGAGGGAGGGCACAGCAGCTTACAGACTTCCCCCTACACAGACCATGCTGTTTCCTCTTCCCAAACCCAACCCTTGGTGGGAGTGGAATAACACATGCAATTCAAACTTGGGTTAGTCCAGGTTTGGATGGGAACCAGAGGTACTCTGAGTGCAGGCAGACACGTGCACTTCCCTGGGGATGCTCAGGGGCTACACTGGGCAAGCCCAGGCTGCTGGGTTCGTGCTACGTGCTGTTCCCAAAGCTCCACCGGCCAGCAGGCACCAGGGTGGGAGAAGTGGGCTGCTGCCCCGTGACAGCCCACCTCACCCACGCCTGCTTCATCAGCGGTGCTGAGGCTCAACCCACTCCTCTGCGACCCAGAAAGAGGCTTTCCAGTTTATTGTAGGACCAGAAGCTCAATAGACTGAAAAAGCCCACCAAAAGGGTACACGTCTTTCCTGGCCGGCTGCAGGGCTGCTGATGGCAGCATCTCACTCAGAACTGAAGCCAGGCACAGCTACAGAGGGCCACAGGTCTAAGGCATGGCCTCGAGAGGGCTGAGGCTCCATGAGGAGCAGAACAGGACATAAGAGCAAACATCAGACACGCCAACCATGCTGACACAGCCCGAGTGAGAGACTGGGCCGACTACAGGAAGGGGCTCTGTTCCCTGGGGTCCCCTAGGAGCTTCTCCAGGAGTTAAAAGCAGCCAAGATGGAGACAAGTGTGAGAGAAGTAAAAGAACCCAATATGAGGGGGTGGGGATGAGCAAGCCCCAGCAATGCAAGAGGTCTAACGGAAATGCACGTTCATTCCCCCAAACATGGCATCAAGCCTAAACATCCAGCTAGCTTCTCTGCTTTGGGCTGGAGAAGTATCGGCGATACTACTGGATATATCTGGATCGCCCATGCTGATCTGAGGACACCCATGGAACTTCTGAGATATGAACAGAGAGTCAGAGCAGAGCACGTGAGCTTAATAATGTAAGTTATTAACATCACAGCCAAAACAGTAATTAGTGATTTCATGCATGGTTATTTATAAACCTCATCATAGTCTCTTCAGCAGAGGAAGCCTCACCTGGCCATGTGTTCTGAGCAAGGCATGGGGAAGAGGAGAAAGATGAAGTTCCCCTCATATATTTCAGAGGTTGCAAAATGCCCGCGCACATGACAGAATCCTATGTCTGCGAGGAATCCTGTGGGCACCATGGCTTTCTCCCAGGTAATGCGTAAAAACCCAGCTGTGGCCATCTGGCCTTTGGGAACACTCCACAGGGGAACCTCCTACTTTACAAAGTAGTCACTGAACAGATCAACACCAAGGGCTCCTGTAACTCAACAGGGCTGGACGGACAGTCCGAAGGTAAATTCCACCAATTGTCTAGATTAGGAGCTGGGAAACTTCTTCATTTTGGAGCCAGTGGCATGTCTAGGAAAAAAGATTAAAAACAAAAAAGTAAAGGAAAATGATGAAGAGAACTGGGACAAAGGAGAGTAGCAGGTCTACCCTCTCCGCGAAGTGACCTCGGCAAGCTCCTGAGTATCACCTGTGTCTCAGAGGCTCATCTGTAAGATGGGCTGCTGTAAGGACTGAATGAGCTAACGTACAGAAAGGACAAAGTGCTCATTACCAGGGGACAAGAAAACTGTGAAAAATAGCAGGGATGAAGATTTTAGGAAGATGAGAAGTTTCATGGAGAAGTGGTACACACTGGGAGATGTCCTCAGTATTTCTTTCAGTGGCTTCTTCACGGAACCAGTAAGACAAGCTTCCTGACCCTGGTCACTTAGTAATTATTACCACTAGCATGACGTCACCACCTCCCCTACCTCCTCCCAACCTCTGCCACATCACCTACATGTAGCCTGCCAGCCCCAGAGGGGCACTTAAGGCCTCCGGCAGCACAAGGAGGCATCTTAGAAATCATCTGTTCCAACTTCTTTGGAGTATGGAAACTGAGGTCCTGAGAGGTAACTCGTTTAAAAATTTTGGGGGGTATATTCACTGTGCTACTCACACACATGTACTGAGTCCCCACCAGGCACTGTGCTGGATGCTGCAGACACAGGAAAGAATGCGGCAGCCCACGGTATCTCTCTGCACAGAGCTGACATTTCTGGGTTGTGGCCACAGTTTTCAATGGCATTCCATTTTGAAATTCCACATGGGTTTAAAGGATAATTTCACAGCATTAAAGACCCACCACTATACCACTCTTTTCCTCAGATCCTCTCATGACATTTCTGTCAGGACAAATAAAACAAGAGGGACAGGAGAAGCTTCTCTTTTGAGTGGAAGATCCCAGGCCCCTGTGACACTGTGAAGGGTGGCCACATGCAGGCCACCTGCCTGATTTTAACACTAAGCTTCCTGTGATAAATTCAAATGCTCCTGAAAAAATCCAATCTAAGAACTCCCTCAAGAGGGTCTGAGGAACTTGCACAGGTGAGAGTCAGTCCCACTTCTGGATATAGACTTGCCAGTATCAGGACGGAGCAGAGAGGCCCTCACCCATGGCAGAATCTCAGCTCGCCCTGCCACTCAGAGTTCTTCCTGGAGAGGACGAGGGAAGCCTCAGAGTCCTGAGGAAATGCATGTCCTCCACCTTTTGAAGAGAGCCACCGGGGCCTTTCTTCTGATTCTTTCCTTTGCTCTGTCACTCTCGTTTGTAAAGTGGACTCAAGACCGCTTGTCTTTAACTTGTCTTAGGAGTTTGCAGTGCCCTTGGAGTCTGAAGACAGTCTGGTCTGTATTTCCACAGAAAGTGTTGGGGCTCTACTATTCTGAGCTATGATTTTACCCCAAATCATGAGTAAATGTCAGTTATACCTAGAATATGGGGTAGATGTTTCAGATTTCAACCTTCTCCAACTGGTCAAAGTCCATAGGACACAGTGTTTAGTAACATTAAAAATTAAAAAGTCTTAAAAAGAAGAAATTATACTTTTAACCAATATGTTAGAATTTAAGAAGATTTCTTCATTTGGGGTGGAAGCTCCTTTCATAAGAAGTTTCCCTGAGAATTTGAAATTCCTAAAGTCTCGAGTGAAGACAGACTGAACTGTATACCTAAAAATGGCAGGCTGGGCACAGTGGCTCATGTCCATAGTCCCAGCACTTTGGGAGGCTGAGGCAGGAGGATGGCTTGAGCCTGGGAGTTTGAGGTTGCAGTGAGCTATGATCATGCCCTACACTCCAACCTGGGTGACGGAGGGAGACCTTTTCTCAAAAAACAAAACAAAACAAACAAACAAATGAAATTTATCTCATGTTTTACTACAATTAAAAATATTAATAAACAGAAGAGGGAAGGAAGGTTTAGGACTGATTTTGGGGTTAAACATGAAGACTGGTGTGTCATCAGATACTTCCTGGTTTGGACTAGAGGGTAGCCCCTTGGAAGACACTCCAGGCATCCTGAGTACCATCACCCTGTGGAGAGAGACACTTGTAAAAAGGCCACGGTGCAAATCTAGGATACACCTGGGCTGCTGGAGTGGGGAACAACAAAGTTAGGAAGATGATTAGGGCTGGGGTTGCTGAGCTGCATCACAAGACCTTCTGCCCCTCTGGGCTGACATGGACAGGAAGTCCCGCTGGCTGGAGCTGTCGAGGACGGGGTGAACTCAGGCACTGAACTAATCTTAACGCAGTGCTGGCTTCTTCACAGAGGCAGCTGGCGTGATGGCAGAACTACAGCTCTGGAGCTCCAGCCCCGGGCTGGGGTCCAGCTCTACCCCCACTACCTAATCTGGAGCCCCCTGGAGCCTACACATCATAAAGATAGGCTTGTTGTTGTGAGAAGCAGATGACTTCTCTTTTATACAGTGTCAAGCACAGCGAAAATAGTAGTTAGCATTGGGAGCTCACTGTGTACCAGCCCCTGTTCTATGCACTTCACATAGGTTTAAACTTCACAACAGCTCTATGAGTCAGTTACTATTAATTATAATAATTCCCAGAGTATAGATGAGGAAACTGCAGTGCAGTGGGATTCTGATCCAGGCAGACTAGTCTCAAAGCCTGAGGTTTTTTCTTTTTCTTTTGGAGACAGAGTCTCGGTCTGTTTCCCGGGCTAGAGTGCTGTGGCATCAGCCTAGCTCACAGCAACCTCAAACTCCTGGGCTCAAGGGATTCTCCTGCCTCAGCCTCTTGAGTAGCTAGGACTACAGGCATGTGCCACCATGCCCGGCTAATTTTTCTATTTTTAGTAGAGACGGGGTCTCACTCTTGCTCAGGCTGGTCTTGAACTCCTCAGTTCAAGTGATCTTCCTGCCTCAGCCTTCCAAAGTGCTAGGATTATAGGTGTGAGCCACCATGCCCGGCTAAAGCCTGAGCTCTTAACCACATAAACCCTGGTTTCTGAACTGGAGCTTCTGGCGAGTGTGACTAGAGAACTCTGCCCCTCTGCCCCAGTGCACTGTGTCAGAGGTGATTATTTTAAGGCTCTGTTTTGTTCTAGAAAAGTGTATCTTACTGTGTTTGAAATATAAGAGGGTTCCTTCTCTTTGGGATGCGCAGAACTCTGAAACTTTTCTTCACTAAATACAATAAGTAGTAGAGCAAAACAAAAGACCTCTACTCAAGGAGATGAATAGCCAATAAAACAGAGAAAGGAGCCATGTCCCTTGGATACTTTTAGGGAATAATCCTTATTTTCTTGGGCTCTGTTTACCTAGAAGTGTATGTGCTATCCCATTTGATGGCCTCCAACTGATAGTTTCCTGGCACTTGGCCTTTGGAGTAAAAGCTAGTAGCTTCCTCTCACGAAGAGTGGGAGTAGGGAGCTCAGGCAACCCCACAAATCTTACCCCTTGAGCCAGAAACCTCAGCTGCAGACCAGGGTCTACCACTGAGGCAAAATGGCTTTAATGCTGCACTTAGTAACTAAGTTTCCTATGGCCTCTGACCAGGGCGCTGATCTCACAGCTGCTGTTTTTGGCCAATCTCGAGGATGGATACTAACTCTTTCTAAGATTCCCTTGCCTGATTTGTTTTCTCAGGCTATCAAGTTATGGGAATACCATGGAGGTCACGGAATTTTCTCTTTTTGCCCTCTTCTTGCCACAAAAACCCCAGAGATTCTCACACACATTAAAAAAGTCATTTTTTCTCTTCTCTTCCCAATACTTAAAATAATATATATCCATTAAAACAATCTTAGAAAAAGTTTCACAAAACAACACGAGTAGAAAAAAAATCACCCATAATTCCTCACCAGAGATAAATCCTAGGAACATTTTGGTAAATTTTCCATTGGCTGTTTTTGAATCCACAACTCACCGTCAAGACCCACTGAAATTCCATGGTAGAATGCCAAGCTCAGCACCTGCGAGGCACGTTCCACTCACCACGGCCTCTCTTTACCGGAGGCTGGCAGGGCTGTTACAAGGGGAGGAGGCAGAGCCACGCTGGACCACCCGAGGTGAGCAGTGCAGTGGGATGGGCTCACAGGCCCAGGTGCTGGTACAGTTCTCCACGCTGCAGGGCCTCTGGCTGAGCTGTCAGGCTCTGCCCTTAGCAGAGGTGGAGGCTAACTTGAATCTGTTTGAGACCTGAGCTCCCCTTCACACCGTGTGGTCAGGCAGGAACAGTGGGAGGAGCAGCCTGCTCGTGTCTGTATGGACCTCTCGGGAGACCAGAGCTGGAGGCCCAGCACTCACAGCCCTGGCCTCAATCAGAGGCTATACCAAGGATCCAGAAGGCCTGGATGAGTTCCCTTCTCTGGCCCCTTTCTGGCCCCTCCTAATCCCAGTGAAAACTTTCAAACAGCTCCAAAGAATGGTCCTGCCAATGAGCCAGGCTGGGCTGAGATGAGGGAGCGGATGCTGGTCAGCATCTGAGATGTCCCAAGATCACAGCAGGATCTCGAAAGACTAAGGGTAACGATGCTACCCCACAGCCACTCCAGGAGGGGGACCCATGAACCAGAACTGAATGCCACGAGGACCATAAAGGAAGCATGCAAAGCCCCCTACACGCAGCATCAAGGAAGAAAGGATCAAAGCGGGACAAAGCGGGATGTGAAATGGAGCCTCGCCCACCAGCAGATCTTGAAGAGCACTTTAAATAAAGAAGTGAGTGGACTGCATCTTAACAGGGAGAAGGTTTTATCTCCTTTCCTTGCATTCCTTTGAGCTCAGCAGGACACAGAAGGTTCTGAGTCTGACACAGAAGACTGTGGCAGCCTGCTTGCTCCAGCCTGCTGGCTTTGAGAAGGTGGGGTGGAGGAGGGAGGAGGCACAGCCAGAGTTTAGGGGATGGCAGGGCTCAGCCTCCCTAGAAACTTGCTGCAGCTGCAGCTGACGGCAGGAAGTGAGGTAGAATTCACCAGAGAGGTTTTAATTAAGAAGGGAAAAGCACCCCCAACAACAAAGCCCCATAGCTCTGTCCCTGCGGCAGAGTCTGGATAGGAGAAAATGAAGGAAGAGAAACTACAAGTGGTTAAAAGGGGAAAAAGAGTGTTTCCATAAATCAGATATTAACAGTAATTACCAGCCACAGCCCAGTGGTTCTCAAAATAGATGTTTGAGCACTTGGCACAAAGTTGCTCTTGCCAAAGCCTTTAAAAGTTCTTTTGAGCCTGTTTTTTCAATGTTCCTGGTCACCAGGGGTAGCTGTCCACTTGTCTGCAGGCCAGCCTCCTTGTGACCATGAGGAAGGCCGGTGACTTTTCTTCTTCATTTAACTTTTCTCCCCACAGAAAGGTGACCACGAATTGCAAGTCAATTGCTGCTTCTCCTCCTGTGATTTTGGGGGTGGGGGTGGAGGTGGGGGTGGGGCTGGGATCCAGGTCATGTGTGGCCACAGCTGTTGTTAATAAACTTGCAATGATTTCATGAAAGGCTTCCAAAGAGCTGAAGATTTAGTTTCAAATTATTCCCAGATCAGCTGCAGATCGCCTGAGCAACAGCAGGCCCTACCCCCCACCCCTAGCTGTCCCTAGCAACAGGAAATTGGGGGGGAAGGGGTGGTGGGGGAAAGCCCAGCGTGGAGTGAGCACACATGCCATGCAGCTGTGGTCAGGATGGCCCCGTGGGGGCTGGGCAGTATTACAGATTACACAGGCTCTGGGCTGGCCTCTGGCTTCTGCAGCCATCTCCCCAGGCCAAAGAGGCCTTGCACCCAAATACCTTTCTGTCTAGAGCACCTCCTCCACAAAGACTGGGAGGTGGGAGTGGAATGTGGCTATGTTTTGACTCCTATTCAGGGTCAAGTGCACAGCCTAGGGCCTGTGGGGATCAGCTGAAGAGGACACGCACCAACGCGCGCCGTGTTTACTGGACTGTGCTGTCTACCGTCCTTGGGAAAGTGCCTTAGTGACACTAAGATCCAATCTGGGACACTGCTGAGGTGGTGAAGCTGCCAGGGCCCCTTTCCACGATTTGCAGCTTGCTACATGCAGAAGGAGTCTAGTGAAGGTCCTCACCCCTCTGCAAGGCCCACCTAGTTAACGGGGCTCAGGGACACTCTGGGTGCCTGTTGGCTCTCCCATACTTGTGGAAGGAGCCAGATACCAGTCAGAAGACCTGGGCTCGCACCCTGGTGTTGCCAAGCTCAGGATCCTGGGCTAGTGACCTGAACATTGTTCTCCTCATAAGCAAAATGGGAAACTGGTGCCCCCACCATGCTGGACCCAACATTCTGCAAACCAGGCTCATGTGGCATGGAGCTGTGTGGCTGTAAGGGGAAGAGGAAGAAACTGAGGTTGGTTTTTTGACAGTTCAAGGATCACACTCATTTTCTTACACAAAAACAATGGTATTTATGACAGTGACTAGAAATGACAAGCTAAGGCCAACTGTGGAGGCTGGATGATGGGGCAACATGGAGGCTCACTTCACTACTCTTTTTTCTTTTGTAGAAAGTAAATTTAAAAAGTTAAGGAAAAAGCGCCAAAGCCAAAAATTAGTTTCCATGCTAAAGTCTGGTATACTGTTCCTTACCGGTTTCTACCCTTTTCTCATCCATGCTCTCTTGCATACTCTCCCTCCTCCATTCCTGCAATATCACAACCTTCCCTGGCCACTCAAACCAGGTCTCAAAGGTGCCCAGTGCTCTTCCCAGGCCCGATCCTCCAGAAGATGCTGTGTTCCTCACACCAGGACCCCGGCCTGGAGGTGCAGGAGCCACTGAGGGGAGAAGGCAGGCCTGGGGGCTCAGTTTCAGATGAGGAACAAATGACCTGGGGTGGAAACCCAAGCCATTATTTATTGGCCGTAGTCTTCAGCAAGTTTCCTCATTTGTAAAACTAGGATGATACATGTGCTTTTGAGTATTGTTACAGAATTATATATGTTAATATAAATAAATGTTAGGTTCAATCCACTGCTGGTTTGGAAAAATGAGAATGTCTAACCAATCGATAGGCGATCACTGTCCCAAACTGTAAACTGGCAGTAAAAGCCCTAGGGTTTTATTTGAACTGAACAGGCTTCAAACTCTTACATTCAACAAAGAAGTTGTAGAAAACAATTCTCTGTGGTTTCTTGTAGCCAAACCCAAGACAAATACGGACTCTGTTTTGTTTTTAGAGAGAACATGCTGTTATGAATTCTGGCACACTTCTAGACACTTCCAGGTGATTGTTCTCGCTGTAGCTTCTAGCAGTAACGTAAAGATATAACTCTTCTACTCCCCCCTTAGCTACCACCCATGTGGCCACGTGTGGACAGGAAAAGAGTCAGTATGCCTCTTCTCCTACTGCAAAATAACTGTTCATTTTCATGTTGAGATTTGGCTTTGCATTCTGCCCCTAATCCAGAAAACTGTCCCTAGTCATTAAGGATGAAAACTCAACTTCTCTTCAAACCATGACAGAACAACTCCCTCACTGACAAATAAGAGATTCTTCCTGGCCTTGCTGGTTAATTAAGCCAGAGAACGGGCTCGTATGACAGTGCATGCTTTGTTTCACTGAACTTCTGAATGGCTTTGTGTTCTCAGAAGCCCCAACAGATGCTGGGCTGGAATTCAATCGGTCTCCTGGTGAGAATCAAGGAAATGGGGCTGATCCCTGTTTTGATGGGAACAGGACAAATGGAACAAGATCTCTGGCCAGTGGCTACCAGAGGAAATTGGAGGGATTTGTATTTGCCTGACCTTCCTTTCGAATTTTACTTTGAGCAAATACAGACCCTTTCTCAGGTTAGAAGATGATAATTCAACAAGAAAACAAGGGGGCAGTTGCATGTACGGCACCCAAACAAGGTACCAACAGTACATGAGAAATCTTTATAATCAATTCCATGCGTGGGAAGAAAGGGCGGTGGCAGAAGAAATAAGAACAAGAGGGAGAAGAAAGCAAACAGCGCTGAGAATAGGCCAGACTATTAAACGCCCGCCCTCATGTGCTGACTCCCACTCTGTTCTTTGTTTCTGGAGATGAAATACAGCCCGAGGAGCACATCGGAGCTCCAGCTGAAGAGAAAGGATCCTATTTCCCCATGAAGTTCCTAGAGCTGCTTGGCCCCCAATGCAGTGTCTGGATGGGACAGAGGAAGTGAGTCAGCAGAAGGACCAGGCCTGCAACTTTGGCACAAAGGGCCGCATGGCTGACCCCCTCCACTCGCCCAGCAACAGAAGGATGATTTGGGCTTTCTCTGTACACAAATCCTCCCTTTCTTCCACATACTTCCTCAGTGACGGGAGGACATGCTTGCTAAGGGTCTCAGTGGGTCATGAGCTATGTGATCACAGCGATTCCTAAGGTCCCTTAGCCGAAAGTCCCATCCAGTGAGGAGCCTGTTCCTTGACAGGACGTTCCTTCCATTGGGACACCTGGTTTCCACAGAGGACCCATTGCTTTTCAAAACTGTGGCTAGCTCTGAGGATCACACCTTTCCTTAACATGGGCTGAAGCTGGCCTCCACATCCCACTAATGGCCACCAGAATGGTCTGCTGTGACCTTTACACGGGGGCCAGCCTGTAACTCTGGCATCTTCTCTTGTTAGGCATGATGGAGATTTTCTGCACCACAGGTAAAGATAGGTGACTAACAAAATTTTTTCTTTGGCGTATAAAACGCTGGCCATCACTTTATAAGATATTTGGATGAATGACTAATTTTTAAAAACTGGGAGATTTCCTACTGAAGTACAGATTTCCTGCCTCTGTGGAGAATCTGAAGCTGCAACAGCTCTGGGCACAGTCCCACCTGGCAATAATCTGTGGCAGCTGAACAGCAGCCCCTGGGTGGGCTACAACCTCTCCCATTTGCCATAGTCCCCACCACACCCTGCTGCTCCTAGACCTGGCTGAAGTCATTCATCAGTCATTTCTGTTACTACCTGCCCTGAGGTAACTTGGGTCTATGACCCCAGCAATCCATGCTGCTGATTTTTGTGTGAAAATCTTCCCATTTCTTTTCCTCTATGTTACAAAAAAAAATTATATATATATATATATATATATAGTTACTTTTTGTACTATTCTAACATAAGCATATATACAATTTGACATAACTATTTTTTTGGATATTTAAATGTGGTTTCTAAATTTATACTAGTTTAAATCATTTAGTGACTAGTTTTGTAGATACAACTTTGTGCACCTGTCCAATTGTCTCCTTAGGATCTTTTCCCAGTTAAGTGGAACTGTTAGGTCAAGGGTATACGCATTAAAATTTCTGATTTGTACACCCCAATGTCGACTATGGCCAATTATATTCCATCAATAATCTATGAGACTGGGTGTGGTGGCTCATGCCTATAATCCAACACTTTCAGAGGCTGAGGCAGGAGGATCACTTGAGGCCAGAAGCTCAAGACCAGCCTGGGCAACACAGAAAGACCTCCATCTCTTAAAAAAAAAAATTTAAAAAATTAGCTGGGCATGTGGCACATGCCATGCCTGTAGTCCTAGCTACTTGGGAGGCTGAGGCAGGAGGATTGCTTGAGCCCAGGAGTTCAAGGCTGCAGTGAGCTATAATCGTGCCACTGTATTCCAGCCTGGGCAACAGAGCAAGACCTTGTCTTAAAAACGACAAACAAAAAAAACCCCCAAACAGTGTATGATATGCCCAACCAATCTGAAAAATACCTGTCAATCCAACAGGTGCTATTTGCATTTCCACTAATATTAGAAGTGCTGTCACCCAATGCCACCAGATTGTGCTAGGTAGGAAAGTAAGCAGCTTTCCACAAGCTTTTTGGCCTCCTGGTAATTCTTCTCTTTTTACTGCCCCTATTTTTTCCCATGAGTGAACAGACTATGAGTGGTCTCCTCAGCATAACACCCTCCTTCTTCCACAGAAGTCTTAGGTGGGCCCACAAAGGCCTAAAATCAAGACTGCTTTCCCAGTCTCTCTTGTGGACATGTAAGTTCTAGCTAATGGGACTGAAGTAGCTCCAGCTCCTGGAAACAACTTTCCTTAAGAGATAGCTGGGAGGCTCTCTGTCCCTTCTGGCCCCTCTTCTGCTGCTTGGAATGTGGGTTTGTCAGCAGAGCTCCTTTTCAGACCATGACCACATGGGATCCTCGGCTATACTCTAGAGGTGGCAGAGCAGAATGCTGGAAGCAACTGGATCCCAGGAAGAGCTGCCAGCCCATTGCCGGGCTGTCTACCCCTGTACTTACACATGAGGGAGAAATAAACTTCTACCTTGTTTATGGTACTATTTTTTGACTTTCTGTTTGCAGCCAAATCAATCCTTACTAATATAGGAATATTTACTGATTTCTGAATGAGTTACATAGTACTCTTTACAAATCAAGAACATTTATCTGAATCACATATATGTTACAACTATTTCCCTCAGTTTTTCTCTTATCTTTATCCTTATTTATGGTGTCTTCTGCCAAAGAGTATTTATGTTTTTTTAGTCTGGCCTTGAAATGCTAAGAACCACCTTCTCTTATCCAAGTCATCTTCATTTTGTCCCCTCTCTCCATATAGTGGCCAGTGTGATCTTGAGAAAGTAATCCCCCGTGACACCCTCCAGTGGCTCCCACCGCACTTAAGACCCTGCCCTAGCTCTTGGCCAGCCACTCCCCAAACAGGCCTGAAGTCTGATGTCCTGGCAGGCCTGGATGCTCCTGCAGGTCTCAGTACAAACAACTCTGGCCCATACCACTATCCACGGCGGGCCTCCCTCCAGCACCTGCCTGCCGTTCTCTAGCGCAGCACTTTTGTTATTCAGAAGCAGCACTAAATACGTGACAGTCACGTTTTAGATTACATTAGACTGTAAACTCCATGAAGCTTACTCCACGCCTGGGCTTTTCTGTTCGGACCAGTTCTAGCAACACTGCATAGTTAAGGAAGAACAAATGAATAAATCTATTATTTCTCCAGTGATTTGAAATGGTATTTTTTATTATACCTAATTTCTTAGAGGTCTGTTTCTGGTCTCTGTTTTGTCCCTTTGATCTATTTGCCTATTCTTGTATTAGTCCATATGTTTTTTTTTTTTTTTTTTGAGGCAGAGTCTCACTTTGTTGCCCGGGCTAGAGTGCCATGGCATTAGCCTAGCTCACAGCAATCTCAAACTCCTGGGCTCAAGCAATCCTTCTGCCTCAGCCTCCCAAGCAGCTGGGACTACAAGCATGTGCCACCATGCCCAGCTAATTTTTTCTACATATTTTTAGCTGTCCAAATAACTTCTTTCTATTTTTGGTAGAGATGGGGTCTCGCTCTTGCTCAGGCTGGTCTTGAACTCCTGAGCTCAAACGATCCATCCGCCTCGGCCTCCCAAAGTGCTAGGATTACAGGCGTGAGCCACCACGCCCGACCAGTCCATATGGTTTTGATTATTGTAGCTTTAGAGTAAAAATTAGTCTCACTTTCAAAATTACAGTAAAAATAAATCCTACCAAATTTAGATGTGAATTACATTAAATTTCTAGGTGATTTTGAAGAGAGGTGATCTCTCTGTAATGCCGCATGTCCACTGCCCAGGCCCCCTTCATTTTTTCCCCAGTGGAAGCTGAGAAGGCCCCATCTGTCACCAGGCCTGCCTTCTATCAGGTCTTGGCACACTTGCTCCATGTCAACAGGGAACTTGCTCTCACACAGCATCACCTTTTGGTAGAACAAGACTCCTCACATTATGCCATGGTTAGTCTTAAAGATTAGTTTAGAACTGGCTGTGCTCATTTTTAAGTTTAAAAATCATTTTAAGAAGAATTGATCACTTTTAAATATTAAAATTTAAGAACAGTGCATATTTCTGCATATGTTCGAGTCTCTTCACATCCTTAAATATAGCTTTGTGGTTTTCTTCACATTTCTATACATTTCTTTCTTTTTTTTTTG
>VBSM01002153.1:22738921-22761067 GCA_008086735.1 Cheirogaleus medius
TGAGCGATCCGCCCGCCTCGGCCTCCCAGAGTGCTAAGATTACAGGCGTGAGCCGCCTCGCCCGGCCTCTGTCTGACTCTTTGTTCATCCATCACTGCATCTCTATTTGACCATAGCCGGGAAAGACTGTGCTTTTTAGGACTCACGTGATTAGATTGGGTCTTCTCTGAAAAGATATCTGGGTAACCTTCCCACCTCAAGGTTCTTAACCTTAATCACATCTAGAAAGTTCCTTCTGTCACATAAAGTAACATACTCACAGGTTTTGGGGATTAGGATGTGGATATCTTTGGGAGCCATTATTCTGCCTACCAAAGTGGTGGTATAGAGCACAGCCAGGAAGCCATGTGCCTGGGTTCAGGTCCCTGCTATGCCACTTACTGCCTGATGCCCTCTATGCGATCACAGGCAAGTTACTTGGGCCTCAGTGGCCTTATTTGTAAAACAGGATAATAGTACCTCGCTGTGCTGAAGACTTGGAGACTGCTGACTGTCCCAAATTGCCATTCCCCACTTCGTTTTCTGAGTAACAAAACCCCTTCCTTACCCTCCACATTTAAAGTCACCTAGCCACAGGCTATATATATATATGACACCTGCCTTGAAGCCAGGTTATGCCCACATGACTCAGTCTAGACCAATGGGGTGTGAGTAGAAGTGATACATATCAACCCAATTATAATCATGCAGATGAGACCACCACCCTCACAGTGGTGGAGTGACACCAGGGAACCTGGATGTCTGAACGACCTCAGGGTACAGACCTGCCCCATCCAGCTTGGCAAGGCTGGATTGTTATATGAGAATGAAATTGACTTCTGTATTACTTAAGTCACTGCATTTTAATAAGTTAATGTTTGTAAAGTGCTCAGCCACATAGGGAGTATTATACAAGTAATGGTTATTATTATGACAGATGTATCATTTTGCATTCTGGACGCTGGCAATTCTACTTAATGTCTCAGGCCACCAGTATCCTATAACACAGACATAAGCAACATTAGTTCAGTCTAAGCTAATTAAGATGTGTTACTTGCTTATTTATTTAGACAATAAGGAGAAAAGGGTCCATCATTTATTGAATTCATATGTGCCAAGCATTTCATGTTATGTTTGTCTCTGAAATAGCTCTATGAGGCTGCAGAGATGAGGAGACAGAGGGTCAGGGGTTAGGTCAATTCCCCAAGATTGCTCTAGACTAGGGTGGCTTGGGCGCATTCTTCCCATAATACACTCCGCCCTTCTGCCAAAAGCAGGTTAATGGAGGAATCGAGAATTAGTCCATAAGCCCCTTGGAATCATGTTACTCACATAGAGGTGCGGTACTTGATGTCATCTTTTTCAGCCAGCTCCTCACAGGTGAGGCCATTGTGTTCTTTCCAGAGTCCCTGACACTTCCTACAGGTTTCCTGGGGATAAAGACCAGACACAAAGACAGCTCCTTGTGAGTAGATACCATAAAAGTTCCTGTTCAACAAAAAGGATGTGAAATGAGCTTTACTTGACTTGAATTTTCTCAGAGGATCTCTCTCCTGTTCAGCAGGGATATTTCTAAAGATATCTTTCAATAGAAGAGGTAGGAATTGTTAGAAGAAAGCACAAGGAAAATTTTCTCTCCTTTGATCAAAAGAAAGTGCTGCTTCTATCACCCAGTTTGTATAAGGCTTTCTAAAATGCCACAGGACACCTGAAAAAACCACAGGAGGCATATCTTGGGTTTTTAAAAATAAAACACCATGAGCTACTTGAGGGCAGGGTCTATCTGGATCTTAGTAACATCTGCAGTCCTAACGCCCAGTATTCTGGCATGCAGGAGGTACAGCTACTGAACTGAAGAATGGCCTACATTAGGCTCACTGGGCGTCCCTTGGGAGACTTACTCGAGCTATCAATCACTCATAACATGGATGTCATCCTTTATAGTTTAACTTCATTTATAAACAGGAATTTAAAAAAATCACCACCTTTTATTCTAAGATCCTTCACAGTTTATAAAATACTTTCATATGTGCCAGAAACTATCCCACATCAGTAACATTAATTTAAAGAAACATTAATCCAATGATCACAGACATAAATGGTATTACAACACTGGTAAGTACCATGGAGGAAAGGGTGTAGTTGGCTTTGACTGGGGGCCTGACCTAGATTGGGGAGACAGTGAAGGCTTGAGGAAGTGAAGCCTGAGATCTGAAAGATGAGGTAACAATAACTAGATGGGGTGGCGAAGAGATCTGCACTCCAGACAGAGGAACAGCAAGAGAAGACTCTGGCAGACAAAGCTGGGTGAGTTTGGTTCCTGTAGCCGGACTGCAGACAGTGAAAACACGCCTGGTGAGGCCTGCAAGGCTGCACCATGCAGGGCCCAGGAGGGCGTGATTTCAGTTTGCTCTTTATCCTAAGAACACTAGGAAGCCACCAAAGGTGTCAAGCATGGAAGTAACACAGTCAGGTTTATGATTTTCAAAGATCATTCTGGGCCAGGCGTGGTGGCTCAAGCCTGTAATCCTAGCATTCTGGGAGGACAAGATGGGAGGATCGTTTGAGCTCAGGAGTTTGAGACCAGCCTAAGCAAGAGCGAGACCCCGTCTCTACTAAAAATAGAAAGAAATTAGCTGGACAACTAAAAATAGAGGGGCTAAGGAGGCCCAGACAAAGGCAGTGGTGAGGACATGAAGAAAAGTTGGTTGATTTGGGAGAAATGGAGGAAGTCATACTGGCAGGCTAGGTGGTGGCTCAGGTTTGGGAGTGGGGAGGAGTCAGGGGTGATGATTTGGGTTCTGGTTTGTGCAATCAAAGACAACAGTGACGCCGGTGAGATGAGTGTTGGGTGGTGGGAGGCAGGCATGAAGATCCTGAGCTGACCTGGGCAGTGCCGACACAGAGGGCCTGTGGACACCCACTGGAGAGGTGAGGTAGGGAGCTGGGTGTAAGTGTTGAGCACTTAAGAGAGTCAGGCCTCTGAGGCTACTCCAAATGTACTAGATCATATCTTCACATTAATTCTAGAAACATCTCCTACAGTGGTACTCCCGGCTAGTAACTGAGCTTTCTTTAATATGTGCTAAGATGACTCTAACAAGGCACAAAATGGTATGTACCGTGTTTCCCTGAAAATAAGACTTACCCATAAAATAAGCTCTAGCAGGATTTCTAAGCATTTGTGCAATATAAGCCCTACCCTGAAAATAAGACCTAGTGATGGGCGTGGCTATGCATCGTATCTGCACAACCCATGCATTTCGTCGCGGAGCGGTAAAGACAATGAGCAGCCCTTCTCATCTGCCCCATGAGAGCTCTACTGCTCGACATGAGAGATTGGGGCCAATGGTTCTAAAGGAAATAGAGTCGCAAGAAATTCAGGATGGAATTTGGGGTTTGGAGAGTTATGATGTTCCAGAAGATGACGACTTAACTATATTAGAATAAATGTAGATCGCTGTACCGTACTTAAAAAAAAATAACACATCCCCTGAAAATAAGCCCTAGGGTGTCTTCTTGAGGAAAAATAAATATAAGACCGTGTCTTATTTTTGGGGAAACATGGTATAATATAGATGTCGCCATTTCTGTATTAAAAAAGGTGGTAATGAAGGCAGAATGCAGCAATATGTAAAATCAACTTGCAAGTATACACATGAAATTGGTAGCACAAATAGCCCTTGTGGCTTAAAGGCAGAGGTAGGACTTTTTCACTGTAGGTCTTTTCTACCTTTTGAATTTTATTCTATATATATGTGCTATCTAATTTTAAAAAATTTAAAAAGAGAGAGAAATGAAATGGACCGTTCAGGGAGCTGAGAACCTGAACAACCCTTTGGTAGGATATTGTAAAAAGTCTCCAATGAATGGGATGGGGTGGGAGAGAGATGCGCTGATGGAAATACAATATTTAAAGGCATGGCTTCTGAGGGGTATGACATGCCTAGGTCTCTACCGACATCTCGTTCAGTAAACAGAGGCTAAATCAGTAGTGAACTTAATTATTACCACTAAAACGTATAGCAGCACAAACCCGTTTTTATAAGACCTTGCGCTTGACTATTCCAGGAAACTGGAGGATAAACAACAGCTGGAGAATAGATAAGTTGGTATTTGGATTCTAATCTTGAAAACAATGCCAACCTAGCCACCCTCCAGGAGTAACAGCTTGAAAACAATATACAGCATTTAGACAGTGCTTTTCAGCATTCCTGGTGATTCTGTTATTAATTCATGGGTCTTCCTTGTAAGAGAAGAAATCTCATTTTTTTTTTTTTTTTTTTTTTTTTTTTGAGACAGAGTCTCACTTTGTGGCCCAGGCTAGAGTGAGTGCCGTGGCGTCAGCCTAGCTCACAGCAACCTCAATCTCCTGGGCTCAAGCGATCCTACTGCCTCAGCCTCCTGAGTAGCTGGGACTACAGGCATGCGCCACCATGCCCGGCTAATTTTTTCTGTATATATTTTTAGTTGGTCAATTAATTTCTTTCTATTTTTAGTAGAGATGGGGTCTCACTCAGGCTGGTTTCGAACTCCTGACCTTGAGCGATCCGCCCGCCTCGGCCTCCCAGAGTGCTAGGATTACAGGCGTGAGCCACCCCGTCTGACCGAAATCTCATTTTTGAGGTGAGGCACAGGCCCATGAGGCAAAATGACCCGGCCACGTTGGAGTCAGTTGTGTGTGAGGGGTCACCATGGAGCCTTCTCTTCCCTCTCGACACCACAGTGGGTCTCCTGTAGGTTAATGTGTGGGTTTTCAGCCAGGGCACTCCTCAATGAAGGGACCAGGGGTCCCAGAGAACAAACCTGAAACATCTTTTGATAGACTATATAGCTAGATACTGAAATCCACAACTGAAATAAGGCAAGTGTAGGCCAGGTAAGCTTGACATTTGGAGCGCTCTCTTGTGTTGTTTCTTTAAAAACCTACCCTCTTTTCTAAACACAGTATATATTTTACTAAATTGTAATTCTCTCCTCTCAGGCACAGCCAGGCTTTATTCCTAAACTCAACTAGTGCTTAAACAATATAAAGCAGAAGAAATGCTCTTGAATGTTTCTTTAACATGAAGATAACCATGTTCTTCAAACTGAGGTTAATGAGAAAGTCCCAAAGGACCATTCTGGAAGGCAGAGTACATTTTGACAAGTAACTTCAGAACACAATAGGCAGCATATCCTGGCTACTAAATCTAACTGGAGACCAGCGACCCGCTTTCCATCACCTTGTGTGTTTTCAGACCAGGAGGAATTCATTATCATCCAGCAGAATTCATTATCATCTCAAATACGACAACAAAGGCAACTGCTCCCTTCTCAGTGAGGACATGGCACACATACTGGGGGACTCACTAAGGAGCAGCAGCCAGTCTGTGCTCTTCATGACACCGGTGAGACTGTTGGTTAAGTTTTATGATGCCCTTTGGTACCCAACATGCATTAGGGTATTTTGACTGTTCATTAGGTCTTCACTTTGTAATATAAAGAAAACTCTCTAGTCTCCCTTTATCCATTTCTTGCTACCTAAATAATGTTTCATGGACAAAGCAGAAGATAAAATTCAACTTCAGCCGAAAAGCTGAAATTTCTTCATATAAACACAGCTTCCTCCAAAACCAGCAGACAAATGTGTCTGGCTGTCACCTCACCCAGACCCAGCAGGTTATGCTGATCTCAAGGCCCTTGGGTCGGCTGGCAAAGAACCCAAGAGAAGATCTGCAGCCACGATCCAAGTCACCAGATTCTGCTTTCACTTCCTCCCCATCCCTGCAAGCCCACCAGGAAGCTGCTCGGTCCCTGCACACTCTAGATTCCACATGTTGACGTCCAGCCTTGTCTCAGAAGCAGAACATACCAAAAACTGCTCCCCTATTTTTGAATTGCTCCTCCAGTGAAACCTCTAAACTCACTCTCGAGGAGAGAGAAGTCGCTGACTTTGCTATGGGGCATAAGGCTGTGGCCAATCCAAATCTAACCTCGGAAATTGCAGCTCTCTGCTTCGTCACTTTGAAAAACAGTGAGACTACAGATCCCCAGAGCTCGAGGTGAAAGATGAGGCCTGAGCACCTGACTGTTCATGAACACTCAGAGACTGCAGGGTTGTGGCTTCTAGGCCACTCTTGTCTTCTAGTTGTTAAAGTCACTGGTCCTCCCCACTCCCAGGCTCAAATGACATATGCATGCCAGCTGACAGTCCAGAAAGACATCAGTTTTAAGAAGGGGAAGGCCGGGTGCTGTGGCTCAATCCTGTAATCCAAGCACTCTGGGAGGCCGAGGCAGGAGGATCACTTGAGCTCAGGAGTTCGAGACCAGCCTGAGCAAGAGCGAGAATCCATCTCTACTAAAAATAGAAAAATTAGCTGGGCGTGGTGGTGCACTCCTGTAGTCCCAGCTACTCAGGAGGCTGAGGCAGAAGGATCACTTGAGCCCAGGAGTTTGAGGTTGCTGTGAGCTATGACGACGCCACTGTACTCTAGCCTGGGCAACAGAGTTGCTAGGTACTGAAAAACGTATACATCTTCCCAAAGGGTGCTTTGTATACACACCTCATTCAGTCTTCACGGCAACTGTAAGAGAAAATACAAGACCATTATCCCTATATACATACATATATATATTTTTAAAGTAAATGAGAAAAGGAAGGCACAGAGTCAAATTAACTTGGTCAAAGCCATGGAGCTTTAGATACAAGTCTGCCTCCTTCCAAATCCATTTGCTCTTTCTACTCTTTTCCCACTACATGCTGGCATGCTGTGTGCTAGCAAGAACAATTGTTTACTGGAAAACCGAAGGGCACGATGGTGTGAGACAAGCCCTGAGGTTACAATGGCATCTTATGTAAGGAGACTACAGATGAACCAGCCAGGTGGCGTGTGAGCATCAGGGTGGCCAAGGCGAGGACACTCAGCTGCGGCTGTTCAGGATGTCTGCTTTCCTGTGCTGCCTGCAGAGCTGGGAAGGACCCAGTAAGAGGCAGGATGGAGTGGGATTAGACCAAGGACACCCTTTCCTGCTGACGATGATAGGAACCTGCTAAGATCACAGAGTGACCTTAGACTGGACACATGTGAGGAAGTAGCTGTTCCTGCCACCTCCAGCCAGTTGCATGTTTGGTGGCGTAACAGAAGGAAGCCTATTTTTATTATTTATTTATTTATTTTTTTTTTTGAGACAGAGTCTCACTCTGTTGCCTGGGCTAGAGTGCTGTGGCGTCAGCCTAGCTCACAGCAACCTCAAACTCCGGGGCTCAGGCGATCCTCCTGCCTCAGCCTCCCGAGTAGCTGGGACTACAGGCATGCGCCACCATGCCCGGCTAATTTTTTCTATATATTTTTAGTGGGCCAATTAATTTGTTTCTATTTTTAGTAGAGACGGGGTCTCACTCTTGCTCAGGCTGGTTTCGAACTCCTGACCTTGAGGGATCCACCTGCCTCGGCCCCCCCAGAGTGCTAGGATTACAGGCGTGAGCCACTGTGCCGGACCCTGGGTCCAGTTCTTAAAGGACAAGCAAAATTCTAACAAGAATTCAATGATTCAATGGTATTTTATCATCATCTGATTATGTCACATCTCTCCAAGAAGCCAATCTCTCCATGCAAGAGATTTCTGTTTCCCTCAAAGTACAGTAAATCATCTTTTAGAGGAAGGAGAACTTTTACATTTCTAAATGCAGAAATTCAAATCTGGGCATGGACAGGCAAAAGCTCTGGGAAACATTACAAAGACCACCTACACCCCCTAGTCATGAGGAAAGGGTTTATTTGGGGAAGTTTTCATTACTGTTCTTACATATTTAAAATTTTCATATACGTATACACTAAATACATCATAAAAATGTGTGCGTATATACCTTACCTACCATTTCTATGTACAGAAGCAGGCTTTGAAGAAAGAAATCTCTAAGCCTTACTCCTGCAGATTTGAAAGAAGCCAAACACTTCTTTCCTGCAGAGCCACCAGGATTAGGTGACAAGTTGGAATAGGTGGAGCTTCACATTTGGTTTCTGTGCCAATGCTGCCCCCTAGAGATATAAAGTTATAAAGGCACCAAGACATCAGCTTAACCCTGCTCTGGGAGAGGGCAATGCTGAGAAATACTGGCTGGAAAAGCAAGGTACATCATGACCACAGCTGCCTACTTTTTACTATACTATGGGGACGAGGACTTCTAAGATAAAGTGGGAGGTAAAGGCTTTCTGGAACAAATCAAAGTTCAATTTTACCTTTATCAGCACAACTACAAACAAAAATACCAATTCCCTTGTAGTTATTTAGATACTGACAACTGTTTCTCTGGAATGTCCATTGAACAGAATCACTGGGACTGTATCAGCAATGCCTAGGACAATGCTAGCACATGGACATTTATGTAAAAATTCCAAGGCAAATATGTGAGTTCCTACTAAGACTCTTGAGTCCTGCTCTGGGCACTGGGGAATAAAGTGACCAAAACCAAGCCCCTCCTTCCTAGAAAGTTACACTGAGGTGGGAGGCATGGCATGTTACATAAGTAAAATACATAGTAAGACATGATTACAAGTGCTAAGGAGAAAACACAGGCAGGAAGAGTGTCTGTGCTGGGGTAGAAAGGGGGAAACAGCTCACAGTTATAAAGTGGGTGGTCTGGGAAGGCCTCTCTGAGGTGTATGAAGTGAAGAGGTAAGAAAGGTGAGGAGTGCTCTCTGGGGGAGAGAGTCCCAGGCAAGGAGAACACGGAGGAGTGAGGTGAGCAGAGCAGGAGCAGGGGCCAGGGTGTGCAGTCTGCCTGGGACCTGGGAGATATGATAAGGACTTTCGTTTGTACCCAGTATAAATGGATGTTAAAGAAGAATCTCTACAATGGCTTTGCATGAGGTAATTCCGAAAGAACACCTGTCTCCTGACATCCCTTCCAAGGGAAGCTCTCAAGCCTCTGAGCCCTGCCTCTGACAGGCTGGGCCTCTCCTGCATCCATGCACAGGTGGTTCCTTCTCACAGCCTTGAAAGGGCAGGAGGACAGGGGCTGTGACTAAGCTCCAACCCAAGGGTTTGCTCATTGTGGATGCTCCATACAACAATACAGGTTTGTGGAACTAAAGTTACTATAGCCATGATTTCATTTTTTCAGAGACAGGGTCTGCTATGCTGCCCAGGCTGGATTTGAATTCCAGGGCTCAAGTGATCCTCCCACTTCAGCCTCCCCAGTAGCGGGGACTATAGGCACATGCCACTGTGACTGGCTATAGCCATGACTTTAAACTATGAACTGCAACTCTTTGGTGAGTTCTAAAATCATTTTAATAGACTATGACCAGTGGTTTCCACCCCGCCCCAAGCTAGAACGGAAAAGAAAATACTAGAGTGCATCCCACATGTCAAATATTTGTTTTGTAAAATTACTGTTTCCATTAGAAATACATACATTTAGGCCGGGCGTGGTAGCTCACGCCTATAATCCCAGCACTCTGGGAAGCCAAGGTGGAGGATCGCTTGAGGTCAGGAGTTTGAGACCAGCCTGAGCAAGAGTAAAACCCCATCTCTACTAAAAATAGAAAAAATGAGTCGGGCATGGTGGCCCACACATGTAGTGCCAGCTACTCAGGGGGCTGAGGCAGGAGGATTCTTTGAGCCCAGGAGTTTGAGGTTGCAGTGAGCTAGGCTGACACCATGGCACCTCTAGCCTGGGCAACAGAGCAAGACCCTGTCTCAAAAACAAACAAAAAAAGAAATACATATATTTATATGTTTGGATTGGGTTTATAGTTATTTATATTTATTACTATAGGTCACAGGCAAAAAAGTTCAAAAGCCATTAAGATTCATTCATCTATTCAAAATCAAAAAGTTTCTTTAAAAACTTACCAGAAGGCTCTTTTTCACAAGAGCAACTCTCAGGAATCACTGCCAGGAACTGAAAAATGGCCCCATCTCAGTTCCCCTGGAGGTGATGCTGTTCGTGAGAACAGAGCATGAACCTCAGGCAGAGCAGCAGTCTTCCCGGCCCAGGAGCAAGGCATTAGCAAGTGGTGGGTCTGTAATAGATCACTTCAAACTGCCAAAGATGAACACAGCTGTAACCTGGGTGGAAACGAGCCAGGAACATCTGTCTTTGCTCACGGCCCAGGTTACCTGTGTGTTCACTGGGGCTTCTCTGCGACTCTTGGCTGGGCAGGAGCAGCCAGCAAATCCAGCCCTTTCCTGCACCAACTCACTGTCACCAAGCCCTGGAAGAGAGGCTGCAGCTGGCAGGGATGCAGGCTGACACTCCTCCCCACGTACAAGCTGACAACAGCCAACAGCCGGGCATAGAGCAGACTGGACCACGTATGTGGAAGGAGCCACTCAGGTCTGAGCATAGAGTAGGAAGGAGGAAGTCGAGACTTCACAGGTCATTTAGCATAAGTGTTGGTTCTAGGGTACCACTGCAGTTTCAGCTTTAGCAGGTAATTTCACTTCAATATTTTAGCACATTCTGTAAAGCTGGCATGGTAGTTCATGTACCCAGGGACAGAAGGATGCAGAGCTGTCTGACCTTGGGGTTGACAATACTTTGTTTCCCTCCTCAGAGTAAACAGCAAAGGTGGGTTTTTAATCTTTCCCCACCCTGTTAGTGAAATGTGACATAAAAGGAAGCCTCTGTCAGGGACAGGAGATATGAACTGAGGATGAGGGTCAGAGAATGGAGGAAAAAACTGTCAACCTGACAAAAGTGAAATAATCAGAAATTAGAAACGCAGGTGGAGGTTCTCAGCTTGGAAGGCACAGAAACAGGGCCAGGGATACTGGTTCCGATCAGAACACCGTTCTGAGCAGCTGGGGCGAGCTACTATCCTTCCAATCCGAATCCCCTTGTTCTCCCAGCTCGCATGCTCTGGCAATCCCAATTGTGGTCTAAGTGTCTTTCCCACATTTTTGCTACGGGAATAGTAAAACACTCCTTGGCTAGCATGTTTCCCATCTGACGCCCCCAGACACCATCACTCTCACACTCCTGGTCATACTGCCACACAGCTCTTCAGCCAGTTGAAATTTATTCCTCTCCCTCAGGAACATGAGCAGTTTAATAAGTGATTTTTATTTCTGTAGGACATAATACTATACAGAACGTCAGAGGATATTTCAACATAGGCAGGTGGCTACAAATGGCTCCCTTAGGGGAAAGTGGTGGTGACGCGGACCCTTGCAACGCACAGGATGAGCAGCACTGTCTGCATTCGGGAGCTTGTCAGGAATGCAGACTACCCAGCTCCTCTCCAGACCCACTACTTGGAACTGCATTTCAACAAGATCCCTAAGTGATTCTGACACACAGTAAAGTTTGAGAAGCCCTGACCTCTTTTTATCCAGGTCTTGATTTTGCTGATGCTTTGATTCCTCTATTCAAAAAAGAAAAGGTCAGGTCTTTAGAAGACCAATTTTTGCTACTGGCAATCATAGGGAAGCTGATGTATGTATTCATTATTCATTTTTTTCAGTGTGGCTAAAAGGACTGGCGGAGCTTACTCAATGCTCATGGAATCATCATGCCATCACGTTTTAAGTGAAAAATTATCAACAGAGTTAACAGTAAGAGACCAAAAGGGTGCTGGAGAGCACGGTGACAGGGCTGTTCATGCTTATCAATCATGATCTAACTTTGTATCAAATTTGCCAAATACTGGTGTTGAAAATGGATAGAGGACAGTGCATCTTGGAAAGCACTCTCACAAACAACACAGACACAGGAACTTGAGGATATTGTGTACATAAACTGCTCACAGTGAGCACACACATGCCTGACCACAGTGACTGCTTCCGAATGGCAGAGGACCACCCAGCCATGCAGGAGGCAGACTTCTCCAATGCCAGGCTGAGAAGCTGCCAAGAAGAGACATTCAGAACCAGAGGAGAGTGCTGCACTGATTATCTGGTAAAGACAGATCATCCCTTATTTTCTCTTTTTGCTTATTCTCGGAATTAAATTTTTGCTATAATTACTTGAGTATAAAACAAACCTTACGAGATTCCATTATCTCACAATGTTTATGAGGGAGAAATTTATCAATGGTGCCCCCTCATCACGCTGACCCCAAAGTATGCTTAATCCCCACCCACACTGGTTCATTAGTTTCTTCATGTCCAACAACCTAAGGTGATCTTTGGAAGCAAAAGTACAACTAAGATGATGTAACTGGGTCTCGTAACATACATTGCACATGTGATTTCCCTCTCATCTTTTTCAAGCCGTATTTTTAGCTTTAATTCATAGCCCAACTTCTCAGTTCTAGTGATGGGGGCTACCTACCAGGGGAAACTTATGTTGGCTATATAAGGGGTTGTCTGTAGCCTTCTTGGGGGTGAGGTCCAGCCTAGGAAGGTAGGACTGAAGATGAGCCCAATGGGAACCACCATGCCCTCTTCCCCTGGAAGGCCTAGTGATACCATGAATTACTTGGCCCTGTAGAGAGCTGCTGGAGTGGTAGCCTGCTCTGGTGTTTGTTAGTATCTTTGTTTTCATTCTTAATTTTTTCATTACAGCAAATGCTCAAAATAACACAGATGGTCAAAAGGATAAAACTTCACCAGAAGCAACATGACTCTTGCCAGGATCCCCAAGCTGTGCTCTACTTGGGCTCAGCAGTGCTGCTCTATGTGCTGTACGATGGCTGGACAGCCTGAGAAACACTTAGGGACTCATCTGCTAAGATGCTAATAGATTTGTCTTTGGCTCAACTGTAAGCCCGGTTATAACGGTTCCTACTTTATACTGCTTTCCCAACTGAATCACACATGCTAAAAAAGACACAACATTTATTTGTGGCTGTTATTGGGTCCCTTTAAAATTCATATGCTGAAGCCCTGAACTCTAGTAGTACCTCAGAAAGTGACTGTACTTGGAGATAGAGCCTTTAAAGAAGTGATTCAGTTAAAATGAGGCCAGGAGGGTGGACCCTAATACAATCGGATGTCCTTACAAGAGGAAATTTGAATGCAGAGAAACACTAGGGAGGTGCACACAGAGAGAAGACCATGTGAGGACACAGTAGGAAGACAGCCATCTGCAAGCCAAGGAAAGAAGGCTCACAAGAGATCAACCCTGCTGACAACTTGATCTTAGACTTCCAGACTCCAGAACTGTGAGAACAGGAAATTCTGTTGTTTAAGCCCCCCGGCTGTGGTATTTTGCTATGGCAGCCCAAGCTAACGTAGTGTCATTCAGTGATGATCAAGCAGTAGATGGTAGTGGATCTGGAGAAGCCCCGACCCCTTTGTGCACACAGGGCACCCTCTGATCGTTGTCATCCATTGGAGACACTAAGTCATGATTCTGGGGAGCAGATGGAAAACAGGCTGTAAAGACTGGGAATAAGTCCCAGAAAACCAAGAGTGCCACTGGTTTATTTTCCATCCAGAAAAGCACATGGCTTCCTGGAAGAAGCTGCCCCTCATATACACACTTATGTTGGGGAAATGACAATTTTGTAGTTTTATCAGTTGCTTTGGTCTTTACTAATGTTTATATCAAATGATTCCACTCTACAAAAATACCAATTCGGAGAGTTATGTTTGTTAAACTTAATAAAAAGGAGCAAAGCAACCAGTCTTTAGAATAAAACCACACACATGATGTAGTGCTTGGCGAATGAAGATATAGTTTACTCTATTGACAAACTTCAACAGGAGCTGGACTCTCAATTGATGATCTGGGAATAAAGAGGTTTCCAGGGTTCACAAAACATGTTGAATAAAGTTTTTATTTACCTATATTCTGTTGCTGATACCCAACAAAGTTATAATACCTAGGTGTGGCTGATTAAATCTATTTCAACACATACTTACCAAGCAAGCCAGACACTGTGTTAGGAGGTGGAAATAAAACCATGAATGGGACTCTGTCCCTGACTTTCAGAAGATTACAGTCTAGACCAAGAGCTGCAAACTCAAAATGCCCACATGGGAGGCAGATAACAAGCTTAGGAAATGTAACAGCCAAGCATGGTGATCAACAGTTGCCAAGCAGAAATGAGATTCAGTTTGATAGAGCTTTTGATTTATGAGATGTCAGAAATCAAGAATTTTATATCAAATCTGATTTTATGTATAGGTAGTTTACTAAAAGGTTGTTTATAATGTTGGTGAGGACCAAGCAAACCTGGCTATGAGCTGTGTGTGTGTGTGCATTATTAGGGCGACCAGTTTACAACTTCCGGGCCTGCACATTATAGATCAGGTCTAAGACTAGGCACAGCTGGCACCAAGGAAGAAATCTGCACCCTGGGCTCTAAGCTGAGATGTGTTTGCACATTCATCCAGGGGGTGGCCACCATCCCCGCTGGTTCCCTATCATCCTCACCTTCCACTATCCTGGAAGAAGTATCTTATGCAGTGTTCTCGTGCCGTTAAGAGAATGCTTCCTCCCTGTGTCCCTGCCCTCAGACTCTCCCAAAACGGTAAAGACAAGATTTCCTGGCTACAATTGCTTAGAAAAGGCCTTTCTGAAGAGAGCTGTACTCTCATAAACCAGACTTCCGCAGGGAGCAGTACTGTTCACTTCTCACGACACATGGACTTGTTCATTTGAACAAATGTGCGTGCCAGGTCCTGGGCAAGCAGTTAACAGAGGTGGTTTCTGCTCAGGGACCGGCCAGTGCAGTGTGGAGACAAGGAAGAAGTCAGGCCCCATGGTGCTCTCAGCGCTCAAGGCAGGGGTGGGGTGAAATCAGGGAAGGGTGCATGCAGAACAGGGCTGGCTGAGTCTCGAAGGGTGAGGAAAGTCACTCAGGAGAGGGTGGAGGTGTAACAAGTAGGGCATGGAGAAGTGAGAAAGCCCGGCTGGTGCACAAGTGCAGGTCATGTGTGGCTGGAACAAGTTGAGGGGAGGAGGAAGATGTGAAGTAGAGGAGCCTGCTGAGGCTGACTGCAGCCGGGCCAGATGTACACGGCATCCTACAGAGTGCCCTGAGAGCAATGGCGAGCTGCTGGAGGGTCTGAAACAGGAGATTATCCGGTCCAGTTTGTCCTTTGGAAGATCATGCCAGTGCCAATATGCAGCACAGGATGGGAAAAGAGAAGTCCAGTTAGGAGGCTGTTGTCATCCAGGTGGGAAGTGCAAGGTGGAGGATGAATGTGAGGGAGGACTTGCAATTTGCAACAGAATGCTGTGGGGATGCTCCTAGGACACTACTAAAGGGCCCCACTGGCCAGAGGTGCTTGAGTTTCACTCTGGGTTCTATTGCTTGACCATGGGGAATCCCTTGAGTCAGAAAATATATAAAAGTGGGATGATTTCCTGGGCTGTAGCCCCAGAAGCTGTGATTTATAGGTGTGTCATGTCTCTCTCTCCACTACTCAGGGTGGGATGGGGAAACATAGGCACGGTGTGGGAATCCCCACCACTCTATGTGGACTGTCTGAGACCAATGTGTCCTCCATGACACCAAACGCCCCACCTGCAGGCAGTACTGCATTTGTTCAGCAGCACCACCTGGCGCAGGGAAAGTAGGTTTAATAGCTCAGTGGTTAATGAGATTCTTCTATGAAGCCCTAAAGTGTAAAACATGGCTTCTGCCTACCTGCCTGTCCACTGCCCTGCCTGCCAATGGTAATCAGCGTGGCCCTGCCAGTGCAGTTTCTGTCCAGGGACAGGCTCAACTGATGGGTGTGGGCTGGGGATGGCTCTGTGGAGACAGCAGGGTAGGGACAAGAGGTGGAGAGTGTAGGGGAGGATGGGTGACAGCACCTGTGGGAACAGAGGCAGACAGATGGGGGACTGGCCTGCTTTGTGAAAAAATCAAGAGGAAGGGGCCGGAGTAGCAGAGTGACAGAAGCCCAGGGCTCTAAAAGCCACTGTGGGCTCTAATGGGGTGATGTGAAGGCTAGGCGAGGCTGACTTGTCCTGGGGTAGTCTGGAGGGAGGAGAGAAGGAGTGCAGGAGGCCAAGGCCATTGTCTGAAATGAAGGTCTGAAGGAATTCCTCCAGTTGGCTAGATTCAGAGAAAAAACCCCCATATCATCACAGCCTATAAGAAAAGTCAGCTGGGCAAGGAATTCTTGGGGAACTTGCCCAAGGAGGAAGTGATGCTTACTCATTTGTAGGTGTGCAAACTGGGGACTCTTTAAAGCTACTTACGGATGCACAATGGTTACTGCCCAAAATTGCTGGAAAAAGCAGCTTCAAACGTATGTATAGCAGAACTCCCACAATTTAAAAGGTTAATTTTTTAATTTAAAACAATGATATGGAAAGTAGTACTGAAAGGTACCACTGACTATGTGTTTGGTGTATGCTAGTTACTGTGCCCAGTGTTTTACAACCATCAGCTCATTCAATTCTTTTTTTTTTTTTGAGACAGAGTCTCACTCTGTTGCCCGGGCTAGAGTGAGTGCCGTGGCATCAGCCTGGCTCACAGCAACCTCAACCTCCTGGGCTCGAGCAATCCTCCTGCCTCAGCCTCCCGAGTAGCTGGGACTACAGGCATGCGCCACCATGCCCGGCTAATTTTTTCTATATATTTTTAGTTGGCCAATTAATTGCTTTCTATTTATAGTAGAGACGGGGTCTCGCTCTTGCTCAGGCTGGTTTCGAACTCCTGAGCTCCAGCGATCCGCCCGCCTCGGCCTCCCAGAGAGCTAGGATTACAGGCGTGAGCCACCGCGCCCGGCCTCATTCAATTCTTAAACCCCTGCACAGAAAGACTCTAGGTTCTAGCACAGACAAAAATCTGAGCGCTCTGGAGGAGCGAGATCATGAAGCTCATAGTGCCACCTCTATTCAGTTCTTTTCACTCCAAAGAAATTCCTTTCTCCCCAGCTACACACCTTACATTTTTGTGAAACTTTTAACATAAAACACAGCTGGCAATAAAAGCGCTGACAGCAGGTGCAAAAAGTAAGTATGACTCCCTGGAACCAAGACGAGCCCTACCTGCTGGAAGAGCCACTGGGCTTTCCTGCCAGCAGCCCCTACAGCAAGTGCTCAAGCTGGGCCGGTGCCTTCTGCTTCCCCACAGCCTCCCATGGAGCTCCTGGCACCCAAATGATGCCTGCACACTGGGAGAGGGCACTGGAGAGGGGATACGTGCACAACTGGGAAAAGCAGCTGCTGGCCCAAAAAGCTAGTCCCACCTACATCCCCGTTCTTATGGAATGATGGCATTTCAGGCCTAACACCTGGGAGAAAAAGACTCAAAAACACACAGTACAATCTGAGCCATGACATAGAGAAAAGCCACTGGCCTCAGGTTCCAAGCACTTCCCCTCTAGCCATTGTCCCTCACCAGTATTCAAAGCTGACCCTGGGTCTATGACCAGGTGTGAGTCCAGCTGCAGTGCTCCAAAATGGGACCAGTGAATGCCGGATATAACCTCATCGAAGGCTTATTATTTCCTGTGGGCAGGGGTTATTGTTCCTTAAAAACCAAACCAAACCAACCATGTGAAATGACCTTCTTAAGAAGCCTACCTACTGGTCTAACCCAAGTAAAATACCACTACAGACCTCACACACTCCACTAACGTTTTTAGGGCACTCTGATGTATGGCTTATATGCGGTGGAAAGCAGAAACGATCTTATTTTCTACTAGTATTATTTCTAAACTGTCAAGGTGTTCATTTCAGAGCAAATGTATGACTTAGATACTGCTTGGCATGTGCCTCTGTGAAATCAGCCAAGGAGCCAATGCTTGTGGTTGTCTTATTTCTGGGCATCATATGCTCTGCTGTATGGGTGGTCTGGGCAATACACTTAGGTTCACTAAAGGTGGGCACAAGGTAAGTCTTACCCATTGTGGGACAGGACCACTAATCATACAACCACATTCTTTTGGCTTTCTGGCCATTTTTCCAGGCTTTCCTCTATAAAGCAAAAAAAAAAAAAAAAAAAAAAAAAAAAAAAAAAAAAAAAAAAAAAAAAAAAAAAAAAAAAAGGAAATACAGAAAAAAAGAGAAAGGAATGAAATATAGGATTCATACCATGATTTAAAGGCCGCATATACAGCTTTTGGTAGATTTTAATAATAGCAATCACTTATGAAGGCACCGTTCTAAGCATTTTCCATGTAAGTATTTGACTGACTGTCTTTTACATGTATGTTAGGATCCTCAGACTGGAAAGAATCTAGTAAGCACAGGTCTAGAACTTGCCATTCACTTGCAGGCAAAGAGCCAGTCAGATGTGTCCTTTTCTAGTCGTGGCCTGAGCTCATTCCTCACTTGCTATGGAGAGTTCTGGGAGTGCTGCCCAGGAAAGCCCAGGAAGCAGAGGCCGGCCAGGGGAAGGGCTGTACGTACAGAGGCCATTAGAGGAACCGAACTGGAGCCTAGTAAACGCCAGGGGAAGGGGGATACTGAATGTGAAAGAGCTGGAAAAGTAGCTTCTTGTACTCTTCCTGGTTCCCTGTTTGCATACACAGTCCCCATCCCCATCCTCACACACCTACACCCTTCACTGGAACACTATCAGGTGACCAGATTGTGCAACTGTTCTTGGTGTTCTACCTTCTCCCATACGCCTATCTTCATTCTGGTGGCGGAGGAGCACTCCCACTCTGGCTTGCCTGCCGCCCTCCTGTGCAGCCAAAGCGCAGCTCTACAGGAATCTGCAAACACCCAGGCAAGGGCCCAAATCTAGGTTTAATCGTGAGGCTCTGGGGCCCTCTGCTGACTGCCTGCTGTCACTGTTAGCTCCTCACCAGACAGACAAAACCACCCTGAGAAGTCTTCCCATTTTACTGCCATCCACAAGGCTTTCAATTTATTTTAAACATCCAAGTGCACAAAAATACCCAATGCAGCTTTATGGTGTCTGAGCTCCTGCAATGTAAATATTTTATCCACATTTCATAAATAGGATCTGCAGAACATTAAGGCCTGTGGCAGGCCCTAGGAAGGGAACTAACAATCTTCAAGGACAGAACTACACCACCACCACTCCCACAGAAGAGAAAAAAGACACTCAGAGAGATTCATGTCACCTGGTACTGCCACAGAACATGGTGGTCAGGAGACTGGCTCTGCGCAGGTCTGGGTAGTCCACCATAGCCGCCTACGGAACGGTGACCTTGGGGAAATGACCCCACCTCTTCACTTTCACTGTCTACAAAAGGAGCATTCTTAGGAGGCTGGCACACACTAGTGACTAGTACATGTCAGCCGCTGACCCTCCACGGCTGCCATCACGAGTGTGCCTTCCGTCCTCCAAACGCAGTTCCAGGAAACCCTACCCCATGGGATCTGCAGCAGGAAGACGAGCTAGAGAGGGCGTTCCTCACACAGAAGGTGACAGAGTGTATTTCTGAACACCAGCTCACCAGGGAAGACAGTGAAAGCTGGATTTGGTAATTTAAGAGGCAAATGGAAAGTGAAAGACCTGAGAGAGCACGAGGCAAGAAAGGACTGAAACCAGGAGGCTGAGTCCCTGGAGAAGAAGTGGGGGATGGGGCTGGTTTATCAGGTGCCCTCCAATAGCCCTGACCTCCCAGGGACTGGGAATGGCCCTCAGCAGAGCAACAAGGAAATTTATGGAAGCCACAGGTGTAGGCTATTTTAAAGATTAAAGTTGTAAAATGTACATGCAGGGAGATTAGATATAGTGGGATGAGTAAAAACAGTAGCTATCACTTACTGAATGCTTATGGACTAAACACCTCACTTACCAAGAAGTCATTTAGTCCTCCTAACAAACCCTTCAGGAGGGCACAAACACCTCCCCGCATCACAGTGAGGAACTGTGGTGTGGGGAAGGGTGTTCACACAGCTGACAAGTGGTGGGATGAACATCTTACACGGGTGGCCTCCAGCCAGGCCCTGTTCTGCTGCCATCTAGTGACATGACTCTGGGCAAATCCGTTAGCCCCAGGGTGGTGCAGAAGAGGGAAACTGTGGCCTGGCTAAGCTCGCAAGGGGCTAGATGGTTAGGAAGCATGCAGGCCGTAAGAGTGCACCAAGAGTGCACTGAAGAGACAGGTGAAGTGTAACATGGCAGCTGGCGAGTCCAGGAGCACTTGGGCGAAGCCTGTCAGTGGCAGGAGAGCTGACCAGAGAGTCCCTGCAAAGGCCTCCTTGCCTCACAGTGCTGGGGGCCTAAGTGGTCACCAGATGCGCAATTATTTGTTAAGGCCTTAGCTGCAGGCGTGATGGCAACAGGCTACAAAAATCAAGCAAGTGAGAGAACATTCCTGTCCTAGAATCTGTCGGAGGAATGTGCTCTTGTAGGGAGCAATTAAGAGGAGGAGGAAAGAACACAAGCGAGAGAATAAGTGATTTGTGAGTGCTGGCATTTTTAACTAGTCTCATGGGCATAAGAGTGTCTTTAGAATTGCCTTTGGTAGGACAGCTTGGATCGACAGGGGCAGGCTGTGCCCCTCGCCAGAGTCCCAGGGCGGGCAAGCGAGGTGGCTCTGTGCTGCAGCCTAAGAACCATGGTAAGGACACTGTCTTTTTAGCAGTTTTTTTTTCTTTTTTCTCAGACAGAGTCTCACTGTGTTGCCCGGGCTAGAGTGCCGTGGTGTCAGCCTAGCTCACAGCACCTTCAAACTCCTGGACTCAAGCAATCTTACTGCCTCAGCCTCCCGAATAGCTGGGACTACAGGCGTGCCCCACCACGCTCAGCTAAATTTTTCTATTTTTAGTTGCTTGGCAAATTAAATTTTTTTTTTTTTTTTTTTTTTACTAGAGACAAGGTCTCACTCAGCTCAAGCGATCCTCCTGCCTCGGCCTCCCAGAGTGCTAGTATTACAGGTGTGAGCCACTGCGCCCAGCCCTTAAATGTTTCTTGTTACTAATGTAGTAACCTACCTTTCCTACCTTAGGAAATCTATGCAGTTATCTGAGGCCAGAATCTGAATTCTAATCTGGTTTTATCTTCCATCATTTACCTAGAATATTTTAGGAAAAATGCAAACTAATGTTAGCTTTGTTTTGAAAGAGAAAAGTCATCCCTGGCTTCAAACACGTGTCACATTTTATAGCTATGTGAAAACAACTCTGAATTACCAGGTCTCCAGTAGCTTCTATGCTTCTGGGAGGAAATCTTCTAGCCCTGAGCCTGTGTACCTCCTTCTCTAGTTTATTCAAGGGGTTTTCTCAAAGCCTCAGGAGTTAGGTAGGATCCTCGGCACCAAGGACGGTATCATCCTTCCATCCTTCATTAATCCCCACACTGACATCAAGAAGCTTTCAACATTCTTTTTGCTCAGGAAGTGTCAACAGCGAGTCCCATTCCTCCGCTTGGGACAGTTTCTGTCTGGTGTGCGGCCTTTCAGTTAGATCTAGGGATCTATCCTAAGGAATAATTCTGAAAAAGGAAAGGTTTTATGTACAAAGCTTTGTACTGCATTAATTGCAATAGCAAAAATTGAAACACCTTACGTTTCCAATGCAGGGGGCAAGTATAAGCACACCAATGTACATCTGTGTGATGGAATAACAGCCACGCCCATGACAGGTTCACAAACTCTTTAAGAAGCAGAAAGTGCTTATGTCATGCTAAGTTAAAAAAAAAAAAAAAAAGCAGGATACAACACTGTATGTATGGAATGATTATAACCGTATAGTTGTAACCAATTTTTTGGACTGGTAAAAAACCAATGCCAGACCACAAGCTAGAGGTACAGCATCACATGGCAGAAGGAGGGACGAGGACCAGAGGAATCTGTGTGACCCTGGGCAGGTCCTGGCCTCCCTGCTTCTTCATTAAAAAAACAAAAACAAAAATAAAAACAAAAAAACCCCAAAGATCTTGCCAGACTTTTGTGAAAATTAAATGAGAAAATGTATGCACTCAATAAATGAAGGCTGATATTTTTCTGTAACAAGTGTCCAGGTGTCCATATTTGGGGTGCCAGCAGTGCAGACATACCCTGAGATGGGTCCTGCATCACTTCCACCACCCTCTGTGTGGAGAGACCCAGGCCACAGGTATACAGCATCCCAACTTAACCACTTCACCATAACTTGTTGTACAGACAACACATTCTCTAAGTCTGGTGATGGGAGAGAGGTGTTGGCCTCAATTCTGGCCCTGCCACTCCAAGTGCATACTTAACCTTACTCAGTGTTGCCATCGAGTAGGAGGACGATGCCACTGCCATGCCACCCTGCACCCACCCCAGTTACCATAAGGATTGGGAATCATTTTTAAAGCGCTCAGCACAGCAGCAGATAATACAATTATCACTGGGGAAATGGGGTGGTGGTAGTCGATCAGTGTC
>VBSM01002153.1:22761167-22775178 GCA_008086735.1 Cheirogaleus medius
CGGCCTCCCAGAGAGCTAGGATTACAGGCGTGAGCCACCGCGCCCGGCCCGATCAGTGTCTTTGGATAAAATCCATAAAAAGCTCAAGATAAGCTGGGCACAGTTTATGGCCTAGTTACTGTGGCTGTCATCACAGAGCAGAGACAGAAAGAAATGTGTTTTCCAGCATGCACTCTGGATGGGGATGAGCATCACTTGTGTTTGAAGCAAAACGTAACATTCTATGACCAATTAACAGCTGAGTTAAAGGACAAGATCAAAAGTAGATGGGACATGTGAACAAGGAGCAGCCAATCGATTTGGCTGGCCAGTATCTGGTGCTGTGATGGCAGAACATGTTTCCATAAGCTGGCTTTCTAAGCTAAGCCTCTGCATTAAAAGAAAGAAACTTGAGGTTCACAGTCCTCTCAGTTTGTTAGCCATGATCCACTCTAGGAAGCACCAGCCACTGCTCTTACTGGGCCTGGCCAGCACAGTTAAAGGCTTCTGGGAAATCAGGCCTGGCTGGTGTGACGGGCAGCACAGTCCAACCCATGTAGTCATAAAGCTCCAATTCCATTCAGATTATAGTGCCTGGCCTCTTGCTGCTGAGGAAAAGGGACTTTACCGCTATCTTAACAGTGAATTAACAGCTATCCCAATGGGTGCCCAATCAGTGTCTTTTTAAAGCACCTCACAAATGAGAAGGAAAAATGAAATTTTCTTTTACTTTTGTAAGGTTCCCTCCTCTAGCAAACCAAATGATGAGGTTTCTGCCCCATGTTTTTGAGATGGATGAGAGAGAAGTCAGTGAAATACTTTATTTCCCCAAGAAGGAAAAGGGTGATTGGGAGCTCCTGGTGGGGTGGGTCAGCGGCTTCAGGCTGCAGGAGGGCATCAGATTTGAACAGTGCAATCCTTCAACAACCCAGAGCCCTGCTTCTGCGAAGAACTGGTACTAAGGAGGTGCCTGGGGATTACTGTTGACGGAGAGTCCCACTCCGGATGCAGCCAGCTCCTGCCTCCCTCCACCTCAACCCCACGTCGTTGCTCATGGCTGCCCGTCCCACATTCTGCCTCTTACAGGAGCCAGACCATGGCAGGAGTGTTAAGCCTTCAGCTACAGGGCTGCCTATGGTCATCGTCCCTGCAGATGCGTGCACACGGAAGCAGCTCCACTGGCTGTGGTGGCCAGAGATGGACAGGAACATAGTGAGCTTGAACAAAGTCATCTCCTCTTTGCACCACAGGCTCCTTGATCTCCGTGATTAATGTTAGGAGGCCCCTCCTGGGTCTGGGCTCTGTGGGCCTGTGCCCATTCTGCCTCTCCACACAGCCACTGGATCAAAGCCAGGATGAAAGAGAGCATTTTTGAGTCTTTGGGAGAGCAGGGCTATAGAACTCATTCTGTTATCTTATTTTCCTGGATGCTAAGGGATGCACACTAAACATTACTACTTTGAACACACAGCAAGCTGCAAGGTGAACTTCATAAAGGCATTTTGACAAGGAACTAATTCTATTACCTTTTCCTCTTTCCATCCCAAACTGAAAAGACAAAGTGATGAGCTAAAAGTGAGAGGGGAGGGGGTGTAGTGGAGAAGGAAGTAAAAGGCCAAAAGCTGAACCTGACAGAAGTCACAGTTTCGCCCCCTCTCCTCTCACACTGACATCCAAATGGCAAGTCACCAAGGTTGCGTCTATCCCAGGAGTAATTAAATCAAATTAATCTTGGGAAAAGAGCTTTAAATATTCAAAGCCCCATTAATCCTCATGCCTTGTAATTAAATATGTATGTTAAGGCTTAGACAAAAGCAAAACATTTCCAAAATGTGAATTCTTTACATCCAGAGCAATATAATGCATTTCTAAATACTGACTTTGTAGAAAACTATGTAAAAAATTCCACAAAGCACACACTGTGAAAACATGGCAGAAAAAATGCAGATACAATCTTAGCCCATACTGAGCTTTAAAAAATGTGCCTGGATAAACATCTTCACTTTTAAGGCTCCACACAATTTAACCAGTGATGATCTCTGCTTACTTTTTAACTCCTTCTGATCTCTGTCTTCAGGGACTGAGGGACAGACAGCCCCACACGTACCTTCTGCTGCACTGGGGTTCTTTCTTCTATTTAGTTCCTTGTCAAAACGCACGGCTCCACATCCATTTTCCAGGGACAACCTTCTCTTTGATGAACAACCATTAAAGCGACTAGTCAACATACTGTGTGTCCCAGAGGGAAGGTACTCAGCCTTCTCTAAGTCGGGTGTGCTTCTCAAAACTCTCAAGGAACACTGCTGCTGCCACGTGGTCTCTGTGGGGCTCTCGATGTCTTTGTCAAAGAGCCCACACCTCATGCAGCCTCACTTGCTTCTCACAACTACTTGAAGGGGGCTGGAACAGAAATGAACATCCCCATTCTCTGATGCAGAAAGTCAGAGTAAATGATTTGTTGAGAGTTACATAGTAAGTAGTTTAGAGTCTGAATGTTATCTGATTAAGTGTTGCTGGTCCAAACCACCAATGTCTTTAGGAAAGGCTGACACAAGGTAAGCCAAGTCACCTACGATGCACTTTAATGATTTGTCTAAGTTGTCTGGCTCTGTTAGAACTGTAGCTATCAACTATTTCTTTAAAAATACATGAGCTGGGTTTGGAAAACTTGTCAAAGAAGCTTTCAAAGGTAGTGCTATTTGTGGCAAGAGAATACTGCCTAAAGAAGATCTTAAAAGATAAAAGCAGAAGCCCTGATTATTCTAATTGGATTCATTACCATGGCCAATTGAATGTATCTATCAGAAACATCAGGTTCAAGATCAAAACCTAGAAATTAAAGGAAAATGTAGAGTTTTTAGAAACCAAAGAAAGAGTCCACTCACATCTAACTCTTGGACAGAGATATTGTAGAAAGACTCATGGACCTAGATGAATCTTAAGTTTCTTCTAGGTCCAAAAGCCTGTGATAAGCTCCTCTGCTCCTTGCAAGATTATGAGGTGAACAGATGTCATTATAGAGGAGAAAACCAACACAGAGAAATTAAGTGCCTCCACATAAAGAGGAAATCAAGGACAATAAAAATACTAGTTTTTGTTTACTTTCCAGGCCTCAGAGGAGGGAGAAGATAAATGAATCCACTCATGTTTCCAAGGACCTAAATGTTAAAGGTGCTAAGAATTTTGCAAACATCCCTTCCTTCAAACCCAGGGAGTGAGGTAGGTATCATCACCTCACCATTTTATAGGCGAGGAAACCAATTTCTTGAGAGACTGGAGGACTTGCCTAGATTATGCCCAGAATTCTTACTGCCACGCCACCATTAACATCCTACCACACTCTTTCTTCTGTTTTCTAGCAGGAAAAAATAGCTGTGCTGCCAATTTTACTTTGCTTCACAGAAGGTACTACCTTTTGGAAATGAAACTGAAGAGGTGATGAGAGCGGTAAATAAACATGGGACATTCCTGCGCCAAGTCTGGGATTCCTACGGCTGGCTGGTGGGAACGCCAGGCTTTCATTTTGCTGTTAAGAGCACAGAACTGTGTAAAACTGAAAGTACTTCCAGCAATGAATAGTCGTTTCAATAATTTTTATATTGATGGAAAAAGTAGAGTAAAAAGCTATAAAAATATAAGTAGACAGTAAATTAAGCCAAGGCAAGGACTGTACAGAACACAACAGATTCACATATCTGGAAACTATAAAGGAGAAGCTGGTTCATTCCAGACAGACCAAAAGTTGGGGGGAAGTGTTAAGCTAAACCTGGATTTATATCCAAAAGTTTTAAAAAATTTCAAACTTTGGTTGACACTGGCAAAAAAAAAAAAAAAATACATGTGCTGTATGTGCTAAGAAATACAGAAAGGTATAAACAAAAGGTGAAAGCTTCCTTTCTTGCCTCAAAGCCTTCCTTTTAGCAGTTTGTGTTTCCTTCCAGAAAAGTTATGCATGTATTTAACACATATATCCTTCACATTTATATAAAAGGCTCACCCTGCACACACTTTACCTTGCTTTTTTCATTTCACAGTGTATTTCTTAGAAGGACTTCCATATCAGTACATGTAGGTCTACTTTTTTAGGGAATGGGTTATGCAAAACTTTGTTGGTAACTCTTTCTAGCACTGGGCAATTCTCAGTTTATTTCACTTTCTTATTAATAAAAGGGTTGCTTTTAATAAAGTATGATATAGACTAACATTACTATGTAGAACATTGTGCTCTTTAACATCAAATTTAAGACTCTAAACTCAAATGTTGATTGAATGAGGGAAAAGCAAAAAAAGAAATGTTCAAAATAACTGAATAAAGGAAATACCCATTTTTGCTCAAGTGGATCTGGGAAACTTGGGGTATTATTTGATGCTGCTGTGGTTCCCTCCCTCATGGAAGAACTGTAGGACACAAACTGATCTCCCACCATGCAGCTCACCATTAGCTCCAGCTTGGCCTGCTGCAGGGCTTGTGCCCTGCCCCCACAGCCTATAGCAGCATTTTGCTCATGTGAGAGATATGGGAAAAGCGAGAATTTACTTTCAATTTTGATAACCATGACTCACCTCAAGACTCTCTCAACTATGGCCATATTTATAGTATGAAAAATAAAAATAAAAGAGGAACGCAGAAGAACATCACAAGATTTGGAGGCAGGGCACCTGGAACCCACATCCTTTGTGCTGTCAAGTGATCAGTAATTCCTCACTTTCTTGAAGCTGTTTTCTTTTTCTTTTTTTTTTTTTTTTTGAGACAGAGTCTTGCTCTGTTGCCCAGGCTAGAGTGCCGTGGTGTCAGCCTGGCTCACAATGATCCTCCTGCCTCAGCCTCCCAAGCAGCTGGGACTAAAGGCATGCACCACTATGCCTGGCTAATTTTTTCTAGTTTTAGTAGAGATGGGGTCTCACTCTTGCTCAGGCTGGTCTTGAACTCCTGAGCTCAAGCGATCCTCTGGCCTTGGCCTCCCAGAGTGCTAGGATTACAGGTGTGAGCCACCACGCCAGGCCAGAAGCTGTTTTCTTTTAAAGATAAACCTAGGATTGTGTCCTTTCAAAATGGTATTTCCTGCTTTTCAACATTTAAAAGTATCACTTCAATGTAGTTTTCCTTTTTTCCTGCACTTCCTACAAGTACTTAAAGCATAAGCAATCTAGTTTCAGGGTTGTAATTCCAAGACAGTAAACTTGGGTAAGATAATTTAGATATGCAACGTTTAAGAAATGATACAGAGTGGCCAGGAGTGGTGGTGCACAACTGTAGTCCCAGCTACTTAGGAGGCTGAGGCAGGAGCATTGCTTTAGCCTAGGAGTTTGAGGCTATAATGAGCTATGATCTCACCACTGCACTCCAGCCCAAGAAACAGAGACAGACCCTGTCTCTTAAAAAAAAAAAAGAAAGGAAAAAAAGTAGAGTGAGCAGATAATCCCTGTCATTTGCAGAGACCAACTGTATTATATTTTACTTACGTCTTTAAAAATTCTTTTATTTTTTGTTCCTCTAAAAGACACGGTCAGTGTTCCTCAGAAACTGGGTAAGTTTTGATTATTGATCACTTTGTTAAGGTTTCCCAGGTAGTACTAAAGGCCTGGGATGTATCAGTTGTCCTCATCTGTCCCAGAAATCTCCCCAGTTCCCACGGACATGTTGACCCAAGTGCCTTCCCTGTATATATGCAAGTACCACACAACCCTACAAAGCAAGTAGCAATGGTATTATTATCCCATTCTACAGAGGAGGAAATGGGTTCACAAAGGTGGTGGGAAGTGCCCGGGGCTAGTGAGAGGCAGAGTTAAGATGTGCACTCTCCTCTGATGATGCTCCTCCAACGTAGCCACTGCTCCTGCCCACACCACCTGATAGCCCTGACGTTGGGGATGTGCACGTACATGTTCTGCCAGGACAGCTTTGCCCCACCAACCTTGTCTTCTAATAACACATATGCACACATATAAGATGTACAATTCCTCAGGAATTGTGGTTTAGGGGCTGGATGAGTAAACTCAGACCTGGAGGTTCAGGGCTCATCCAACCGCACACAGCTGAGAGAGGGCTGATGTGGCCTTTCTGCTACTTGCACTTGGTCTCCTCCTGGCTCACACTGCTTGCTACAAAGGATCTGTTCTCATGGGGTTGTTCTGCTATGTTTTAAATTCTGAGAGAAGCGCACCCACTTCTCTAACCATGTGTGTAAACAGCAAGCCTGGGTGACCCATGGGAATAGCATCTCTGCTCCTGCCAACATGGTGCTCTGCCAGGTCTGCCTGTGGTGACAGAGAGCCACCCCACCTGCACCCTGAACACACAGAAGACAGACACTTGCCATTCTGCCCAACAGCAGTATTTTATTGTTGGGACACTGCCTTGTGACCCACTTTACTCCCTGTTCCTTACTTCTTGGTTATGAGCAGTAATTAGCAATGTCAGTGTTCTGGCTGGATAGCTGCAGGCCCATTAATAATGCAAGTGCAGGAGCAGGATGAATGCGTAAGTGTACAGAGAGGTTTCAAGGTTAAAAGCAGTAATGGAGAAAGCTATGATGGGGTGGGGGGGGTGCTGGCGTTGGTAGAAGAGAAGTGTGTGTATGTGGTGTATGAGAGAGAGAGAGAGAGAGAGAGAGAGAGAGGGAGGGAGGGAGGGAGGGAGGGAGGGAATGAATGAAAGAATGAGAGAGAGAGAATTTAAGACTATTCTTTAAAACACCCAGCTTCCCTTTAGGGGCAATATGTATGGCAAGGAACAACTTACTGTCCTCAATCAAGCAAAGTACAGCTTTCTCCCTATCTGGACTGGGCACACATCCCTGGCCACCTGGCAGGGCAGAACATCAGTACTAACTCTATGATACCAGAGAGTTACTAGTGTATGAAATTGAGGTCAGAGGAAACTACACCAGTATCTTTCAAACATATTTTCGATGTTTTAAATGACTTCCCTTATAAAAGGCAATGCCTGCTTGTTCAGCACAACTTCCCACTTAATGCTCTTAACAGAGAAAGTCAAGACAAGCAATGCAGAACAGACTCTGGGTCTGGCAGCCAGGCACTTCTTAAGTGGAAGAGACAGAAGACTTTATATTGTTATAACTGCCTCCACATCTCTACAAATCTCCATGTTTTCAAGGAGGGATTTCAAAAGGTACAATTTCCAACATCCCCAACACGGAGCTTTGCTGAAAAACTGAATGACAGCACATAAGCCTGCAAATTATGCCTGGAAAAGGCTCAGTAGGGCTATTTGAAAAATATTTGCCTGGGAGATGGAAGGGGACTATGATTTGAGGCCAACAGCCAAATGTGAATTCTTTAGCTATTTGTATCTGCACTGCCTCCTAAACAGAGAAGGAGTTGCCAGGAAACCTTTTACTTGTTCCTCACATACTAAAAGTGAGTTGTTTTACATACCAGTAACAACTTTATCGGTTGGTTTCACAACTCAAACCAGACATTTTAAAAACTGGTCATAGCAACACTTGGTGAATCAGAACCTATCCATACTTGTTAGTCAGACACGGTCTCTGTGGGAAAAAGAAGTAGTTGGAAGCAGTCTTGCATCCTAATTACTAAAAGCTGTATTTATTCCCGTGGGGCTCTGACTCCTGGTCCAAGGTTTTCTCACTGGTTGCATCCTGTCCAGCAGTGCCTGAGCTTGTGCTGGAAACAGGGCTCGTGCAGAAAGGCAGGCAAGAAGGCAGAGTTGCTGAGTTCTAGCTTTTTCCACTTACCACAAAACCCCATCACCTCACCTACAACCTGAGGCAAAGCTCTCCTTTTTAGGTGGTAAAATAAACCCTCACAAGGGACCAGGAGAATTAGCTATGAGTTTGAAAATATACAAGCATATTATAATAATTACATTTCTACTTTCCAAATTCTCTTGAAACAAATGAAACAAAATCCTTTTGCTTTAAAGTTCAAATATGACTGGGTTAATGAAAATGGGTGTAATTCTTTTTTTACTGAAAAGGTAATTTTTGCACACTCTTCCTCCCCTAATCCTCAGTGAGCATCCCTAAAAGTGATTCCCTGCTATTGACTTCTCACCTATCCTTCCAAAGAGATTTTATGTCTATGTCAGCAAACACACTGTCCTCTTGCCATTGAAAACCCAAATGTGAGCACACTATACCCGCTGCTCTATATCCTGGAGACAGCTCCATATCCGCATAACTGGATCCATGTCATTCTTTTTAATGCTATGGTGTGTGCCAGGGATTGGAAAACTATAGCTCATGGTCCAAATCTGGCCTGCTGTCGAGTTTTGTAAATGTAATTATACCGGGACACAGCCATGTTCACTTGTTTACACATTGTCTATAGTTACTTTCATGTTACCAGGGCAGCTGGGACAGAGACCATGTGGTCTGCAAAACCCAAAATATTTACTATCTTACCTTTTATAGAAAGAGTTTGCTAACCCTGGTGTATGCAACTGTACGGACGTACCGGAATGTATTTAACCTGATCCTTGTTGATGGACATTCAAGTGGAAAATAGATATCCTTAGGAGTAAAATTTAATTCCTTATGTGTTGAGAAGCTTTAAGATGGATGCAGAAGGAAAGAGCAGGAACTAGCTAGGAAGAAGTCGGCAGGAAGAAGCCAGGCTCAAAGGGGGAACTTCAGAGGGAGCTACAACCTCCCCAAGTGTCACTTCCTCTTTTTAGAGGAAGTAAGAAGGGAACTGTAGGCCTTTTGATAAAAGGAAATTCCCCTTTGCTATATCGAAGCTACTCCCTGTGTTTGTGTTTTTCTAAAGTTAGGCAAGACTGCCCGAAGCATACTGTGACCAAATTAGGAAGCAAGCAGGCTGATGTCTCTGAGCTGGTCACCACATGGCCAGGACGCCCAGGCATGCACAGACAGTGATGGATGGGGAGGGGAGACTCTCAGGCCAAGAAGGAAATGTGATTTGCTTGAAAAATCAGCCTTAAAAATTATATTGAATGAAAACTAGTAATTGTTCTATAAGACTTGCTGTTCTATAGTTAATTGTTCTATAAGACTTGCTGTTGCTAACAAAAAACCAAGGGCTTCCAAGGTTTCCGTAAGCAAAGAACATGTGAGAAGCAGTGAGACAAATGCTTCTGGGCATCATCTGTTTACTCCAAGGGCAGTGAAAGTCTTGATAAGTACCAGGGAAATTAGATCAATTAGCTCTTTGCTAGATTAAGATACTCAGTTTTATACTATTGAGAAAAAAAGAATCTACAAAGGCCTTACTAAAAAAAGAGTTCTGTAAACTTTCTGTTTTAAGACTGCCTACCCAAATTCTTTACTTGGGTAGAAAAAACCAGAAGGGTCTAGGTATGCAATGTTAGAATCATTCACACAGAGCCTGCCCCAGCCATTTCTACTCAGTGATATTTTCTTTTAGGAATGACTTCTTCTGAGCCAATGAGCTCAGAATCTATTCTGACCATGAGCACTATCTGGGTAATAACATTTAACCTTGAAAATCCTTGCTTTCCTCCCAAATTTCCAGATCAGCTACATTCTTGGACATAATTTTTATTCCCTCAGGAATGTGCTCAGTTCAGTTCCAGCATCCACTATGAAATGAAATGTGCAGTTTGAGCTAAGGTAAATTTAAGCAACAAAACAAATCTCAGTTCTTTATAGAAAAACCTCCAAGGGAGCTGGCAAAAGGATGGGAGGCTCAGTGTGAGGACCTTCTCCCCCAGAGTAGGGATCTGCGTGGTGGCCAAGCCCTTCAGCTGTGGAAACAGTATTCTTTCTGTGGCTCAGATGGGTTGGGTTGGTACCCTGGCCCCTCTGCCATGGTGTGTAGGGCAGGAATTCTGCAGCCAATGTCTCAAAGTGCTCTAAATGTTGTCAAAATAGCTAAGTGTTTGCTTACTAACAACTCCTGTACTGATTTTGAACATTTATTTGCAATCACCTAAAGGACCCATGAATTTTACAGATAACACTACAAAGACAATCTACTTTCCAAAAGACCCTGGTTGATTGACATACAAACCTATCAATTAAGAACTGTATTTATATTAGCCAAGGTTTCTGTGGCTCACCTTTAACTGAGCCAAATTGTACACTAATGGATCATTGGAGACATACACAGGTTAGAGAGCTATCCCTGAACCCAAAGTCCATATATAACCAAAAGACAGAAGCTTGATTTCTTCGAGCTGCATGAACCTGGCACTTAACCTCTTCAAGGTCTTTGTTCATATGCACAACAAGAGTGTCTGGGTTATATGATCTCCCAGTCCCCTTTTAAATCTAACATCTATAATTACAAAGCAAGAGAACCAAATGCCAATAATACAGAACCACCTGGGCAGACTGAGTGCAGCTCCTTGGAACAGGGCTTGAGCCACAAATTCATGTGTCCCACCAGCCACAGAGAGGAAAATGACACCCCAGCCTGTCCTGACCTCACATTTCCCAGTCTGGGGACTCGGCAGAGGTGCCACATCACCTTCTTCTCCTGTTCTTACAGCTACTGCCCGGGAGCCTGGACTAAGCAAGGCCATGGGCTCAGGGCAGGCATGGCCGTGCCTACTGCAGAGTGTCTCTCCCTGCCCGTCTTCGGCTTTCTCCCTGCAGTGCAGAAGGCACCACAGCTATAGACAAGTTTCATTGTCCTTTTATGGTAGAAAAATGAATTGCTTGCCCAGCAGTGGAGCTGAGAGAGATGACAGAACGGAAAGTTGTTATTTGTTGTGGTTTTGGCAGCCACAGAATAGTGTTCTCCCCTCAGCCACCCTTGGATGGACGGTGCACACCAGGCATTCACAGAGGGAAAAGCAAAAACCCCCAGCCAAACTGCTCCCAGATGCATTCCCCCACCGCCTTGCCTGTGAACGGATGTGTTTATTTATGAACAGTGTCAAGCCTTATTTCGTGGAAATGCACTTTTTACAAAACAAGGTATCAAAAGGCCACTTGTGTGCCTCTGAAAGATCTAAGCAGAGGTGCTCCAGAAAACACAGTTCCAATCAGAAGGCATCCAAGGAACGGACTTCATTCCTTGTACAATGAGGATGTAGGGTTGGGGCTGGGCAGGGAGGTGACCCCTCATGAAGGAGGGGCTGTAGCTTTCTCAGCACAGCCTTGACCCCTGTTCTGCAAGGCATGGAAGGACAGGAAAGCAGCCACCAACTCCAGATAAATACATCCCCTGAGAAAACACACCAACATCCATGGCTCTTGTGGTAATAAAAAGCAGTTGGTACCACAGGGCTGTAAATTGTTTGCATTTCTGTCAGGAGGCCCAAGGAAAAAAAGCAGGCCTCTCAGCAGCTGGGAAAACATGTTGCAAAAAGGGAATTAAGTAATTCTCTGTATGCACATCACAGTTAGGGAAATTAAGCTTATCTGAGTGAGAGAAATTAAGCTTATCCAACATGTCTTCAGCTGGAAAACAAGCCTTTTAAAATGAGTGGGAAAAAAACGTGTGATGGTTACATGGTTTCTTCCATATTTAAAGCACCCAAAGACGGGAAAAAATATGCTGGCCAGCAGGATTATAGCAAAGTAGCTAGTGCCAAATGATCTGTTCCAGGGACAGCCACACCACAGGCAGGAGCAGCAATGCCTGGGGGCAGCCCCTGGATACATGCCTGAGACTACAGCTGCCAATGGCTTCACACTGGCCCCTTTCTCCGCTCTACCTGTTTCTTCGCCTCCACCAGGCCTTGTGGAAAATAGGGAAAAATAATCACAGCAAATACTTACAGAATTATACCAAGTGGCTTTATACCAAGGGGCCAGAGGGTTTGTCAGCTGAGGACTGGCCCCAGGTTACTACAAATGACTTGTCAGGATAACTTAATTGACAAGGCGTTCCATCTTCCCTAACTGTCTCTATTTGATCTCTCCCTCCCTCCCATTCCCTTTCACAACTCTTCAAGGTTTACCCTCCTCCAAACAGCCAGAGAGGGTTAATCCTGCAATAGCTCCCTGGAGTCTCCAGAATCCAATTCACCCTACTAGTTCTGCACTGCAAAGCCCTCTACAGGCCTATTTATCTTCCTTCTGCCCTGTTCATACTTGTCTACAGAGTGACCCTTCACAAAGCTCTGCTCATGTCATTCCTTGGCCCTGGAGTGAAATTCGCCCTATCTCCACCCCTTAGATCCCACTAGGGCCAGTCAGGCCAAGACCCATCTCACTCATGAAAGGACTTCCTCATCACGCCAAACCCAAGTGACCTTCTCTTCAGATTCCCTATATCACTCTCTCACTAAATAATTGTTGGTGGAGTACACCTACCCCTACCCCTGGATCGTAGGTGAGGGCTGTGGCTGCCCTTTTTGTCCCTTCTGGCATAGCAATGCTCAATAAACATCTGCTGAATGAATGACCACGCTCCCACCAAAGCGGAGCCAGTCTGTCTCTGCACAAGATGCTGAGGGTGGCCGAGGATCATGCTCAGAGTGGAGGAAAGTGCCAGGGAGGGTGAGGGTCAAAACTCTCATGGTTTCTTCTCTACTATGGCTGGGCAAAGGCTTTTAAAAATTTTTAATATTTTAGAGACAGGGTCTATGTTGCCCAGGCTGGCCTTTAGTTCCTGGGCTCAAGTGATCCTCCCACCTTGGCCTCCAGAGTAGCTGGGACTAAGAGCAAAGGTTTTGATGAAGTAAGTCCAGAGAGAGAATGTGGGTGAGGGAGGAAGAACCTGAACAGCAGTCAAAGCCATGGTGACAGAGTGCAGGAAGCTCACCTGGAGAAAGGTACAAGTTAGGAAGAGGTCAGGTCACAGTGGGTGCTGGGCGCTGGCCTTGAAGATGAAAAGTAAGTTTTCACGGGTGGTGAGAAGGCCTTGGAGCTAAGAGGGCTGTGCTAACAGGAGATGTTTTTAGCAGCAAACTCTGACAGAGGAGGGGAGAGGAAGGCAAAAGGACAAGCTGTAGTCAAAGACAAGAGAAGAAAAAACCATGATCTATTTCACTCTCTTTGGGCTAGAATCTGGACCAGCTTCTCAGACATAGGCAGCTTTTGAAACTTAAAATGCTTTTCATATGAACCTCTGCTGGGAAATAAAATGGAAAAAAAACAATGCTTTTATGAGGTCAAAGGGATCTGATGGGAGAAACTCCCTCAGTGTGTTTCTTCTTGAAAAACAAATCCAATCCCATTTTAAAACCTTTGGTTTTCCAGAAATCATAGATTTTGGGCTGGAAGGACAAACACTCAAAAGGTCATATGGGCTCTCTTCTGGCCCGAAGCTGGACTGCACGTGTACATGTCATCCTAGGGAAGGGACAGTCAGTTGTAGATGGTACAGGAGCCTCTAAGAATGAGGCTCTCCACACAGGACCCCCGGCTTCCAGTGAGCTATTAATACCGTGGATTCTTTACAGGTAGTTTAGGTCTGTTTTCCCAGGGAAGTTGGAAAACACCAGTTCCCCTCCACTTATACAGAAGAATCTTGTACAAACTACGTACACACAGCCTTCTCTCCTCCAGGATGAAGGGTCTTTAACCTTCTCACAAATAGCTGTTGACATTTTCCTGTTAGGTTACAAATTTTCCTCATCTCTTAAAAAAGTGACCAAGCCGCAAAATAGAACATTTGAATAAGGGTCTTTCCAGCTCCCAAGAGTGATGTACCCTCAAAGTAGCAAGGCAAAGCAGATAAGAGCATAGATATAGCTAAAGTCAGACAAACCTAGATTTCTTTATTTGGTGTTTTTTTAAAACTGACTTTTTATTATATAAGATTTTAAACATATATAAAAGTAGATAATAAAAAAGAACCCCACGCACCTATCACTCATGTTTAATAATTATCAACTCATGGGCAATCCTAACTTATATCCTATCCACTTTCCCACACCCTCCTCCAGTATAATTTTGAACCAAATCCCAGATTATACATCATTTCATTTATAAATATTTCAGTTTGTATTTCCAGAAGATAAGGACTCTAAAAACTAACCAGAAGCCTTAGATTTGACTCCTGATGCTGTCATATGCTAGCTGTTAGCTTTGAGCAGATAAGGAGTATAAAGGCCCAGTAAAATCCTAGCACTCTGGGAGGCCGAGGCGGGAGGATCGCTCAAGGTCAGGAG
>VBSM01002153.1:22783380-22794286 GCA_008086735.1 Cheirogaleus medius
CCCTCTGTTACATATTCCCCACTGTCAATTTTACCCTTCCACATCTATGGGAGGGGGGGGTGACTAGTCATCAAACTGCTTCCTACTGAATTGGAGTTTATCAGACGAGATCGGGTGCGGTCAGGGTGGTATGGCCGTATGAACTGGGGTTTAGATGGAAGGGTTGTACTTATTTGTGCCTTGTAAAGCTTTGGCAGATTTACAAAAATAAAGCATGCATACCAGGTGAAAAAAAGGTCATAAGCAATAACTAGAACAGTGAGGATTGGCAAGGCAAAATGGAAGATACCTGATAAGAGAGATTTTATCCTGCTTGGTATTAATATTTAAGACACCAGTAGGACCGTGGGGCCTTCCTGTCACCTTGCACATAACGTCTAATACATGGCTGGTTAAGAAGGAAACATGAGACCTCTTAGCCCAGGGGTATTAGTCACCCCTTGCCCATGCTCCAAGAGACTGGCTTCTGCAAATTCAGAAATCATATACAGGAATACCTGCACCAAACAAGGTTTAGGATGACAAACCCAGCAGCAAGACAGATCAGCAGAAGAGGCGATAGAGTTTATTAGTTCTAACAGGTTTTTAATGGAAATTTTAGAGTTTCCTACATATAATACCATGTCATCTGTAAACTACTTATTCTGTTTTGATAAGGATGACTTTTATTTCTTTTTCTTGCCTAATTACTCTAGCTAGAGCTTCTAGTACTATGTAGAAGTGGTAAAAGTGGGTAGCCTTGCTTTGTTCCTGATCTTAATAAAAAACCTTTTCAATGTGTTTAATTTTCACATATTTGTGAATTTTCATGTTTTCCTGCTGTTTATGATTTCTAGTTTCATTCCTTTATGGTCAGAAAAGATACTGGTATGATTTTGATCTTAATTTTGTTAAGACATTGTGACTTATTCTAGAGAAAAATGTGTTTCTGCTCCTGTTGGGTAGAATGTTCTGTATATGTCTGTTAGGTCCATTTGGTCTATAGTGTTGTTAAAGTCAGTTATTTCCTTATTAATCTTTTGTCGGTTGTTCTACCCATTACTGAAAGTAGAGTACTGAAATCTCCTATTTTTCTGTTGCTATTTATTTCTCCCTTCAGTTTTGTCAATGTTTGCCTCATATATTTGAGTACACGGATGTTGGGTACATATACAGTCCTCTATATATTTGTTTAAATATTTACTTACCAATAGGCTTTATAATTTTACATGCTTTCATGTTGTTATCTAGAATATTTTTGTCTCAATTTGAAGACATTCTTTAGCATTTCTTGTAAGGCAGATAGAGTGATGAACTCCCTCAGCTTTTGTTTATGGGAACATATTAATTTCTCCTTTACTTTTGAAGAATAGTTTTGTCAAATACTGTTTTTGGTTGGCAAGTTTTTACCATTCCACTCCCTTCTGGTGTGTAAGGTTTCTGCTGCGAAATCTGCTGATAATCTTATGGGAACTCCCTTGTACATGACAAGTCATTTTTCTTTTGCTGCTTTCAAAATTCCGACTTTTGACAATTTGATCATGTGTCTTGGTGTAGTCTTCTTTGGGTTCATTTTAGTTGGGGTCTGCTGGATTTCTTGAATCTGAATGTTCATTTCATTCCCCAGATTAGGGAAATTTATAGCCATTATTTCTTCAAATAATATTTCTACCCCCTTCTCTTGCTCTTCTCCTTCTGACACAATCATAATGTGTGTATTGATCTGGTAAGTCTCCTAGGCTTTTTAAAAATCACTCTTCATTCTTTTTCTTTGCTCCTCTAACTGGATACTTTTAAATGACCTGTCTTCAAGTTTCTTCTGCTTGATGAAGTCTGCTGTTGAATCCTAGTGAGTTTTTCAAGTTATAATCTTCAATTCCAAAATTTGGTTCTTCTAAATATTTTCTGTCTCTTTGTTGATGTTCTCATCTTATTCGTGCATCATCTTCCTAAGCTCCATGAACATCTTTATGAAGGTGCTTTTGAACTTCTTGTCAGGTAATTCCTACATCTCCATTTCTTTAGAGTAGGTGCTTGGAAATTTATTTTGTTCCTCTGGTTGGGCCATTTTCCTTGTTTCTTTGTGTGCCTTGTTACTCTGTGTTGGTACCTGTACATTTGAAAAAATACCCACCTTTCCCAGGCTTTACAGATTGGTTTGGTACAGGGAAAAACCTTTACTAATTAGCCTGAGAGATTCTAGGGGCCTTTCAAACCTTTTCTGTGTATGTGCCTTCTCTAAATTTGTACATGTAAATTCCCAATTAAAGAGGGTTTGCAAAGTTTTTGTTTTGTGTCTTTTTTAGGAACTTGTAACCTCTTGCTTCTCCTACCATCTGTCTGAGGTACTACAGGCTCTCTGGAGCTGCTGCCAAGTCACCCAACTCTTTTTTTGTCTCAGCAGATCCCAGATATCTAGAGTACATTGGGTCCTGTCAGCATTCTGAGTTGGGTAAGACAGAAACCAGTACCGTAGGCAGCCCCTTGAGAAGCCCAAATGCTGCAAAGATTTTCTAATCTTCCCTTCCTCCCTATCTGAGAAGATTTTGAGGTGTACTGGGCTCTATCCACTGTACTGTATTGTAGGTCCTTTGGAGCAGCACAATCCACCCAGCTTTCTTTTGTTCCTGGCAGCCCCAGGCATCTAGAACATGACAGGTCTCATCAGCACTCTGACTCAGGTAAAACAGAAAACAGCTTCTTGGGCAGGCTCCTGAAAACCTAGAATCCTAGAATCATGCTCCAACTTTTCCCATCCCTGGGGAAAAGCAAGGAGTTGGGAATTTTCTCCCGTTTGTTCTGAGTTGGGGGAAGGAAACGGGGAGTTAGTCTGTGCTAGTTTCATTATGGCATTTGTTTTCAGTGCCCCTCTATCCTGTCAGACAAGACAGAAACTAGTCGCTTGGGTAGCCCCCTGAAAAATATGAACGTTACATATATGTTCCAGTCTTCTTTTATCCTCCTCAGGGAGATGTCAAGAATTGGGAGTTTCCTCCCAATCACACTGTGCTGTGCCAGGGGGAGGAGCTCTGAAGAGCAAGTGTCATTAGTTCTCCTATTGGCTTTGTGCTCACATAGGGTACAGGAACCTTTTAACTGGTTTCTGGATTTCTCACAAACACACAAAAATGGTCCATATATTATTGTTGAATTGGTGTCTCCATGGGAGAAGGAGGGGCTGGGGTTCCCTATTTTGCTATCTTGCTGAGAGCACCCCAAATCATACACCTTTATCATATGCTTTTTCTGTAAGCAACCTACTTACTCACTCTCACATTTCATTGGCCAAAAGAAGCTACATGGTCACCTCCAAGTTCGGCAGGGCATGGATATTCCTCCCACAGACACAAAGTTCCTGCCTGGGATCTTAAGAGCCTCTGGGAAGCTTCTGTTAACATCCCAAGTTGATGTTCTCAATACACTCACTGGACGCTGCTCAGACTTATGTGTACCCTCAGGCTGCTTCTAAATATCTTCAGAGAACAATGGCCCCTCCTTCTCTTTGGCTTTTGTGAACTAAAATAAAATCCTAAGCCCCTCGCTGACTGAACGGACCCCCTCTTGGCCAAGGGGACCCCAGATAAAACTTAAAACTGAGTTCCCAGCCATGATGGGATGGGAGGTCAGACATGCCTCATTATACCTTGTTAATGGCCATCAGGCTTTTCCTCTAAGAGCTAAACAGAAACCAATCTGTGATCCACACCACCAACCATGGAGTGGTTTTATCTACTATAGTCTATGTAGCATATGCGGAGAGGGTTTTTGTGTCCTTGCTTCACCTTTTGACATTAGAGGGCTGCCATTTTCTGAACATGGACTCCATAAAATCACACAAAGCTTGACTGTGCATGCATGTTTCTCTTTTCATAAATATTCATGACTCCTTCTGTAGCTTGTTAAATATGTATTTTCGTCCATTGTGCTCAGTATAAATTCCTGTTCCCAATGTCCCTGCCTTGAAGCATGTGTTCTGGCTTCTGGCCAAGGCTCTGCTTCTCAGCCTGTTGGAATGGCCACCCATAGGCTGCAACCCTTTATGAGAAATAAAATCTTTCTTTTCAAAATTTATGAACCTCATCATTTTCTTCATTAATACTTTCTAAATGAGCACTTTCACTGACAGACTTAATTTGGAACCATACCAGGAAATGCAGTTCCTAGCTCTTTTTTAGCAATTCACAGAGACCCCAGAGGAGGTGGCAGTGATGTACTGGACTACTCCACAGCCAAACAGAACTTCCTGATATTTTACCTCTCCCCTCACCTCAGAGTGCTGCATGGCCGTGCCCTTACCCAGCTTATGAGCCTCCTTGACACTTCTGGTACCAGTAAGTGTCCAGGCTACTGCTGCTTCCTGGGCCTAGAACATTCCTCCAATTTCACTCTACCCCTTACCCTTTCCTTCCCTTGGCTACTTCCTCCTTACTCTCTGTATCTTAGCTTAGGCATTACCTGCCCAAACATTCTAGTACCTGACATACTGGAAGTACACAAGGGACAGTCTGTTACTCTACTTTCTCAGTTCCAAGATGCTAGAGGCTGTTGGGACAATTGTTATAGCAACAGCCTGGGTGTGGACAAATTATTAAACGGCTACATCAGTTTTAAGAATACATCCAGATTTCATACAGAAATATTAAAGTTAAAAATAAAAGAAATAAAGTTTTGGCCCATTAGTTTAGTTTCTTCTTCCTTTTCTAAACTCTACATAACTTTCTTCATTCTCCCCAAGGCAGAGCTATTGCAATGTTCAACTCTAATCACACAGTTTTAGAAAAATGGCTTAAAACATTTGTCTAGGTGGATGTTAAGATTCACTAAAAAACTCTAAATGACTTATAAATATTAATAGTTGAGAAAATTTAAGACAATCTTAGTTAGAGTAGTAGCCTAGTTAAAGAAAACAAAGATTTGCAACAGTGAGGTGCCTAGACAGCTCTGGTTTCTTCTGATATAGTCAGTTCTTATGAGGCGAACAGTCAAATAAATAACCTACCAGATATGACAGAGATGCCACCATTATGCCAAGTTTTTTAATCAAAGAAGTGTTGCTTGGACTTTGAAAATGACAAAAAGTGTGTGTGTGTGTGTGCGTGTGCACGTGTTAGGGGTAGGGGAGTATGTGAGCACAGAGTGGGGAAAACAGCAAGCAAGAAAAATGCTAACACAGTGGAAGAAAAACAAAACCTTTCACATTTTAGATTACAACATCTGTCCTTATAAGAATATGACATAAAACAGGAATGTAGAGCTTTGTAACTGGAATTCCACAAGTGGTCCTCATCTCTGTAACCAGAGATCACAATCATCATTCACAAAGTACCAACCTTCATTTGCTTTCAAAAAAAGAGAGCACTCAAATCCTTCTCAAGTATCAGCAAGCAGATAAACAGCAGATATTTGGGCCACCATAGTAGCCCACGATACCATAATTCAAATACATATCTAGAAAAAAATTCACCACCCTACCTTTCGGCAGCGAGGATTAGGACAACTGAACCTCTTCACATCACTGTCCAACAGTGCAGGAAAGCTACAGGAGGGGCACCTAGAGTCAAAACAGTAGAAGGAATATTACTTGAAATATTAAAGACTGATCTGGTTCACACTAAGATGGGAGTTTTGAGCGGGACAGTCATATTGCTTTTTAATCCTTCATTTTCACTAAAACATAGATTGAGCCTCTTTTTTGTGCTGGCTCTTACCAGGAAACACAGGCAGCATTCTAGGTCCTCCCTCAGAATAAACCATTCAATAAACACTTCCCAACCTTAATGAGAACTCCTTGCATATGCCAATTTTCCTCCAACCCAGGGTACCATGATTGTACCTATGGGCCAGAAGATTAGGAGGAGCCAAGGAACACAGATAAAAATTTGAGCTGCAGATTTTTCCATTAGTAAAACTAATGGACTAGCTTATTTCTCAGCAAGAGAAAAAAAATCTGGAAGATACAGCTTTGTTACAAAATTTCCATCATCTGACGAAAGCACTGAGGCAGTCTTCACAATAGGGAATGAGGTGACAGGTAACAGCTTCTGACTCTGAGAACTAACCTGACAAGCTCATCTGCGTAGGCTGCAGCGACTTCTTCCTCAGCTTTTCGCTCATAGTATTTACACAGGATGGTCTGGGGAAGCACCTTCTCCAGTTCACTGGTGGGGAATGAACATGTGCAGCTGCCTTCCATACAGCTAAGCTCTGACTAGAATGATAAAGTAAGTAGGCAAAGAAAAAAGAAAATTCAATCAAATTTATAGAAAAACAAAAAGCCTCAGTAGTTAAATGCATCTTTCAATGGGAGGCAAATAAATAATGGCTAAAAATACAGATTTTGAGATAGCAGAGTAAAGATCTCTCTGACTCCTCTTCTCCAAGAAATCACACTTAAATCAAGGAAACCATAAAACAAAAATCACAAAGTCCATCTTTGATACCACTAGAGGACCTCTATAAGCCCAAACCACAATTCATGAAGATGGAAAGTGGATAGAGGAAGGGAAAACAGCTTAGCAGACTAGAGGAAGGAAGCCACAACTCAGTGTCTGAAAAGGAGATGCTGGTGTGAAGCAAGTTGCTTCGGCTACAAATCTTGGAAAGCTGGACACCCCTGGAAGGTAGAGCTGTGTGTTGGGGAGGGGGCAGGGACAGACAGGAAAAAACTGAAAACAGTTTTTCAGCCTTTAGTTCCTATAGACTCTGAGTGGAAGGAAGAAGGTCTCGTGAATAGCTGGACCAGAAGGTTCTGGCTGGGAACGAGTCATAGAGAAAGGCAGAGCTGAAGTCAGGGCTTGAAATGCAGTCTGCACAATGAAGAGGGAATTCTCCAGCTCCTTCCTCCCACTCAGCTCCAGAATGTTGGAAGATGGGCTTATACCTGCTAGGCAGGAGGTACACTGATTTGCCCCAGGAAGAAGACCTAAGATAATATCATTTAGGGTTCATAATACAAAAACTAACTGGCTATCCAGGCATCGAGAGTCAATCTCACCATTCTAAAAGCCCCACTACTCAAACAGATTCCAAATGGCTCTTTTTTTTGAGACAGAGTCTCACTCTGTTGCTCCGGCTAGAGTGACGTGGCATCAGCCTAGCTCACAGCAACCTCAAACTCCTGGGCTTAAGCGATCCTCCTGCCTCAGTCTCCTGAGTAGCTGGGACTACAGGCATGCGCCACCATGCCCGGCTAATTTTTTATATATATATATATTTTTTAGTTGTCTAGCTAATTTTTTTCTATTTTTTTTTAGTAAAGACGGAGTGAGTCTCACTCTTGCTCAGGCTGGTCTCGAACTCTTGAGCTCAAACAATCCGCCCGTCTCAGCCTTCCAGAGTGTTAGGATTATAGGCGTGAGCCACCATGCCTGGCCCCCAAATGGCTCTTTAATATGAACAAAAATGTCAGACATCTGAGGAACACTTCCAACATGAAAGACACCAATGGAAACAAATGGAAAAAGACAACATCTTAAAAATAACAGTAGCTAAATTTATGAAGCATTTACCATGCATCTAACAATACGCTCTTTAAACTCATCTCATTTAATTTTCACAGCAATCCCATGATTATTTCCAATTTACAGAGGAGGAAACTGAGGCTTGAGGAACTGAACTAATTTGCTCAAGGTCACAGAGCAGGTAAGTAGGGAGCCCAAGGCCCAATGCATTCTGTTTGACTCCAAAGGTCATATTCTTTGGAAAAAAAAAAAAACAACAACTTTTTATTTTAAAATAACTTTAGACTTTTTAAAAGTAGCAAAAATAGAATTTCTGTATCTTCCTCACCTAGCTTCCCCTCATGTTAACATCTTATATTACCATAGAGTATTCAACCAAACCAGATAATTAACAGTGGTACAATACTATTAACTGAACCACAGCCTTTATTTGGATTTCACCAGGTTTTCCACTAATGTCCTTTTTCTGGTCCAGGATCCCACATGGTATCTATTAATAGTTGTCATGTCTCCTTAGTTTCTTCCAACCTGTGAGTACCTCAGTGCTTCTTTTTATAATATTGATACCTTTAAAAAGTAAAGGTCAGTAATTTTGTATAGTGTTTCTTAATGTGGATTTGTCTCATAATTAGATTGAAATTAGGCATTTTTGGCAAGTTCTTAATTCACCACCAGGGAGTATGTGATGTTGATGTGTCTTTTGACTGGTGATGTTAAAAAGGCCATGTTCTTAATCACTGTATTAGTTTTCTATTGGTGCTGCAACAAAATACTACAAACTTACTGGTATGACACAATAAAAAATTCTTCTTCATGATGTGTTATGCTGATGTCAAGAGAAACTGGCTCTCAACAGAGAAATATGATCTTGTGTAAAATAGTTATTTTAATATATACATATTTTAATCCAACTATAAAATCCACTTAAAAATTTGTAAAACAAATACTCATGTACTCTCATACATTCAAATAGGCTGCAAGATCGTCTCTTTTTGAGTTCAGCCTTTATTTTGGTTATGAATAGGAAGATGAATAATGAAATTGGTGCTCTTAGGGAGCTAGGCAAAGTGCACAGAAGAATTCTACCATTTCCTGAAAAGAAATCTCATGTGGCTAGAACCAACAAAATCACAACAAAATCAGGTAATGCACACATTAGTATATCAGCAGAATGCCACTTTACCCCAGAAGAGGCATTTCCACTTGTCTATCAACATCTCCTCAGACTCTGAATGTTTCCTATGTGTGGACATATTACATAGTTCTTACCTTTCCAGATCCAAAGACTGCCTCTTGGGCATATCTGATGAGACATTCTTTGCAGAACAAGTGGGCATCTGCACACTGAGTCAGCTCCTCAAATGGAAATTCTCCATAGCAGCAGCGGCATTCAATCAACTGGCCATCCTGCAGGCCATCAGAGACAAACATGAAATGTCCTACGCTCAAGCAGAGGAGGAGTCTTGTTGCATATCCTCATATCCAGACCCTCCCTTCCCCACACCACATACATATTCTGAGGTAAAAAGCAACTCCTAGGGGCTGTAAAACAATGACAAGCTTTTTCTGCTATATAAATGTAGCTCAAGATGCTAGCACAATATTAATCTAAAGCTAAAGACAGTGAGCTTTTGTGTTTTGTTGTTGCTGTTTTTGTTTTGAGACAGAGTTTCGCTATGTCACCCAGGTTGGAGTGCAGTGGCATGATCATAGTTCACTGCAGCCTTGAATTCCTGGGCTCAAGCGATCTTCCTGCCTCAGTCTCCTGAATAGCTGGGACCACAGGCATGCCACCACGCCCAGAAAATTTTAAATTTTTTTTTTTGTAGAGACAAGGTCTTGATAAGTTACACAGGCTGGTCTTGAACTCTTGGCCTCAAGTACTCCTCCTGCCTTGACCTCCCAAAGTGCTGGGATTACAGGTGTGAGCTACTACTGCACCTGGCCTTTTCAACCACTTCGGTACCGTGCTCACCGGCCACGAAACCTTGCCCACAGCTGGCACTCATAGTCTGCACGATAGTTTGTGCTGTGCATTGACGACGAATCTGTTTTGCTCTTGTGTGATGAGGAAAGCTTTAAAGCACTGAAAGCTTGTTTTACTTTACAGGCAGCTTTAGGAAAATATAATAACTCCTACTAAGGACTTGTTAAAAGGTCACAGATTCATAGTAACTTATTAGCTGAACGTACACACTGCAACTGCAGAGATAAAAGCTGTAAAAGTAAAAGTTTTGGCTGTCGACTGAAGTCGATGCGCAGCTGTGCGCCTTCATCTGTGGCTGTCGACTATAGTCAATGCTGGTACCGAAGTGGTTAAAATCCTTTAGAGCAATTACTTGTATAAAGTTATCATATTCATCAACTCCATGGCACGAAAGGAACTATAACATCTGTAATCAGAGGCTACCCTGATTATAAAAGGCAGGGGTAAGTGGTATGAGAGATGTTATCCAAAAAGCTTTTGAAAGTTGGAGTTTTTTCTTTTTGTCTTAAGAGAGGAGTGTGAGGGAGTTGTATCCCAGCCTAAGCTTTATCTTAAGGCACCACTGAAGCTAACTAAATCAGCAACCTCCAGTAAGGTAGCAGGACATTTACTCCTTTTATTAAGTGCAGTGATTGATCCAATCATCAACCATTCTCACCCACGTTAGAAAAGGTCTATGTAAACACGCAAATCTCATACAAAAACCCACCTCGCCCGCAGGTTAGACATCTGTCTTCCTTTTAACTTCAAAGTGACATTTATGTTCTAAATTTTCCTCTAAGAGCCTATATCTGATGAATTTCAGGTAATGTTTTTTAACAGGAACATCTATTATTAGCTTCCCTTCAATTCTGGTATTAAGAGTGGCTATACTAGTTCATGTATCTGACTGTAACTTGACTGAACTTCAAAATCCGCAGGTTGACAGGTTATACAAAAACAAATTTGCCATCAAAATGCTGAGGAAATGTGCTATTAGAAAACAGTCCATGAAAATAAGCAGAATAAAGAAATAAGGTGAAATTTCAAACTACCTTTTGATACTGTTCTTCATTCATCTGCAAGGCAAGTAAAAAGTCTTCATGCTGAGAAACCAGAAAAGCATACATTCAGATACAAATTTAGTAAAGAGGACACTAACCACTTAGTATTTATTTCTGTAAACATAACTATTAATAGTTACCTCTTCAATTACATAGGTTAGTTTAAAAAATTACCTGTGAATAAATTCAAAACAGATCAGAGAGCTAAATATAAAAAAGGACACCATTCAAGTACTAGAAAATATGGAAAAATTTGTCTTAAATCTGACTCAGAATGTAGAATGAATAAGGGAAAAGATTGACACATAAAACATTTTTGAACAGCAAAGAATAGTATAAGCAAACAAAAGATCAAATGAGTAAAAAACAAGTTTAACAACAGACTCCACTGTTGAGGCTGGGGGGCGACAGGCAGTCTTTTTTATTTTTTTTTTTTT
>VBSM01002153.1:22794386-22818381 GCA_008086735.1 Cheirogaleus medius
AAACGATCCACCCACCTTGGCCTCCCAGAGTGCTAGGATTACAGGCATGAGCCAACACGCCTGGCCGACAGGCAGTCTTGTACATCCTTGGTAAGAACATGAAGCAGTACAACCACAACGGAGGCGAACCTGGCACAGGTTCATTAATGCCTCTTATAGGAGTCTAGTCCAAAGATGCCCTGGGGCAGAAGTATGAAATGATATGTATAAAAACTTATTTATCATGGCACTATTGATAACAGAAAAAAACCTGGATACTACCCTGAATGTCCATCAATAAGCTCTGTCAATAAATAAACTCTGGTATTGCATCCAATGGTATACTAGCCAGTTTCAAAAAGGAAAGAGGAAAATTTCTACGGATTGCTGTGGAGGTACTGCCAGGATGTACTGTTAGTGAAAAAGCAAGTGCAGAAGAGTATGCTACTTTTTGGATAAGAAAGAGGGGTAAATAAAAATACATACACATACTTGCTTTTGCATAAAATAAGGAAAAATAAACCAAATATAGGTAACAATAGTTATATATAGGAAGGGACAGGACAGAAGTTAGACTCCTCTAAACATTCCTTATTTTAAATAGTTTTGACCTGGGAACTAAAAATATTTCATAAAATTAAATAAAAACAAAAACCAACTCCCTAAAAGTTAAAAATAAACAGAAACAAATGAAAATTGTTTATCAAGTTAATGGCATAACTAGACTTCAAGTGACTTTAAAATAAAACTTTTTTTTTTTTAGACAGGGTCTTACTCTGTCACCCTGGCTAGAAAGCAGGCATGATCATAGCTCACTGCAACCTGGAACTCCTGGGCTCAAGTGATCTTCCTGCCTCAGCCTCCCGAATTGCTGGGACTACAGGTATGTGCCACCAAAAATGTAAATATTTTGATTTTATATTTTTAAGCTGATATAATCTGACAAGAATTATGTTAAGACTCAGGAGTTTTAGCATAAGAAATACAAACATAAAATGAAAGGTGTTAAGTAAAAAACCTGTAAACCAAGTTTGAAACAGTTATCTCAGCATGAATTTCCACTAAAGAAAATAAAGCACCTTGGAGAAACTGTTGATTCCAGGTGTGGGTCAGAGACAGCAGACATTAAAACTGGGTCACTCTGCCGTGCCAGAAAGCAAGGGTGTTGTCAGAGACTACTGAGGACTAACTTGAAGGGGCTGCCATTGGCCAGAGATAGGACAATGTGGACATCAAGAAGAATAATACAATTAACTAAAATACACCCACCAATCTGCCAATGCTTTAAGTACTTTTATGATGAGATCAATAGTGATATAAATGAATAAAATTCTGTGATGGGTGGATCAAGAAAACAACTTTTCTAAAATTCTAATTTCTGCTTGAGATCTACAATTTTTCTTTTCTTAGCTCCCCCTGGAGAGATGTAAAATTTTATCATTGGTCACAAATAATGACTTCGCTCATTTTTGAGAAAATGTCTACCAAATACCTAATTTTGAATAATCATAGTTTTTGTCAGTCATTTTTTTTAAGTAAAAATGGTGTTCTGTGAAAAAAAAAAAGTGGCTAATTCAGTTGCTTGGGAATCAATCACACAAGTACTTTTCCTTGATACAAGCTTCACATCACTTCATATGCAACACAATCACTTCATGCACAGTTCTCATTTTGTCACACAGAATACTGAAAAGATGTTTTCAAGGCTCAAAATTGGCTAAAATGATTTTTACTGCTTTATCAAAGACATTTTCAAGTGAAACTGGCATTTCTTAAAAATTTGAGTGGCATGGTAGTGAAGAAAGTAATGATTATAGTTTTGTACCATTGGCCCAATTCATGCTAAGGTACCATTGCTTTTGTCCTATTGGTCCAAACTCAGCATAGTGAAAAAAAGCAAATACAACTGACCCTTAACCAATGCAGGTTTGAATTGCACGGGTCCACTTACACTTGGATTTTCTTCTACCTCTGCCACCTGAGAAAGCCAGCTCAACCCCTTCTTCTCCTCCTTTACCTACTCAACATGAAGACAATGAGGATAAAGACCTTTAGGATGACCCACTTCCACTTAATGAATAGTAAATACATTTTCTCTTCCCTAGCTTACTTTATTCTAAAAATACCATATATAATACATATAAAGTATGTGTTAATCCAGCAGTTCCCAACCTTTTTGGCACCAGAGACAGTTTCATGGAAGACAATTTTTCCACGGAAGGGTAGGACAGAGCTCAGGCAGTGATGCAAGGGATCAAGAGTGGCTATAAATACAGATGAAGCTTCACTTGCTTGCCTGGTGCTCACCTCCTACTGTGTGGCCCAGTTCCTAAGTTTCACGAAGATAATTCTTCCACAGATGTGGGGGTGGGGTGGGGTGGAGCTCTTCGGCCTGGTTCCTAACAGGCCACCATGGCCTGGGGTTTGGGGACCACAGTGTTAATCAACTGTGTTATCTGTAAGGCTCCTAGGAACAATAGACTATTAATAGTTAAGTTTTGAGGGAGTCAAAAGTTTTACTTGGAGTTTCAACTGTGTGGGGGTTGGCACTCCTAACCTCCATGTTACTGAAGGGCTGACTATAATGTCTTAGCATCATTTTAAGAGATGTGACCTCACAGACTCCTCCTCCCCAAAGAGTCTTATAGAACCCAGGTATCTGTGGGCCATGCTTCAAGAGCTGCTAATTTGTATTAATCCGTAACAGCAAACCAGAATCCCAGAAACACATTCCAAGACCACAGCATATCTTCCTACCTCTGCCATCTCTTTGATTTTCTGCTCATAGAACTCTTGCTCTTGTTGCACAGCTGGAAGGAGGGCACGTCGGTCATAGGACCTACAATGTCGCCGCTTATTTTCCAGAAAGAACATCCTCTTTTCTATTTTTATGTCACCTAGAAGATATATGACAATGCAAAATCATGCAGACAATTGTTTGCTAGGAATTTAGTCCAGCCATTTCAAGTCTTCTGTGGCTTTGTCCCCTACCTATTCCCTGGCAGTTTATTCTTTATGACTTCTGTAATGTATTCTATCATTTGGGACGACTGGGTTCTGGAATCTACCATGCACCCTCTTGACTCCCCGCCCAGTTATGTTCCAATTGCAGAGCCTCTCCTATCCTGTTAGTGTTGCACTGTATGCATATACCACCATTATTTACCCACTTCACTACCTAAGGACTTCTGGGTTTACTGTTTGGTTGTTATGAATAAGACTACTTATATCTGTTTATGTATCTGTCTGCAATTCAGATGGGAATTGCTGGGTCATGAGATATGCTTACTTTTAGCTTAGAAAATAATGTTAGTTTTCCAAAGTGGTTGTACCAATTTACACCCTCCTTCCACCAGCAATGTATGTGAGCTCTACTCACTCCACATCCTTACCAACACCTGGTAGCATCAGCTTTTAATTTTAGCCATTCTGGTAGGTGCAAATATGTTGTATGAATGTTTTTAACTTTTTATTTTGAAAATCTTCAAATATACAAAAAGCTGAAAGAGTAGTATTTAGAATCACAATGAATAACGTTAGAATAAAAAAAATGGCAGAATAACAAATATGCAATTGGTCTGTTTAGATTTTGTATTTCTTTTGTTGATTTGGTAGTATGTTTTTAGGAAAACCATTCTATCCAGATTTTTCAATTACTCACAAGTCTGTTCTTGGTAATCTCTTGATTTTAACAATATTTACTGTATCTGGTTCCTGATACATTTTATTTTTATTCTCCTTTTCTCTTGTTCATTCTTGCTAGATTTTTTTTTTAATTTTTCCTTTAGAAATGGGGTCTCGTTATATCACCCAGGGTGGAGTACAGTGACACGATCATTGCTTACTGCAACCTCAAACTCCTGGGCTCAAGTGATCTTTCTGCTGCAGCCTCCAGAGTTCCTGGGACTACAGGTGCATGCCACCACGCCTGGCTAACTTTTTTTTCTTTTTTTGTAGAGATAGGGGTCTCACTATGTTGCTCAGGCTGGTCTTGAACTCCTGGCCTCACGAGATCCTTCTGCCTCAGCCTCTCAAGAGCCAGGATCGTACATTTTTTAAAATTTAAAAATTTTATTCAGAAAACCAGTTTTTGATAATATGAGAGTAATAAAGCACAGTGTTAAAAGTGCAGGCTTTGAAACCAGATTGCCAAGGCTAGAATCCCAGCTCAGCTACTTGCTAGCTGTGTAACATTTGGCAAGTTATTTAACTTTCCTGTGCTTCAGTTTCTTATCTGTAAAATAATAATAATGGCACATATATCTCATAAGGCTACTTGAAGTATAAATGAATTAATCCATGTAAAGCACAAGTGCCTGGTACATATCAAGTGCTCAATAAATGTTAATTACTATCATTATTATTTCCACTTAACTTTCAAAAAATCATTTTTGTCCTTTATTATTTCCTATTTTGTCTTTACTCAGTTCTTTTTATGGCTTATCAAGTTAAAGTATTAAGATTTATTTTACTACTTTATTTTAAAGATAAATGCAATAGGGTGCAATGGTATGCACCTATAATCCTAGCTACTCAAGAGGCTGAGGCAGGAGAATCACTTGAGCCCAGGAGTTCAAGTCTAGCCCGGGAAACGCAGTGAGACTTTCGTCTCTAAAAAAATAAAAAAAAAATTAAGTCTAAAAATTTCCCTGTAACTTCTTTTCCTGCATCCTATGAGTTGTGATATGTAGTATTTTTTTAATTAAACTTTTTATTATTAATTTTTAAAAAATTGCAGATTCACATGCAGTAATGAATAGAGATCTTGTGTATCCTGATCTAGTTTCCTCCAATGGTAGCATCTTGCAAAACTATGGTACAATGTCACAAGCAGGAACTAAAAGTGACAGTCAAGATACACAACACTTCCATCACAGGATTACTCCTGCTGCCTTCAGAGCCACACCTGCCTCTCTCCCTCCCACCGGCGCTCTTTCCTCAACCCTGCCAAATGCTGATTTGTCTTCCATCTCTATCGTCTCACATTTTAAGAATGTTAAATAAATCACACAGTATGTAAACATTTGGGATTAGCTTTTTTACTCAGCGTAATTTTTTGGAGATTTATCCAGGCCATTGCATGTATCAGTTGTTTGTTTTTACTGCTGAATAGTATTCCATGGTATGATGTACCACAGTTTAACCAGTCATCAGCTGAAGGGTGTGTGGGTTGCTTCTAGTTTCTGGCTATTTTGAATAAAGATGCTATGAACATGTATGCAAGGCTTTTTTTGTGAACATAAGTTTTCATTTCTCTGGGATAAATGCTCAAGAATGCAATCATTGTGTTTATAGTCTCATGCTTAGTTTTTAAGAAACCACCAAACTGTTTTCCAGAGCAGCTGTACCATCTTACACTGCCACCAGCCATAAGAGTTATCAAGTTATCTGCGTCCTCCTCAGCACTTAGTGTTGTCAATACTTCTTATTTTAGCCATTCTGAAAGGTATGTAGTGATATTGGTGGTTTTTATCTGCATTTACCAAATGGCCAATAATGTTGAACATCCTTTATGTATTTATTTGCCATTTCTATATTCTCTTTGGTGAAATGTCTTACATCTTTTGCCCATTTTCTATTTGGATTGTTCGTTTTTCTACTGTCTGTTGAGTTTGGAAAGCTTTTCGTTTTCTAGATAATAGTCCTTTGTCAAAGATGTGGGTTGCAAATATTTTCTCCCAGTCTATAGCTTATCTTTTCATCCTCTTAATGTTTTTTGAAGACCAAAACTTTTCAATTTCGATGGTGTCAAGTCTAAGAACTCTTTGTCTACCTCTAGATGATGAAGATTTCTATGTTTTTTCTGAAAGTTGTACAGTTTTATCTTTTAATTTTTGCATAAGGTATGTATGGATACCTGATTGCTCCAGAATCATTGTTAAAAAGGCTATCTTTCCTACCAGGAATTGCTTTTGCACCTTCATAAAAATCAGCTGGAGACTCAAATGTCCATCAACTGATGAATGGATAAATAAAATGCACTATACCCACAGAATGACTATTATTTGGCAATAAAAAGGAATAAAGTACTGATACACACTACGTAGATAAACCCTGAAAATATTATGCTAAGTGAAAGAAGTCAGTTGCAAAAGATCAGGTATGGTATGATTCTATTTATATGAAATGTACAGAATAGGCAAATCTATAGAGATGAGATCTATAGTTGCTGCCAGGGATTGTGGGGAGATGGAGGGAAATAACTAGTGACTATTAATGGGTTCAGGGCTTCTCTTGGGGGCAATGAAAATATTCTAAAATTAATTGTGGTGATGACTGTACAACTGTGCCTATACTAAAAATGGAACTATATATGAATTATATCTCAATTAGGCTGTTTATGTATATATATATAGAGAGAGAGTAAAAAAAAATCACTATTTCTGTGGGTCTGTTTCTGGATTCTCTACTCTGTTCCACTGATGTGTCTATCTTTCCACAAACATCACAGTATTGATTACTGTAGCTAAGTAATAAGTCTTAATCAAGTAGACTGATTCCACTTTATCTTTTTCAAAATTGTTTTAGCTCTTCTCATTCCTTGCCTTTTCAGATAAATTTCAGTATAAACTTACCTACATCTACAAAAAAATCTTGTTGGGATTTTCAAGGGAATTGCATTAAACCTCTATATCAATGTGGGGAGGACTGACATTTTTATTATATCAAATCTCCTGATCCATGAACACGATTATTTATTTAGTTCTTGAGTTTTTAAGTTTCTTTCATCAGTGTTTTGTAGTTTCCACTACATAAGTCCTGTACAAGTTTTGTTAGATTTATACCTAAGTATTTTGGGGGAGAGGTTGTAAATAGTTATCATATTTAAAATTTTGGTTTCCACATGCTCATTGCTAGTGAACAGAAGTTATTTATAGGTACATCTTATACAGTAGTCTCCCCCTTACCTGCAGAGGATATGGCCCAAGACCCCCAATGGATGCCTAAAACCTTGGATAATACCAAACCCTCTATATACTATGCTTTTTCCTACACATACACATTTGTGATAAAGTTTAATTTAGAAATTAGTAATATTAGTATTATTAAATAAGGATTACCTGAACACAGTAATACTACAGTTGTAGATCAGTCCATCTGATAACTGAGAAGGCAAAGTGACTAACAGGCAGACAGTGTATATAGTGTGCATATGCTGATGATGTCCCAGGCCAGATGGCTTGAGATTTCATCACGCTAACTCAGAATGGTGCTCAATTTAAAACTTATAAACTATTTATTTCTCAAATTTTCCATTAATATTTTTGGACTACAGCTGACCTCAGGTAACTGAAACCATGGGTAAATGAAATAATGAAAAGTGAAGCCATGTATAAGGGGGGACTACTGTACTCTGGAAACTTGCTGAATTCATTTATTATTAATAGTTCCAGGATTTTGGGGGGTACATTCTTTGGAGTTTTCTATGTAAACAATCATGTCATCTGCATAAAAATACAGTTTTATTTCTTCCTTTCTGATCTATACTGTTAATTTCCTTTTCTTTCCTTTATTTCATTGGCTAGAACTTTGATAACTATGTTATATAGCAGTAAATAGACAATATCCTTGCTGTTTTCCTAATCTTAGGGGAGAAGATTTACCATTAAATATGTTAGCTCCAGGCCTTCTTGTAGATGTTACCAAGTTGAGGAAGCTCCCCTCAATTTCTAACTTTCTGGGAGTTTTGTCATGAATGGGTATTAAATATTACAAATGATTTTTCTATACCAAGTGATATGGCCATGTAAATTTCTTCTTTAGCCTATTAACATGGTGGATTATAATGATGGGCTTTCAAATACTGAACTAGTCTTGCATCCCTGGAATAGATCCCACTTGTACATGGCATATAATTCTTAAAATATATTGCTGGGTTATCTTCGCTAGTATTTTGTTGAAGATTTTTGCACCTCTAATTTATGAGGGATATTGGTCTGTAGTTTTTGTGGTACTATCTTGTCTAGTTTTGTTATACTGGCTTCATAGTGGTAACACTGGCTTCATACAATGAAATGTTTCCTACTCTTCTATTTTCTGTAAGAGATTGTGTAGAACTGGTGATATGTTGTATTTTTTCCACCAATTAAGAGGAAATAGGCTGTATTTTTACTGATGTTCACTTTACATCCAAATTCTAACCAGACTCTTCACAAGAAGACTGTGCAATAGTCAGCAGATAATATTATAAAAAGGACTGAGGAGAGAGAGCGACACAAAGTGTAGCCCAAAGAGCAGGGCATGGATGGAAAACAAGCTGAAAAGGTGAACGATGGGATTCCTGGAACAGATGAGGGATTCTTTGTAAGCACATATGCTTAGGGAAAACTGTTAAGAAAGGCTAAGTATGAGTCATAAACATTAAACTACTAATATAAATCAAGTATATTTTCTATTTTATACTTCCAAGGTCCTTAAAGATCATCTAATAAGTACTATTTAAGAATCAGTATCTAAATTAAAGGGCTGTACCTAAAACAATGGGCAGAAATGAGTAAGATGAAGTTAATAGGAAAAAAATGTGAGATGTAGCAATTCTGAGAGCAAGAGAGAGGTATGTGATTTAACAGAAACATAGGTGTAAAGACCAAGGCTTTTTAGCAGTGGCACAATGGTCATAGTTCATTGCAACCTTGAATACCTGGGCTGGAGCAATCCTCTCACTTTGGCTTCCCAAAGTGCTGGGATTACAGGAGTGAGCCACTGCATTTGGCCTAAGATCAAGGCTTAATGTGTGCCAGTAGCAGAACGTGTTTTGATTTTTAAAAACTTAGGCATTCTTAGGCTCTGTGGATGGAAGCATAGAATCTGAATCCCACTGTCGTCTCTATGGAGCAGACCTCAGGTGGAGTACGACATATAGACTCGCACACCCAGACTTTCAAAGAGACCTTGACAAATGAGCAAAAGGCACGTGCAGAGAAGGTCAGTCAGGCTGACGAAGGGGCAAAAGCCAGATGAGGAGTCTCTCCAGAGGCAAGAACTACAACCATGGCAGGAAATTTTAGGAAGATACATTTTGGCTTGACATAAAAGAAGAACTTTCTAAAAGATAGAGCTGACCAGCAAGGGAGTGGACCATCTTACAAAGCAGTACTTTCCTTTCTCCACCACTAGAAGTCAGAAACAAAGACTGTATGGCTATGTACGAGCATGCCTAGTGTACACTATGGATAAATCCAGCTGAATGAAAAACCACCTACATACTGTCCCTGCTTCATTCTGCCATAGACCAGTGAGAATGTCACGTCAGAAGACATGGCTAAGGGACCTCAGGAGTCACAGTCACAGGGATCTTCTTTTAGATTCTCAAGAATTCAGAAATTCAGATACTTTCCAACTCTACAGTTACCTCAGGGAGTTTCCATTTATAATACCTGAAACCAAGTTTGGCAATTACATACACATGTGACAGAAAGAAAAGAGAAAAGGGGAATATTCCAGTTTATGACATGATCTATAGAAAAAGTTGTAGTAAATTCTTTTATTGGACACCAGAAACTCAGATGAAATTTGCTATAAAACTTGACAAGTTTACCTTTTGGGGGATCAGACTTGAAGTAACCTCTCTGAAAGGGCTTTCAGTAGTTATTCCATCGTTTAAGAATAACAAGACTGTAGAGAAACACGTGGCTACTGGCCAATCTCTTCGGAGCATAAGTGACCCTCTGTAGTAAGCCACCAATCACTACTCTCGGTAGTTTTTACTAATGATACAGCCAATTCTCACCAAGCCTTCAGGACCAGTTTTTCTCCAAGCTTAACAGTGTCCTCAAACACTTTTCCACACATGAATTCTCTAACATTGCACAAAATTTTCCTGTTGTAGTGTATCCAAAGCAGGAAAAAGGAAGCCTACAACTGCAGCCACTTTCTACAGACTGTGATGTGCTGTCAAGAGAGTATCCGTCAGTCCCTCCCTGAGCTGGCCTGGCCGGGCACTTAGTAAGCAGCCTGTAACCTGACTTCCTTCAATGACTGCTCGGGAAGGGAAAAGAAGGGCTGGCATTGCAGCTTCCCACACTGTCAGCACACACACAGTTTGTCATTACCTTGTTCAAATTTGAAATCGATGTAAGAATATTGATTCATTTCTTTTCTTTTCTTCCTTTTTCCACTGGTTTCTGGTGATAGCTCTTGCCATTTTTTGATGGCGTCAGAAAAGGCCTAAAAATTGAGAAAGGGAAAGGTTACCTCTGTAAATGGAAAATCAGAAAATGTGCAACATTGGCAATCCCCAAGTCTTATTCTGACTCAGTCTCAGCTATCTTCCCTGCACAGCTTACCAGAAACAGGCAGTGGCAAAATAAATAGGCAGCATGTCACTGTTTTCATTTTCTCTTCTATACATTGCTTTGGTGGTGGAACCAAAATGTTTACTGACAGATTAAAGGGTGACTTAGGAAGATAAAAGCTGTCCAAGCCTTCCTTGTGTAAGTGGAGGTTAAATCATAGGACAAAAGGCTGCTAAGTTACACTCTGTAGGCACATCTTCCACATCACCTCTCTGGTCAACAATCCCTGGTGACTCCACTAACTTCCTTCCCGCACTCCTCTTTGGTGCACCTATATCCACCCTCGCCGCCCCCCTCTCTCCCCCGCAGCACATGGAGCTCAAAATTCCTATACTGGGGATAGTTCCTTTTCTTTTAGCTTCTCCCTCTCTTCTATCTTTCTATTTGGCATGTAAATGTGCTTACCTTTGCCATTTTAAAAAAAGGAAATAATTCCTTGATCTCATTTGCTTATAAGCTGCTAGCCCTTCTTTGTTCCTCCCCTTTGTAGCTGTGTGGCTTATCAAAGAAGCTGTCTATGTGTTTTCTCACCACCTTACCCTGCCATGAGCATGAGCTTTCCAGCTGCCTTGGTCTGGCTTCTACCCTCCCTTTCCACCTGCTAATCCATACTTACCAACGAGGGGCTGCCCTACCATACATGTTAGTCCTCACCACACTTGCCCTCTTGCAATATTTAATAATGTGGATTGCTCTCCCAGCCATCTTCCTCCCTCCTCTCTGCCATTCTCTACTTGTCTTCACATGTTGGGAATCCCCTCTTCCCACCTGATACTCTCTCTAGGTACCTCATCCAGGCTGGTGAGGTGACCGTCCATATACTGACAACTCAAAATCTCATCTCCAGTCCACATTTCCAACCTTTTTAGTCCATTCAACCACCTAATGAATTACTTTCACTTGCGTGTCTCCCAGGAACTACTCAGTATAATGGGTAACAATGTTTCCCAGACTCAAGTCATGATTCTTTCCCTCCAAACCAGTTTTTTACAGTATTCCTCACCCCCATAAATGAGACTTACATCTTCCACTCCCCCTTTCACTTAACTCCTACTTGGGTCTGTGATTAAATGGCACTTGCTCAGGGAGGCTCTCCAGGAACTCCTTAGATTACCTTAGGTTGCCTCCTGTTTCAGTCTTTCAAAGATCCTGCATTTTTCTTTCAAAGTCTTTACTACAGTTGCAATTACATATGTATTTGTTTGCTTCTCTGTTCTACATTATTACTCCACTAGACTGGGAGCCTCTGGAGGACAAGGAAGTTACCAAAGCTCAAGGTATTATCTTTGGCAACTTGCACAGTTTGCATGTAATACTCACGTGGGGAATAATGAATAGTTATAGGGGATATGTATGTGTTACAGGCAAGTTGCCAATAATCACATTCTTATCTGTTTATTCTAGATAAACAGCTATATATCCCTGTGGTGAAATAATAAAAGAAAGCATTTGAGCTACAGAAGAGGAAGGATCATTCTTTCACCTTAATTTACCTCCACCCCTTCCTTTTGGATTTTTCTACCATTACCTCATTTAATTCTCACAATAATCCTCTGGGGTAGGTATTATTTATTTTACAGTAGAGGAAAGCAAGGCTTAGAGAGGAGAAAGAACTTGCCCCAGGTGTCAAACCTTAGCGAAGGTTAGGATTTTAGCTCCGGCCAGTCTTGGAATTAAAGCTTCTCTCTTTGACAATAACATCTTGTCCTCACAGATATATTCTGTGAAACCCCATCAAAAGCTAACAAAATTCGCCTTGCTACCTTTCTACCTCCCCTACCAACTCCCTCCACGGTTGCAGAAATGTGGCTTTTTATTTCTACTCCCTAGCTTTCTATTTCTTCTTTCTGAAATTCCCACTACCAGTGGCGTTCCCCACAAATCTTAGGGCACTAATCTTAAAGTCACATTTTTGTACTCAGTTGTAAGAGTACTACTATCTACCAAGTTTTACCTAAAGGTAAACACCCCACCCTGGAACTATTGCTGTTATGCAAAAACTCAGGAAAGGGAGTAGACTGGCTATTTTAAGCTACATTTTAAAAATGAGTTAATTAAAGGGTAGGTATCATTCATCAGCAAGTAACAGGCTAGAATGGGAACTCATAGCTCCTGAATGGCAGCTGTGCACTGGGTTCTTGACCACATCATATAGAGGCTCCTGACCATGTGCCTATGAGGGTCATTACCTTGGTCCCACTTAAATACCATTTCCAGGTGGCAGTCTCATGTAATACAAATATAAACTGGTACTTGTGAGGAAAGTGCATCTTAAAAAATGTTGACTATAAATTAAAGGAGTCTCCAAAATCTTACTTTAATAGTTACTATTATCAATCATCACTTAATACTGACTAAAGGCCTAGTTAAGACCAGATATAATCAGATTATAGCATGAGAATTTCTTCTTTCTGAGACCTACACACCCCAAAGGCACCATAGTTACTTTTCTTGCCTCTTAGCCTCTGTGTGTATAGTTCCTCCAGTGAAAACATCTTTCCTTCAAGGCTCTGGTCAGATGACATCTTCTTTCTTTCCTACTGGTCTCAACAGCTTTATTCACTTGCTTTAGAACACTCATCACACTGTTTTAATCATGTCTCCCCCCTACCCTCCATTTTCCCAAGCAGACTGAAAGCTCTTTGGAAAGAAGCTACTTTCTGTTTATAAAGGAAAATAAAAAAATCTCGGAACCCACTTCCACAACCCCTTATATAAAAGGGAAGGTCAGCCTGGAGGCTGAGTCATGCAACACCCTTCCAAATGAATAGCTGTTACTATTATTATGCATTAGCCAGATCATTAGGGAAAGGTAAAAGGCCTTGGGCATCTATGGAGGACACCCCCACAGAACACTCATAAGGATATTCCTAGCCGGCCTACCATAAGCAAGGATATGCAAATTGTAGCTTCAGGTCTGCGATGAAGGTCTGTTCCTAAAACCAAAGTCTGATTCCACACTGACACTTCTGATTCCAAGCTCATCTTCCCACATGCAGAACAGAGACAAGATCCTGCAACCACCCAGAGATACCTGCATAACTGATTCCTCCTTTGCTCCCTTTTTCTCTGCAAACCTTCACCTTATCTTATGTAAAACGTAGATTTCCAGAAAGTAACCATTTGCCTCACTGCTTTGCTTTCTCCCTCCTTTTTCTTTCTGTATAACTTCTCTCCTTAAATACTGAGTTTCCAAATCCTTTTTCGGAGAGCACAGATGCTACTGTGGTTTGCGCTTTTCCCAGGAGTGATCTCAAACTTTGGCTTAATAAACCTCCACTGATTGAGATCTTTGCCTCACTCACTCATTTTGGGTTGCCATGTTCTACTGTTCTACTGCTTCTCAAGGTCTAGGCCAGTACCCACCAGGTATTAAGTACTCAAAAAGCCCAGGAGGAGGAACCTAGTGAGAGATGTTCAAGAGTAACTTTTCTATTGTCTGGCCTTTCTGTCCTCAGCTTGTTCATATTCACAAGTCAAACAGCCACTCAAGGTTTTAGTTCTGAGACTCGGGATACAGTCTGGTAAGATTTTTAGGACATCTGTGACAATGGCCAAAGTTCCTGTAAGGGATGACCTGCAAACACTACAATGGGTGTCACTGGTGCCTGGTGGGAGGTGGGAGAAATCTAGCAGGCCTGGGGAGTGGAGGCCTTGAGAACTACCACCTTGGAGAACAAAGTTAAAGGCAGATTTAAAAAGACAGCCCAGGCCACTAGGATTAGGCCTCATGAAGGCGCTTGTGTCATTCATTATGATATTCCTGGTGTGTGGCCTGAAGAAGGCATTCAACAAATTGTTTGAAAAAAATCTGTAGTCACATTTGTGGCAAATTATCAAGAAAACTGGAGGAGAGCTAATTTTCATCCCAGTGGAACTATCAGTCAAGAGTGAATATGTAAACCAAGACCGAGAAATTTGCCAGATCTAGAATATAGGGGTAAACCAGGAGAAAGGCAAAGGGAATTCCCAAGATCAACTCTTGATGACAGCTATGCAGCAGGGGCAGAGAATAATGAGGACAGACAGAGAAGGCAGCTGGGGGGAAGGGGTGTGAACTGAGGGATTAATTGGCAGCTCTGACAATAAGCACAACTGTGTCTGAGCTGAGCTGCAGGGTGTGGAAACATTTAGCTGGAGAGTGGAAGAACAAAACCAAAACAAAGAACAGAAAACCAAAGCAAATGAAAACACTGAGGCAACTAACTTTAACACCAAAAAAAAGAAAAGAAAATTTAAGAAAAGAACATTATCATACTATATTACCTGTCCTAGCAGTGTACATTTCCATAGTCATAATAACGAAAACTCTGAAAACAGATTTAATAAAAAATGTGTCTATTGAAAATACGAGTATGGGTGAGTTTGAGTGTGTGTAAGACTCAGGATCCCCATCTACCACAAGGAAAGCTACAAGTACTTTGGAAAGCTGATGAATCAAGCATAAGCATATGTTCACAAATATGGAGGCAAATAGAAAAAATAGGTAAAAGAGTTGAAAGTTGCCTTGGGAGAGTAGAGGAAAAGCCTGAAGAAGGAGCCTTTAGCCTGCCATTTAGAAAATTATACATAAGCATTTTTAGCACTATTTGATTTTTGAAATTGTGGAAATAATTACTCTGATAAAAAAACAAGTATTCATTTTGAGAAATATTTCCTGCTGTGAGTTTTAAGGCTTTACTTGTTTCCTCCAGTTTAGAAGTTATTTGTTGAAAACACTTAACACAGGCTGAGTGGGGTGGCTCATGCCTGTAATCCTAGCACTCTGTGAGGCCAAGGCAGAAAGATCACTTGAGGCCACGAGTTCAAGAACAGCTTGAGCAAGATCGAGACTCGTTCTCTACAAAAAAAATAGAAAAATTAGCCAGGCATGGTGGCACGTGCCTGTAGTCCCAGCTACTCGGATGGCTGAGGCAGGAGGATGGCTTGAGCCCAGGAGTTTGAGGCTACAGTGAGCTAGGATGATGCCACTACACTCTAGCTGGGGCAACAGAGAGACTCTTATCTCCAACACCTCCCCCCATTCCCCCACTCCCGCCCAAAACCAACAAAAAACCCCCACTTAGCACAGTGGTGCATACCTGTAACCCCACCTACTCAAGAGGCTGAGGTGGGAGGATTGCTTGAGGCCAGGAGACCAGCCTGGGCCACACAGTGAGACCCGTCTCAAAACAAACAAACAAAAATCACTTAGCAATGAGAGCATTTTTGTCCCTACAGAGCTTTATAATCAGAAAAAAATTAAAAGGCATAGAAATTCTGCAGCTATACTGGGGACTCCAAGAAGCCTTTCCACAGGATACTCCCATAAAAAGAGCTGAGCTAAAATACTTAAAACTGCACACATGCACGCACACATAACAGACTCTCCCTGCACATGGGGCCTCCACACGGCAGACTGGAACAGACCAGAGTAGGCCTGTTTGGGTCACAGCCCTCTCCAGCTTGGATTCAGTGCTGCAAATCTAAGGACAGTGAATCACCAGAAGGCTCTTATACTATTACTCTAAGTACCGTGATGACAGTACAAAAGCTTGAAAATTGTTCTGTAGCACACAGAAAAAGTGTGAAGGGACGGGAACTTGTTTACTGAAACCTGATACGTGCCAGGCATGTGTTATGGGCTTTATATATATGTTGTTATCTAATTATTATAATAGATATGTAAGACAGCCATTATGCACTAAAAGAAAACTGAAGCTCAGCATTAAGATATGCAAAGTCACAGACTAACAAGTGGCAGAACTGGAATTAAAATTTAAGACAAACCCCAACCCTCCAAAAACCATAAAAGCAAATCTGAGTTTGATCAAGATTCCGCATCTAACTACCAATTTATAGGAAATACAGGGGAAGAGGGACCAGTTAATGACACTATGGGGGTGCAGGCAGTGGAATCTAAACTGTCTAAACCTATAAGACAACCAATTCATTTTCCAGAAAATTACAAGAAAAAATAAAGTGTGGAGACGGAGAGAGATTACAAATCTCTACAGATCATAAGAGATTTAAGTAACAATCAACCAACTGCAATAAACAAATTTTACTTGGAAATTTTTTTTTTGAGACAAAAGTCTCACTCTGTTGCCCGGACTAGAGTGCCGTGGCGTCAGCCTACCTCACGGCAACCTCAAACTCCTGGGCTCAAGCAATCCTTCTGCCTCAGCCTCCCGAGTAGCTGGGACTACAGGTATGTGCTACCATGCCCAGCTAATTTTTTCTATATATTTTTAGTTGGCCAATTACTTTGTTTCTATTTTTAGTAGAGACGGGGTCTCACTCTTGCTCAGGCTGGTTTTGAACTCCTGACCTTGAGCAATCCGCCTGCCTCGGCCTCCCAGAGTGCTAGGATTACAGGTGCTAGCCACCATGCCCGGCCTGGAAATTGATATGACCAAACAAGCTGTTGAAAGGATTTTTGACTCATGTAGAGAAATGTCAACATTGACTCTGATTATCCAATGATGTTCATTTTGAAGGTATGATAATGGTATTTTGATTATGTTTTTAAAAAGCTTATCTTTTAAAGATAAACACTGAAATATATGTGGATAAAAAAATGAAATGTATGCAATTTGCTTCAAAACTGTCTGGGAGGGAGGAAAATGGGTAGGGGTAGCAATGAAACAAAATTGAGCATGAGCTGATAATGAAGCTGAGTAATGGGCAATCAGGGGCTTGTTATAACACAATCTTTACCTTTATGTGAAGGATGTTTATGATAAAAAGTGGAAAAAAAAAAAAGTCCAGGGAAATGTATCAGTCTCCATAGTGAACATGACTTCTAAATAATCATGTTCGGTGGTAGTCTAGAGAATCTGTGCTATTGGTGTAATTTAAAAAAGTTCTAAGTGTGTTTTTACTCCCCTGTCCACATGACAGTCATTTTCTAAAGGGCAGAGCCCTCATGTACCATTTGCAGACAGCAAGGAGGGAGAAGTTCTAAATTTTAACTGGGCACATTGTGTTTTAGCTTCTGTCAAACATTATTTCCTGTTAAACACCCCTCTGTAATTCAAACAGCCCAAACCCACTTCATTTCAAAACCCATATAAATTTCCAAACTACTCACCAAACAAGCAGATACCATAACAAATATAAAGGACCAGAAAAACGAGGAAAGGAAGGTATACATAAGAACGGAGTAGCTCTTAAAGCAGACATAGTGTCACAAAGAATCATGTGATTAAAGCAACAGGAGGAAGCTCAGGAGAGCAAACGGATAACCCCCCATCTTTAAGCTGCCTAAGGTGTGTCGGGTCTCCAAAAGAGCTGCAACGTAGTCACAAAACCCTATGACCTCTCGCCCAAAGGAGTGGGTTGTGGGATGATGAGCCATGGAGGTGTGTACCTGCTGGCACAGCTCCTTCCATGGGTCCCAGGGGGTTCCCATTTCTGGGCAGTAATGTATAACAAGGACCAACCCACCCCAGACCAGTAGCTGTATGAATTTTTCTTGGGGCTGCCTAGGAACCACTAAAGCAGTAAAGATGCCAGGCAGAGCCTAAGGATGAAATAGAAATAGCCCTTTCTGATTTGTGGTCATTATTTTTTTGGGAAATATCATTCCCTTTTCAATGACAGTACAGGCATTCTCTGTTATATAGCATGCTGAATGAGATTCAGAAGTAAAAAGCACTAACTCTAATCCCTTAAGAATAATTTTTCCTAAAATTAACCTACAATTAGGAGTTTGCTGATAGTTGCCTTCATCTTCTTGGCAATCTACTAGAGGTGGAACCTCAGCATGAGCCACATTCAACTGGGTTCACCTTCCTTCAGGTAAGACCCACTGAGTATTTTAACCATTAAAGTAACTCCACATTTGTTTATCCTTTGGGAAAAAAATTCAGTTTGCTGGGAATCACAAAAACTTCAGCAGGAGAACACGATTTAATGGCGGCAAGGGAGACTGAGAGGAATAAGCCAAGGACTCTGCTGGTGTCCACTCTTCCATCTGGCTGACCGCCACTACTAAATGGACTACTGTGCGGTGTACTCCACAGAATGAAGCGTGTCTGTGCTACTCACCAGGAATCAATACCCATCTAACCCTGGGAACAGAGGCCTTTAAGAGGTGTCCTATTTAGGGCCCAGGGGCAAAATACTGGGAGCTGTCAGTAGTTACCCACTCTCATCTGATGCAAACTACCATTCACTGGCACTGGTGTGCCCCTAGGTTCTTTAAAGACCTTACCTCCTGGCAATGAAAACTGGGCCACCTGGGGATGGCTGTGTGATCTGACCAAAGTGAGAAAGTAAATCTGGAAGGAGCAGGATTGGAACACACTTTCCCTATTCTAGTCATCTGTATTACATGGTAAAATGTATTACCCTCCATGCTTTATGCTCAAACCAGAACTTCGTTGCTTCTCATCTATTATTTTTTTCATTCAGTTCTTCCTGGTCAGCAAATACCTTTGTCTATTTCTCTTCACCCTGACAAATTCCTTAGCTCTTTGCCCTCATAAACCATCCCAATCTCTTCAAGTTGAACTCTTCCTTCTGTTATCATGGGAAGGAGTAGTCAAGAGGTGTGACCCCGATAGGAAGACCGAGGGGAGCACCTTTCGGGTGATTGCATAGTGTCCCTTGAGCTCGTGCAGGGCCCACTTGATGTCCTGACTGCTGAGCATCTTGAAGTCGGCCATGAGGAGGTCAGCAGCCTGGATGAAGCAGCGCTGGTCCAGGGGAACCAGCTTGGAATAATCAAAAAAGTCCACCTGCGGCAACTGAAAGGAGAGAGAAGTGTGAATCAGAGGCCACACAGTGCATTTCCCAAGGGGAAACCATTTTACAACTCACACATTATAGGAAATCTTGTCTGTTCTCCTAAGTCTTTATAGAGAGGTTACCAGCCCTGTGACAGAAATGAAGAAATAGTGGCTCAGGGAAGTTAAACAACCTGTCTGGAACCTACAGACTAGCTTTACTAGCCAGAACTGGTAAAGAAGCATAGCTGGGGATTTAAACCAATCTCTTAGTCATCTTCTTTCCGCAAAACATTTAGAAAAAATTATTTTTTTCCTGCTACAGAATATGCAAAAGAGATAGTTAAAAGAACCTGTGGGAGTAGGAAGATCAAGACCTTAACGAAGTTCTGAACTATACATCCCTTCACCAAATAACATACTAACACTAATTTGGATCACAAATGAAGACAATGATTAAAGTTCATAAAAACCAAACTGTTTACATCTTGACATGAGATTTGGTTAGACAGGTATATGCACTGTACACAAATATCACATCAAAAGAAAAACTATAAACAAATATTAAAATTCAAGGATGATTTGCATGCTAAAGTATTTATAGGGAAGCATACTGATGTTTTTGCAATTTACTTGGAAATGCCTAATAATAAAATAAAATGTAAGAAAGATGTACTGATGGACAAAGGACAGATGTAGGATAGAGTAGATACAGTAAAATGCTAACTTTTTAGTAGTATCAGTGGCAGGTACACAAGTGATCAATGTAAAATACTTCAACTTTTCTGTACGTTTGACAATTTTCATAATAAAATGTTAGAATCTTGGCCAATTCTTATTTTACTTTAGGAACTTGCTTTGTAGGATTAAAGATATGGAGGATTTGTTTAATTCTTTGTGGGAAAGGGAAGATAAGGTTTAGGATGACAGATAGGAGTTAAATACAGAATTCAAAGCAGCTCAGTCTGAGAGATCCCACTGAAGTATAGATATATTCTGAAATCCTATTTTCCCCTGCTAGTCTTTAAAATTGTGTCCTGATTTGCAAATAGAAATGTTTGTGCTCCCCCCTCCACAAAGTGTCCCAACAAAGCACTTTTTTCCCACAAAAATGACCCATAAAGCAGAGAATTCCCAGGTGGAGACTGAAGAACAAGAGCACGACACTTGCCTCGGTCTCGTCCTGGCCGGCCAGCAGGCTGCTACTGGGGTTTGTAATGATTCTATCTTCTCTCTTTGGATAATCTGGATTTTCCAGAAGAAAATTACAAAGTCTGCAAAAACAAATGATGTCACGTTCACACTGCTTCCAAATTCCACATCTGCCTACTGCTTCAAATGTAATGTCTGAAAAATAAAGTCCCTAGTCATACATTACTATTGGCCTATCAAGGAATTAAGATGTTTGCAGCCAGAAAAACTAAACAAACAAATAAAAATCAATTACACTGAATATCTATTTTTGTGAAAGATAAAAAGTTTAAAAAGCAATGAACAAACTGATGAATGCAAACTCCTCTGAAGTTTCTCTACCATTTGGGTGTAGATGTAAATAAATTCACTGAAATTATTATAGGTAAAACTGTATGGAACTGGAGAATCTGTTAAGAAAAGTAGCTATTGTTTGTCAAGAAAATCATGAACAAATAAGAAGTGGGAAAGTGTGTATATTCACATTTACAATTAAAAATAATCTGCTAAGAGACTTAATAAATAAATGAAATATAATACTTTTCCTAATCATATAGTAACACAAATTTCTATGGTAATATAAATCTCTACGAGCCATTTGAGTTATGCTCAGTTTATTTAGCCAACTGCAAGTTGGCTAAATAACTGATGTGTTTTTATATGAACAGACTCTATCAAACCCATTCGCCTTATCTCTTATTATTACAATACTTCAGAAGTAAGGATATAGAGAGGAGACATCACCACCCAGACTTAACAAATGTTAACAATCCAGGCTCACCCTATAACATAATCACATCAGACAATCACCTTGGGATGACTGCACAGTACTGAGGACAATATGGCCAGGGCACAGCCCTAGGCAAATGCAGTAGCAAGAAAGCTTCTTTGCTCAGAGGGCAATGAGGGCTTCCCTTCTTCTGACCCCTACTTCTTTCTCTTGCTCCTGTAGATTCTTAGGATGACTCCACCTGCCCCTGGATGCCCCATCCATAATTCTCACTCATTTTCCTTCTTCCCAGTTCTCACTTGCCCAATGTCAACAGTGTGGCCTATAATAATAGTGAGACAGGTCTAGCAGGAAGAAGACAGAGGAGGTACCCAGCTCCAGCTCCTTTTCTCACCAAGGTGCTAGACTGGAAAATGGAAGGGGGGTATGATTATTCTGCCCCCTGGGGCCTCAGGCATGGCCCTTTGACAAAGCCCTCTCTCTCATCCTGATATCTCAATACCTTTTTCTTCACTTTCACTTCCAGGAACCCTGTATGCTTCTCATCTCCAAGTTCCCCTCTTCCTTATCACTGCAGTCTGCCCAGGCTAGGGAACACAGGGCCAGAGGCCCGAAAAGGAAACGAAGAAAGCAAAACCCTCTTCCTATACTACATTGTAGGAAAGGGAGAGACAAGAATTCTAAGCACATTTTCCTTTAAAATCATTGTCATTGATGGTGATTTTCTGTCCTAGAATTTATGAGTGTGCACTGTAGGTTGTGTAGATCTTTGAAGGCTGACCTGAGAATTCACCACCAATAAAGATCCTCTATCTGGGGGGACAAGCCTGGAGTTCCAAACAACTCCTTGCACATGCATACCATGCATAGCCATAGACCAGAAATAGAATAGTACCTGTATTTATCCTTTAGAATTGTCTATTTTTATATATTTTCTCAAGTACATTATACATAAGTACACCTCTATATGATATAGAGGTAAAATAGCAGGTAAAATTTCTTGAGAAAACAAACATATTTTAGAGGTTCTTCTCTTCCCATTTCATTTTATGTTTTCAACAATATTAAGGACTTTACATACTGAAATGCTGCAAGATGTGGAGTTCCACAAAGCAGAAATCAGAACTCACTCTGAACTGTCTAAATTCATTTCTAGTTTAATCTCTCCTCTACTCTTACCAACAGAACGTTCCTGGAGGTTAAGTGACATTCAGTGGCACAGATTATGAAGGCTGTTTCCGTTCTTCAGAAACAGCTGTAGCCCCTCCACTAATACTTGCACCCTGGGGCAAAGCAAGTGGGGAAGCTTGTCAGACTCAAATCTGCCCACCTCTTTATGTTATCTCATGCTCGATCTGACCTGACATGCTGATGACCTACAGAAAGCACTCCTGCTAAGTAAGCCAGGCTTATATTCTACTTTTGGTCCTTAGATAGCTGTTGCTGCCTTTATCCAACTGAAGTTGCACCACATGTGACTGAAAAGTCTTAGTTAACCAGCCAAAGAGTAGACTGCTGGCCATATGAAGTTGTGTAGTGAATAGGCTCTTCCTGCTTAAAGTGGCCAGATGGTTCCATCTAAAGACCATTTAAAGATGCACATAAAGTGACTGAGAGTCAGCTACAACAAAATCCTAGCTTCCTCAACTTGGCTGTAGGCCTCATTTCGGGTCTACATTGACAATATTTTAGCTTAGCTATGAAATTAACACTATCCCAGGACCCAGGGACTAACAGAAAGGAAAAAAGTAGGAAAACCAGACTCTGGTTTAAAAAGACTCGACACTGTATACTCCCTGGTCTTTAGGATTTCACAAGAATTTTTTGTGTTTAAGGATTTTTGTGTTTTTGCTTCTGAGTGACACAAAAAACAGAAGGTCAGTAGGTCCCTAAAAATAAGGACAGATATGAGACTCAGGAAGTAAAAGAACAGAATTGTAACAGAATCGGTTAATTTGATTATATTTTACTGATATTTTACAGATAATTAATATTGAAGATATTTTTAAAAAACCAGTATGTTCATTTGTAGAAGGAAATACTATAGTATACTAAAATTCTATGGAGTTACTTTAATATTTACTATGAATTGTTAAAAAAAATACTGAAACATGGTATTTGATATTGAAATTGCTATTCTCCAAATGTGAAAAGTTTATACTTTTCTCTAACATTTATATTTCCTGTAATGAACAAACAAGTATTACATTTCATAACAAGGAAAACATTAACCAAAAAAATAAAGGAATTTTGAGAGTAAACAATTCACATGGGACGGAAATACGATTATTAAACAAGTATATGAAAATCACAGCCAACTACCAAAGAAATGCAACTTCAAATATTAGACTACTTTATGACTAGTTAACAACAACAACAACAACAAAAAATCATTACTCAATATTGTTCAAGAACTGTTAGAGCAATTCACACAAATCTCTAATAGGTACATTAACTGGTACAAATCTACTGAAAAGCTATTTCAAGGACCATGAATTTGTTCATAAACCCTAACCCCAAATTTTAACTTTCAGGATTTCATCAGGTAGTGAATTATAAAAGAAGTGGTGCTATATGCAGAGTAATGTTCATCAGAACTTAATGAAAACTATGAACTAATATTGAACAAGGAAGAAAACTCAACAGAATGGTTATTAAAGGTAATGATTAACACCATGAAGAAAAAAATAGATAATATTTTTTACTTAATGTTATTTCACAAACAAGATACCCAAAGTTGCATTTATCCTCTGAAAAAATCATGGTTTCATTCCAGAAGAACTAAAGGGGCACATAAAAATAAGTTGCTTTTCGACTGTGTGGAAGTCTAGGAGATACATTTCATTGTAAAAATGTAGTTATCTCTGTTTAATTTTGCTGTGAACCTAAAACTGCTTTAAAAAATACAGTTTAGGCCGGATGCAGTGGCTCATGCCTGTAACCCTAGCACTTTGGGAGGCCAAGGCAGGAGGATCACTTGAGGGCAGGAGTTTGAGATTAGCCTGGGCAATAGCAAGACCCTCTATATAAAAGATAAAAAAGGCTGGGCACGGTGGCTCACGCCTGTAATCCTAGCACTCTGGGAGGCC
>VBSM01002153.1:22818481-22830295 GCA_008086735.1 Cheirogaleus medius
TAAAAAAAAAAAAAAAGTAGAGGAAAAATTTAATTATAGTATTTTGATATTAATGGAATGTACCTAGCAACAAAAATACATGAACTGTGGTTATACACAACATGACTGAACCTCATGAACATAATGCTGAGTGAAAGAAGCCAGACACAAAAGACTACAGACAATAAGACCCTTATATAGTGTTCAAAGATGGTAGCAATGTTCTACTTCTTGAAGATTTCTGGGTTGTGGTTATCTTTTTTGCTTTATAATACTGGGCTGTGAATCTTTATTTTATATTTTTCTGTATGTGTATTATAGTCTACAAGAACCAGGTTTAAAAACATATACAATAAGGAGTATGGAGATAGGTTTGAGAAGAGAGAATAACTGGCAAGTAAAGTAACAAAATTTCTTCCTTTTCCAGTAGTATGGAAGATTAAGTACCCAGGTAAAATCCCCTATTGAAAAATAAAAAATGCTGAATAAGTTGTGAGTTATCCAAAAACTTCAAGACAGGCATCTAAGTGATCTTAGACGGACACTGCCCCATGGCACCTGACAAAAGCAAAAGCAAATTCTCTCTGAAGAAACCAAGTCTATCAAGACCTCAAGACATGAGCTTAGTGTCGAATTTACAAAATATGGCCAGGCGCAGTGGCTCATGCCTGTAATCCTAACACTGTGGGAGGACAAAGTGGGAGGATTGTCTGAGGCCAAGGAACTCGAGATCAACCTGGGCAACATAATGAGACTCTGTCTCCACAAAAATTTTAAAAAATTAGCTGGGCATGGGGGTGCACGCATGTAGTCCCAGCTACTCAAGAGGCTGAGAAGCAGGAAGATCACTTGAGCTTAGGAGATTGAGGATGCAGTGAGCTATGATCATGCTATTGCACTTCCAGCTTGGGTGACGGGGCAAGACTGTTTCCAAAAAGAAAAGAAAAACAAAATAAAAAACAAATTTACAAAATACATAAGAAAACATGGCACCATGGGAGCCAGCAGAAACAACAGAATAAGATTCCCAAGACTTCAAACACCAGGAAGACCATACAAAGAAACTATGTTTATTGTGTTTAAATAAATAAAAGGATTAAAAATACAAAGAGTAAAACATTAGAAAAATGACCAAGAAAATTAAAAACTAAAATACAGTAACTAAAATAAAGAACATGGTGGATGGGTTAAAAGCAAATCACACCTTACTGAAAAGAGAACTGGTGAGCTAGAAGACATCTTTGAAGAAGTCATCAGGAATGCATCTCAGAGACAAGGAGGTGCGGTTGAGACATGGAGGACAGGGGAGGAGAGGAGGATTACAGAAGGAGGAGAAGGAGAAGGAGAACGGGCAAAGGGATTACTTGGGGTGAGAATAGCTACGAAATTTCCAGAACTGACCAGCATCACCAATCTATGGTCTGGTACAGTCTAAAACCGTTTTGCCTATTTGAGATATATATTAAGTGCAGAAATATCTATACAAAACTGTTTACTTCACTTAGAATTATTTTTTTCTTTGTATTCCAAGGATGCCTGGATAGACTTATAATTATAAATAACGCTAGTGTTACATTCAAAAAATTTTTAAATGTATATTATAGGATAAAGAAAATAAATATATTAATGTTGTTAGAAATCAAGCTTTTAGTGAAATAAAAAATAAATAAATGTAAAATGTAAAAATTGAGAAAAAACCTCAATGTTAAATTTGAACTGGAAATTATGCATATAAATTTTTGATTAAAAAAAATGGCGGCCAGGCGCAGTGGTTCACGCCTGTAAGCCTAGCACTCTGGGAGGCCGAGGTTGGAGGATCACTTGAGCTCAGGAGTTTGAGACCACCTGAGCAAGTGCAAGACCCCATCTTTCCTCTAAAAAAAAAAAAGAAAAAAGAAAAAATTAGCCAGGCCTCCTGCGTGTGCCTGTAGTCCAGCTATTTGCAAGGCTGAGGCAGGAGGATCCCTTGAGCCCAGTTGTTTGAGGTTGCTATGAGCTACACTGATGCCACAGCACCCGGGCGACAAGAGGGAAATTGTCTCAAAAAGAAAAGAAAGAAAGAAATGATTGTAACTAATTTAAAACACCACTTAAACAAAAATCCTTAAGACCAAAGTTATTTAAAAGAAAAAAAAAAGCAAGAGGACATATAAAAGAAAAATCTTTATAGCAGAACATCAGATAATAATCTAAGTGGTAGACATATGGGTGTTCATTGTAGAGTCAGCGTTTTATATTTGAAAATGCTGGGGGCGGGGGAAATTAATGACATTTTAAATAAGTGAGTGAGATTAAGAAGCTAAAGTGATAAACAAATACATTAAGAATCCTGGATTCAATTTTGATTTAAAACCTGGTAAGAGTGCTTGCCTCTGGACAAAGGTCAGATTTGACAAGGTCACCAGTGGCAACAACAGTGTCTTTGTACAAATTAGAAAAAAGTACCTACATTGGGCTGAGTACCTGGAAAAGCGGGCCCTTCCCTCTTACTCTCGGCATGGAACAGACCCACATGTACCCTTGGCTGAGAACTACAGTGTAAGACATGACCTTTGAGGACAGTGGTTTAATGTACTACCTCTTTTGTTTAATTAAAAAATATCTGTATCAACTCTGATAATTTGATTAATTAATCTCAACACTCTACCATTCTTTACAAATTTACAACTATTTCACCTCTGTAGACGGTGAATGAGTATAAGAAGAATGAGACTTATTTTTCATTGTGTATTCTTCAGGAAACTTTCTTTTTTTTAAAAAAACATATTTATCACTTTTATAATAAAAACTAAAGAAATGCTTCATGTAATTCTACAAATAGGCAGAACGGTTGCAGAACACTTTCTCTATTACAACTATAGGGAAGAAAATGTCTTTTAACCACTTCGGTACTGCGCTCACTGGCCGCGAAACCTTGCCCATAGCCGGCACTCATAGTCCGCACAATAGTTTGTGCTGTGCATTGACAACGAATACGTTTTGCTCTTGTGTGATGAGGAAAGCTTTAAAGCGCTGAAAGCTTGTTTTACTTTACAGGCAGCTTTACTTGTAATGTAAATCAGAATAGGTAACATATACATATATGTTTTCATTACGTTATTTTTAAATGTTCACAATTTTGATAAATGAAAAATTAGAAAAGTCATATCACGGGTGTCGGCTAAAGTCGCTGTGCGCGTTCATCTGTGGTTATCGACTATAGTCGAAGCTGGGCTGTGCGTGTTCATCTGTGGCTATCGACTACAGTCGATGCTGATACTGAAGTGGTTAACATCTTGACTAAAACACAGGTAATATCAGTGCCCAGAAACAACTAAGCATCATAATCCCATAACCATGCAGTATTCCCATAAGATCCAGAAAACAGTCTATATGACTAATGTTAGAACAAACAGGATCATTAAAAAGATATGGTGCAAAGTGAAATAGGCCAGTCTGAAAAGGACAAATAATGTATGGTTCAACTTACATAAGGTCCCTAGAATAGTAAAATCCTTAGAGACAGAAAGTAGAATGTTAGGCACCAGGAGCTGGGAGAGGAAGGAACGGGGAGTTGCTGTTTAATGAGGGCAGAGTTTCAGTTTGGGAAGATACAAAAGTTCTGGAAATAGATTAGATGGTGGTGATAGTTGCACAATAATGTGAATTTACTTAATGCCACTGAATTGTACACTTAAAAATGATAAAAACAACAAATTTTTTATTATATATACTTTTCCACCCAAAAAAGAGAGAAAAGGCATGGTGGTATACTTACACATTCAGATCAAAGTAATTCTTCAAATGAATTATTTCTTCAATGTACCCATTTGCTACATCTGGAAATCTTGCTTCCTGGAAAGGAATAAGAACATTATTTGTATTTTATTCACTAGAATGGTTTCAAACAGCAATAAAAACCAGATGGCAAAAAATATATAAACTGACTAAAGACTAGAAAAGGGCTATAAAGCAGGTTTGTGTGTGGTTTAAAATTCAATGCTACATTCCCAGATTCATCTGACTAAAGAGAAGATGAAATCTAGACAGGTGAAATAATCTGATCCTCTGCCCCTATTTTATAGATCCATTCTTCATTCTTTCAACAAATACTGAGCATCTCTGCCCAAGCAAAGGGAGTCCAAACACAAATAAGGTACAATACCATGCCTGCCCTCAAGAAGCACATAACCTAGAACCAGATGGGAACACCTGGGTGAAGTAGGCTTAAGGGACTTACTCAAAGGCAAATAGCAGCTGACTCTGGATGGACGTAAAGCCCTGCATTACTGTGTCAGTGCTACCCAACAGAGCTTTGTATGATGATGGAAATGCTCTTCTTTGTGCTTTCCAATGAGGTAGCTATTGACACCATGTGGCTGCTGAGGCTAAAATGTGACTGGTGCCACTGGAAACTGTATTTGTAATTTAAGTGTAAGACATTTAACTAAAAACAGCTGCATGAGGCTACCGACTGCCATATTAGACAATATAGGTCTAAGTCAACCAATAAACCTACTGTAGGGGTTTCAGTATCAACTCAAGGACTTTGAAAAAACTGTGGAGACTGCAGGTATGATAGCACCAGGCCACCATGATATGCATCTAGAATCTCGGAGGGCTTCCTGGAGGGCTAAGTATAGATTAAGGAACATTGATTCCATTTTCATGTCTTCGGAGTTTTTCTTCTATTCTATACAACTACATATATACCTCTTATGAAAATGAAGTCTACATACAAACTTTTTTTTTTTGCAATGAAAGAAAACTCAGTATACTTAGTTTTTACAATTACATGATAATATAAAACTTACTGTTTCTTTCACTAGCAGTGCAACGAGTTCTTGATCTACCTCAGCAGCTTCTTGCTCCCAAATGTTTTCCAAGTTGGGCTCCTGAGTTCCTTGCATTGGAAAGGCTGGACCTGGCTCTTCATCATCTATTGCTAATTGTTGGTCTTCAAGCTCTCCCAGAGGATGGGCAGGCTGAGGGGATGAGGGGCCTGGAATCCCATCCTGCTGGGGTTCTGGTCTCGGGAAAGCTGGCCTTGGAAAAGCTGGCCCTGGAAGTTCATGCTGAAACAACAAGGCGACCAGTTCTGCTTCAGGCTGCCGCTCTTGAGGAACAACCTGGTTTGTTATCTCACGGGGCTGTTGGTTTAGAGACTGGAGATAAGGATGATCTAACCAGCAGTCTTCTTCAATGGCCTGATCATCTTCTATAGCAGCTGACTCTTCGAGATTTGATAAAAGTTCTGTCTCTGAGTCTTCAGATGACTGGTTCTGAATTCCCAAAGGATCACTTTCTCCGAAAAGGAGGCTACTTTCTTCCAAGATTATGACTTTCTGCTCTGATCTGGGCTTGACAATGTCATTTGCTGCTTGGTTATGACTTGGTCCAGGTTTGGGTTCTCTTTCTGTTTGGCCACTTGGCTTAGTGAATTGAGAGACTCCAGGAGGCCCAAGATCCAGAAATTCACCGTAGTCATCCTCAGAATCATCCTGTGCCCCAGAATCAAACAATGGGTTGTTACACACTGAAAAATAGCTGCTCTTATCAGATTCAAATGCTGCTCTAGACTTTTTAGGCCTTTCTTCTCCCAATCTTTTCAGATCTTGCCACTGGGCAGCTGGTTTGATGAGATTGGGTCGTGATGTCTGAGGTCTATTTGTCTAAGAAAAAATGAAATTTCAATAATAATAATAATTCAATGTCTTTCCTATGCCTATTCCTCCTCATTGAGCTTCTAAGATAGGATAGGAAAGAAAAAAACCAACACCCTTCCCCTTAACAATACCTATTCTTCTTGTTTATCCTAACATTAAAATTTGATCACACTATAGTATCTGTAAGAATCAAAGTAGCTATTCCTTGACTGAAGCTTGAGATATAGTTTGAATTATAATTTAACCTCTGAGACCAAAAGAACAAAAACAACTGCACAGAAGAGGAAATAATAAAAGAATGCTAACACAGCAGAAGAACTAGAAATGTTCTATGTACACATGAAAAGAATCTAAAACTCATTAGTAATCAGCAAACTGAAAATTAAAAGATGATTTTTTTCCCCCTTGTAAGACTGGAAAACTTTTTAACTGAAAAATATCAAGCACTGGTGAGGATGTATGAAAACTGTTATACTACCATCAACTGCTGGTGAATTTAGGAGAGCAATTTTGCACTATTTATTAAAGTAAAAAATGTATATACTTAAGACATGCCATTATCGTTTTTTTACATCTATTCTACAAACCCTTAAGAGAATAGTTAACTATTAATATGTGTGTATATGTGTCTGTACATATACATACTTAGAAATGATTGTGTGTCTGATTTTTTTTTTTTTATAAATAGAATCATTCTGTATATGTATTGTTTTACAGTGTGCTTTTCTTCATTTAATGCCATTTCTTGGTGAGCTTTCCATTTCAGTGCATAGTGAGCTACCTCTTTCTGGTGGGCAAAGTTGTATTTTGTAGAACAAGTAATAGTTAACCATTCTCTGAGGGACAAACTTAAGAATTTCAAAAATTTCTCTAGTTTTTTTTTCTTTTTATGCTACAAGCAATGTGGTGGTAAATATCCTTGTATATGCCCTCTTTAGATACACAAGATTTTTTTCACAGATATGAAAAAACAATAATGATATATAAGTATATACATTTTTAACTTTAATAAACAGTACACAATTGCTCTACTAAATTAAAATTCAAAGAAAAGATCTGGAAAAGTGTATGTCAAACTGATAACAACAGTCCCTTTGGGAAATCTTGTGTAAGAAAGGGGCTGGTGAATGTCAAGCTTTAGGGTGAGTCCTTGAAGGGTTAATCCACTTGAAATAAGGGCAAACTGGAAATGTGCCTCCCAAAAACCAAATTCCATTTTGGACAGTTCAACACCCTGAATTTGAGATTGCTGGTGCCCTTGCTCTTCTTCAAGAAACCAATGTAGGCCATCCTCTGTAGAGAAATATAATATCACTTAGGATCTCAAAATTTTCAGACACAAAGATGGCATACAAGAATTTGGTGCAACAAGAGAAAACCAAAAGCAAGAGAAGTAATGGACAACAGAGACAGATCTACAAAGGTTTTAGATAGTGAAGTTATCCGATATGAATTCTAAAATAACAATTAGCATGTTTAGGGAAATAAAAGACCAAGTTAAGAATTTCAGCAGAGAAGAATCAAATGCAAATTCCAGAATGGAAAAATACCATAACTAAGATTAGGAATCAATGGATGGATATAGAATATTTTAAATAAATATAGCTGAAAAGAGAAATTAGTGAATTGAAAGGCACATCATAGGAAAATGGCTGGAATAAAACATAAACAAAAATGAAAATTATGTAATAGGACAAAGAACACAATGAAAAGCTGGTCTTAACAACTATGTAACTGGAGTTCTACAAGAAAAGGAGAGAGAAGAAGCAATATTTGAAGGCAAAATACAAATACTCAAGAAAGACAGTGGCTTGATTTCAGTTTTGAAGATCCTAACAGGAGGAATTTAAAAACCCTGAACAATATAAACCTAGGTATAACATAGTAAAACAGCAGAAAACAGATACAAAGAGAAAGTCTTAACAGCAGCAGCACATACTGCCTTCAAAAGAACAAAAATAAGACTGACTGACTTTTCAACAGAAAAATGGAATACAGAAAACATTAAAATAGTATCTTCTTAGTGTTAAAAGAAAATAACTACCACACAGAATTTTATACTCAATGAAAGCATCAGCAGACCTGCCAAAAAGAAAATTCTAAAAGGTAGTCTTTAGGCATGAGAAAAATAATCTCAGGTTTAAGGCTAGAGATTCAGAAAGAAATGAAAAGCAACAAAAATGGTAAATATTTGGGTACAATGACAAATACTGACTGCATAAAACAAAACATATTGTGGATGTGAAAAATGTATACAGACTGGGTGCCTGTAGTCCCAGCTACAAGAGAGGCTTAAGGCAGGAGGACTACTTGAGCCCAGGAGCTTGAGTCTAGCCTAGGCAACATAGTGAGACCCCCATCTCTAAATAAGTAAATAAAATAAAACATGAATACAGAATTAAAATATAAAATGAAAATACTAGTTATGTTTGGAGAGGAATAAATAAAGTGTTTTAAGGTTCTTTTCATTATTTAGCAAGAGTTTAGAGCATTAATTTATATTCATGCTGAGGCCTCTATAATGTAAGGAATCCTAAACTAGCCCTTAAAATAAATCATATGTATTAGACATGACACCAACAGTGATAAATGACATAGGAAAAAATAAATTGGACATCAGCAAAATTAAAAACTTTTGTGTTTCAAAGGATACCATCAAGAAAGTGAAAAGATAACTCACAGAAAGAGAAAAAATATTTGCAAATAAGATACCTGATAAAGGTATGGTATCCAGAATATATAAAGATAAATAACCCATTTAAAAAAAACTAGAAAAAGATACTGCATAAATATTTCTCCAAAGAATATGTAAAAATCCAAAAATGATTAAAAAATAGCCAATAAGTATATGAATGATGCTCAACAGCAGTGGCCACAGAGAAATGCAAATCAAAATCACAAGGAGGGGCTGCGCGGGCTCATGCCTATAATCCTAGCACTCTGGGAGGTCGAGGTGAGTGATCGTTTGAGCTCAGGAGTTCGAGACCAGCCTGAACAAGAGTGAGACTCCGTCTCTATTAAAAAAATAGAAAGAAATTAGCTGGACAACTAAAAAGATATATAGAAAAAACTACCCAGGCATGGTGGCACATGCCTGTAGTCCCAGCTACTTGGGAGGCTGAGGCAGGAGGATTGCTTGAGCCCAGGAGTTTGAGGTTGCTGTGAGCTAGGCTGATGCCCCGGCACTCCAGCCTGGGCGACAGAGTGAGACTGTCATTCATTCATTCATACATACATACATAAATAAATGAAGTTTACATTAACAAACCTTACCTTTAAGGTGCTTTTCCCTAGCCGGCTCATCTTAACCGGGCCTTTACTTATGCCTTTCGTTGTTTGGACAAATAATGTTTAGATCTGAGTTCTGTAAGTTGTCTACCTTTTTTCACATGGAAGTCCATCCCTTTGTAAGTGCAAACTGAGAGCTGCCTGGTTAGCAACTGCTTTAAGGACTGATGGTCTAAAGGAGGCAGAGAAACTACAATTGACTCTTAAACAAGGTTTCAAGTGCACAGGTCCACTTACATGCAGATTTTCTTCCACTTCTGCCTCCCCTCCTACTCTTCTTCAGCCTCCTCAACATGATGACAATGAGGAGGATGAAGACTTTTATGACGACCCATTTCCACTTAATGAAAAGTAAATATATTTTCTCTTCCTTATGATTTTCTTAATAATATTTTCTTTTCTCTAGCTTACTTTAAGAATATAGTATATAATACATATAACATAAAATACATGCTAATGGATTATTTATTTTATCAGTAAGGCTTCAGTCAACAGTAGACTATTAGCTGTTAACCAAGATCAAACAAAGCAAGAATTACATAAGACTGAATGAACTAATAAAGAATTCAAGGTTTTTATGGCTTCTTTATTTGAAACATTGCTGGTTCTTTTAATGTTTCGTTTTCCAAATTTAAGCAAACTCTTTTTTTTCTTTTAAGCTATCTATAGCTTCCAGCAATTTGGTAAAGCACACTTTTGTAAACAAAGATGGAAACACTGCTTTTTCTCCCTATGTGGTACCAGAAACCATTTGTGAGTATTCTCATTTTTATGGCAATATGGTTTTTTTGTGTAGGTTCGATAAGAATTTGCTCTTTATAATAAGATATAATCAGAAACTGGTTATATTACCAAGGCTTTGACTGAAATGTCACATTTGAAAATGTGCATATGGTGCCTGGCTTCAAGGGTTCCCTGCCTTATGCTGAGTGAGTAAAAGTCACCTCTTGGCAGGCCCAGGAACCTCAAGATATTAGATACAAAGGCACAATCTAATGTCTGCCTTGGTTTAGCTTCCTAATATTTGAGAGGATCCTTTAAAGTCCAATCTGAGATTCCTTGTCAAAATTTCCAGCAAAGCAAATTTAAAAGGCGCCTGTGTGGTTATATTTGCAGCACGTATAAAAATAATCAAGCAAACTGGTCTTAATGTGATGATTATCTTTGACAGAAATGGGGGTTACTCTTACAGAGAAAAATTATATTTCTAAAGAAAAATACAGTACATCTGTCATCATATTGTAGCCCTGTTCATTGTTTTTGAGTTTCTATTATCTACCTGTAGACTGGACTGAATTCTGAATTCTTCTAGTTTTCTCTATATCTGGCTACAACCCTCCACTGAAGGAGAACTGCTCAGTTCCTGGAGCCCAATAAGCCGAAGCTGGACAACACACTGTAAGTGTCAAGGGACAAGTCTCATGTCTGATGCGTGGGCCTCATAGAGAGTTTACGAGAATGCCTGATGCCACAACCGGAGACATTCAAACTGCGAACCAGGACAAGAAGTGACCAACTTCATGCTGTGGACAGCTTTTCCCAACCATCGGAATAAGACTCTTAACCCTCTTAATTTCTCCTTACTTATGCCTCTTTTCCTTGACAGGATAATGCTGTAGCTGAAATTTCACAATCAGTATCTTCTGCAGGTAGCCTGCACTCCCTGCTTTAATTTAACCCAGTCATGTGATGCTAAATGGAAAGGAATCTGTATAGCTGACGACACTTCTTGCACATAAACAAACACACTGGGTATGGCAAGCCAACTACTTGGTTAAAATAGGTAGACTCCTTGTCTAACTTGGTTTGGTTCACAGGACCAGAGCTAAGGAGAATACTCCATCCAAATTCTTGGTATTACCCTACCAGTCTCCCTGGTATACTCTAGCCTCTCAAAATGTTTTCTTTCTTTTTTTTTTTTGAAACAGGATCTCACTCTGTCACCTGGGCTAGAGCACAGTGGTGTCATCACAGTTCACTGCAATCTCAAACTCCTGGGGTCAAGCAATTCTCCTGCCTCAGACTCCTGAGTAGCTGGGACTACAGGTGCACACCACCACACCCAGCTAATTTTTGTAGTTTTTGTAGAGACAGGGTCTCGCTATGTTATCCAGGCTGGTCTTGAACTCCTGGCCTCAAAGGAACTTCCTACCTCAGCCTCTCAAAGCACTAGGATTACAGGCATAAGCCATCATGCCCAGCCCTTCGAAAAGTTTTAAATGCTTCCATATACCCATCTGTCAAAGGTAAAATGGTCTCTCTCCAGCTGCAGCAACAAAAACTGAAAGAAATGCAGGACAATGAAGACACCATAACTTACAAATGGCATGCTGGGACTGGAAAACCCAAAATGATGGTAACTGAGTAGTGCTAATGCCTCAAAGGGGGAGAACTGTTAAATAAAAATTATAGGAGGCCACTGTTTTGGACTAGGTTTCTGCACTAGGCCCCAAAAGACCTGACTAGAAACCAAAATGGAGTCACCCATGTTAAAGTTCCACCTCAATGAACCTAAACTAAGTTGTCATCTGACCTTCCAAGAAATCAAGAGAGACGTAACAGATAACTGTCAGTTTCCCAAACAGTTTAAATCTTCAATCAGCATGATTATGAAGTTCCCTCTGCTTTAATTCTCACACAGAAAAGGTAGCCTGAAGTAACCTGATAACTAATCATTTTTCTACTGTTCTGTCTCCCGGTCCCACCTTGTAAGAAAAGAACTTTGAAAGGACTAATATGCTTTTTGTTCTTCATTTTTCCTTTCTTCAGCCCTTCTCTGTCTCTAAAGCCAACCTCCTCTACTCAGCTCATTGTAACTCTTATGCTATTTTATGGAATGAAGTGTTACCTGATTCTAGAATCACAGTAAAGCCAATTGAGATCTTTAAACTTAAAAAACAAG
>VBSM01002153.1:22868528-22902516 GCA_008086735.1 Cheirogaleus medius
AAAAAAAAAAAATTCCATTTAATTTAAAACATTTTCTTATTTCCTTTGTGATTTTTTTGTTGATCTACAGATTATTTAGAATTGTGCTCTTAATTTTTCTATTATTTGGGGAGTTTTATAGATACTGTTCTCTTACTGACTTCTAATATAATTCCTTTGTGTCTAGAGAACATACTCTGTATGATGTCACATTGAAAAAAGTTGTTGAGACTTGTTATATGGACAAGCATATGGACTATTTTGTTGAATTTTCCATGTACATTTGGATAGAATGTTTTCCAGTGGAATGTTCTATACCCATCAACTAGATCAGTGTTCAAATCATCTGCATCCTTAATGATTTTCTGTCCCTTTGTTGTGGTAATTAATGAGAGTGGAGTCTTGAAATCTCCAACTAGATCTGTAGGTTTGTGGATAGCACACGGTTGGGTCTTGTATTTTTACCAAGTCTCACAATCTGTTATTTAATTAAAATGTTTAGATCTTTTTAATTTAATATAATTATTGATATGGTTGGATCTAAACCTACTGTCTTGCTATTTGTTTTCTATTCAACCCTCCTAATTCTTTGTTCACCTTCCTCTCTTTTCCTGCCTTCTTTTGAATTGAGTAATTTTGAGATTTCCATTTTATCTCTACTATCGTCTTATTAGCTATTACTCTTTGTATTAATATTTTAATGATTTCACTAAAGTTTATTGCATCCTTACCTTATCACAACCCATCTTCAAATAATGTTATACCGCGTTGTGTATGATCTGAAATCCTTATAGAAATATACTTTCATTTCCCCATCTTTTGTGCTTTTACTTCCACATATAATATAAACGCCGCAATTCTAGCCTTTGCAGAATTATGGCCTGCAGTTTCTAGCTGCCTTGACCTTCTTGAACTCTGATCTCTGTCTCCTCCACTCAGTAAGCTGATGGGCTCTGGTTAGGTTTTTCCCTCTTTGTCCCTCTGGTCCGGATATTGCTTCCAGGCAGGAAGGTGGGGCGATTATAGGGCCCATCTCATTTCTTATCCTTCTCTCAGGCATCCAGTCTTGCTCTGCATGTGCTATGTCTGAAACTGTTGTTTCATATGTCTGTTCGGTTTTCTGGTTATTTACTGTGAGAGGATAATTCTGGTTCTTGTTACTCCACTGACGCAGGAAGTAGAAGTCCCAGGACTACTTACTTTAAACTTTTCCTGAACAATACTGTTTTTGAAATTATGGATTTTAATATGGTATTTGGATCATTTGCATTCACATTAAAATATATAACTATTAAAATGCAAACATGTATCAATTAAAATAATCTTGCTTAGTACCAATGGTACATGTACCTGCTTTGGAAAACCCTGAGCCAATCTAATTTCAAAGTGTTATAAATAGGTGGGAAACAGAGAGCAAGTGACATAGGCTGTCAATGCCAGATTCTGGTCTAGAACCCAGGAGGTCTTCCAATTTCCAGTTTCTGCTGTAGCTGCCCACTGCTTTTTTTTTTTTCCCCCCCTGCTTTCTCTACCTCTCTCTGGATCCAAATTTTAAAAGGAAGCTTCTAGGCTTCAAGTGCGGCCCCTTAACTGAATCCAAACTTCGCAGAACAAATCCCTTTTTTAGGCACTCAAGGATCCAGAAGGCCACATGTCGTCCCAAGGCCACAGGTTCCCCACCCCTGTTCTAGGGGAAGAATCAGGTTCTACAGATGTGTGTTGAGTGCCTATTCTCTATGCATCATTCGGTTATCAGATCAAATGCTATTTTTCTCATGGAAACCTTCTCTGACAATTTGGGCTAGATCAGTTTCCCCTTTGAAACGTTCCCTTGTAGCCCATTTACAATTTGTAATTATATACGTGTTAGTGTGATTATTCAATTAATGCTTCTCCCCCACTAGTAGTACAACATATGAGGACAAGGACTGGGTCTGGGTTTTTTTGCTTTTGCTCTTTTCTCACCACTCTTCCCTCAGTGCCTAGCACAATGCCTGGAATGTAGAAGGCAATAAAATATGTATTAAAAGAATATAGAAAGAGTGCCAAAGCTGCAAACCACTGAGAGACTCAAAGAGATGCCTGTTTAAGATCTGATTACGACTTCCTGGCTGAGCTCCTAAAAGCAAACAAGCTGGAGAATAGGTCCCCAGCCAGGTCGTAGCACCCCAGTGTGCAGGGTCTGGTGCTGTGGCCTCCTCAGGAGGAGGAGATGATTCCAGCTGCCTTGTGGGCTCCACCTTGGCAGAATGCCAGTGCACACCCAAGCCCGCTGAATCAGCCAACATCAGCAAGGGTTTGAGCAAGATTTGGAGCTCGAACACTGCCCTGAGATCTAGCCATCCCAGATGACCCCATCAGAAACGTAAACTTGTAACTATCATGGGACTCAAGGTCAGGAAGAATAAAAAATAATACTAAGAACCAGAGAAGCAATCTTTGTACACAGTACCAGCAGCCAGCAGGTGGAGGAGCTGTCTCATCAAGGAAGGGCTTCCAGGGTTGGTGTCCTCACTGTGGGCCTGGGGATTTTACTGCTCATCAGCGGCTGGTATTATGGAAGATGCCTGGATACAGAACCTTTAAGGACAAAAGCCTTCATGCTGGTCCTCAAAGTGCCATGGCAAAAAGGTGCCTGTGTGTGTGAGGGGCTTGGTCACCAGGACAGCAAACTGCCTTTTTTATTTTTTATTTTTTTAAGACTTAGTCTTGCCCTGTCTCCTGGGCTGGAGTGCCATAGCTCACTGCAGCCTCAGAGGATCAAGAGATCCTCCTGCCTCAGCCTCCGGAGTAGCTGGGACTACAGGTGCACACCACCATGCCTGGCTAATTTTTCTATTTTTAGTAGAGATGAGGTCTCGCTCTTGCTGAGCTCAAGCGATCCTCCCACCTCGCCTCCCAGAGTGCTAGGATTACAGGCGGGAGCCACTGCACCTGGCCTCAATGAGAAATATTAAAATGGGAAAAACTTCATTAAACATTGTAATGCATGATACTAAAAATTAGTGTGACTATGTAATGTAGCACAGGGACTGAGGGGACACAGAGAAGGGGGTGAGTAGTCATTTCCAGTGAAGGCAGGAAGGGGAGGCTCCACACAGGATGAGGCTACCCTTGAGCAGATTCTGGAAAGATGAGCAGCAATTTATTAGGTGAAAAGATTGGGCTTGGAGAGGGAAGGGAGGGTGAAAGAGCATGCAGGAATCTCAAATGCAAAGGTGTGAAGATGAGAAGGAACATGATGTGCGGAGGATCTAAAGCTGCTGGTGTGGACGCAGGGAGTGAAGGTGGAGGCTGGAGGTGTTGTCAAGGGAAGAGAAAAGGCTGGAACCAAATCTCAGGAGGCTTGGGGCACCAGGCTAAGAAATTTGAACCTTGGGTAAGAAGCCAGTGGACGCATGCAGACTTCCTTTTTAAAAACCCACCTTGAGGATGGATCTCCTCATTTAATAATAGCAGAGGTAGTTCAGGCAAGTCTCCCACTAACAACAAAGAAAGTGATGTGGATATTATGTAGATAAAACAATCTCTTAAAATCATCAAAGAGCTAACAAGATTTTGAATCATTATTGGACTGAGATCCGGAAGAGGACAGCAGCCCAGAGAGGTGCATCAGATATTCAGGGCTACTTGGGCCTGGGTGTGAAGCAGGTTCATTTTGCACCAATATCGGTCCTTGGGCTGTGCCAGTTTCTGTCACTTGCATATTCCAGCCAGTTCCCCTTTATCTTAGGATGTTGTATTCCCAGCACATTCTGCAGTTACTCCTGAGAACTACAAGCAGGAAAGAGGGTGGGTGGGGACTGGGTCAGTCCAAGGCTACCAGGAGAACTGTTCTGGACTGGAGTCATTGACCATTTCCTAAGAGAGAGTCTGAGGGCTTCATGTGACCAGGGAAGGGGATGAATTTCTTGACTTGAGAAACTAAACAGACAGGGGTGCCTTTCATTGAACTGGGGCACAGATGGAGCTCCCATTTTGAGGGGTAAGACCATGAGTTCAGCTGGGACATCCCAAGTTTGAGATGCCTGCCACCCCGGCACCTCTGCTGTCTTTCATCATAGGTGCATCAGGGGAAGGAAAAGATTCATCTTTTCCTCATCCATCACTAGGTTCCTGGCTGAGGACCCTGTAGCAAAAGACAGATTGACAAGAAAAAAAGCATACAGATCTATTTAAGTTTTACATGACATGGGAGCCTTCAGAAATGAAAACCCAAAGAAACAAGTAAACTTGTATATTTTTATGCTTCTGTCTGATGAACCTGACTCCACTGACAGTCATGGAGAAATATGATTGGAGGACAAGAGTCTGATCTAATAGCAGTAAACTGGGGGAAATGTAGCAAGGCCTGTTTGTTCAGATTCTTCTTTAGCTCCTCTCCTCCAGGTATGGGGAGGGTGCCGCTCATATGCTTAGGGGAGAAGGGGAAGGGTGAGAGTGACCTTTCTGCTTCTGCTGTTTTCTCAAATGCCAAGGTGCCCTTTTTGCAGTAGCATGTCCTGATACCCCTCAATGGAATCTACACTGTGTAACCCTTGTGCCTGGCTTCTTTCACTCCACACTTCGATTGTGAATTCATCACTGCATGTCTGCATGTAGTTGTAAGTCATTCATTCTCATTGTTTTAGAGTACTAATTCTCAAAGTGTGGTCTCCGGAATTCTGGGGGTCCCCAAGAGCCCTTGAAGGAGGCTATAAAGTCAAAACTGTTTTTATAATAATGCTATGATGTTATTTTTATTTTTCACTGTGTTGACATTTTGCTAATGGTGTACAAGCAACCATGGGTAAAACTGCTGGGATCTTGGCACTAATCAAGACAGTAGCACCAGCCTACACTTGGAGTCACTCTATTGTTCACTGCCACACACCTGCAGGAAAACTAAAATTCTGATTTCATTTAAGAATGTACCTCAATAAGCTGTAAAATGTATGAATTTTATTAAATCTAGGTCCTTGAATACACATCTTTTCAATCCTCTGAATGATGAGCTAGAAAGTGTGCCCAGAGCACAGGATTGTCTTGAGGAAAAGCCCTGGTGCAATTGCTCGAGTCTCGAGCTGGACTGACCACTTTCTTTATGGGGCTTCATCTTGAAAGAATGACTGCCCAACAAACTGTGATAATTCAGACTTGGGTGCTTCACAGACATTTTCTCAAAATTGAACAAAGTGAAACTATCGCTTCAAGGGAAATAACGGTGTATTTGCTGCCAATGATAACATTTGAGCTTTCAAGAGAAGATTAGAATTTTAGAAGATTTATATCCGTCACTGTGAGCTTGACAGTTTCTTATTACTTGAAAACTTTTCTGACGTGATGGGCGGTGATAGTAATGAATGTGATTTTCTGATATTTTATGAAATGTGTCAACATTGAAAAAGCTGTGGTGATCTTGTGATATAATAAGAAATATGTGTTTTGGTCTTCACTCCTGGCCAGAGCTCCTAAAACACTTGTAATTTTCTAAGTGATAAGAGTGAAAGGATCATCTTTCATTATAAATTTGGTTTTTGTCCTTCGTTCTTGAAACAGCTCCAGAGAGATTAAGATGAAAGAAGTATCTTTTGTTATTCATAACAAGCCCCTTTCAACCACACTTGAGTTTATGTGAATGAGGTGACTTTTGGAAAGATGCTAAGATTAGGGGCTGATTGACAGAGGAACCAACCGTGTCATCACAGGGCTGGAGGTTGAGTTAATCACTAATGGCCAGTGATTTAAGCAACCATGCCCAGCTAATGAAGCCTCCATAAAAACAAAACAAAACAAAAAACAAACAAACAAAAACCAGAAAAGGCCAGGCGGTGGCTCACACTTGTAATCCTAGCACTTTGGGAGGCCAAGGCAGGAGGATCACTTGAGTCCAGGAGTTTGAGGTTGCTGTGAGTTATGATAATGCCATTGTACTCTAGCCTGGCCAACAGAGCTAGACCCTGTGTCAAAATGAAAACAAGAACAAAAACAAAAAAATCAAAAAGGATGGTGTTCAGAGAGCTGCTGGGTTGGTGAACATGTTGAGTTGCTGGGTGGGTGGTGCACTCAGATGGGACATGGAAGCTCCCCACACCTTACCATAAGCATCTCTTCCATTTGGCTTTTCCAGAGTTGTGTCCTTTTATAATAAACCAGTAAATGTAGATAAAGTCTTTCCCTGAGTTCTGTGAGCCATTCTGACAAATTATTGAACTCAAGGCAGGGGGACATAGGAACTGCCAATTTATAGCTGGTCAGCCAGAAGTATGGGAGAGCCACGCTTGCAATTGTCATCTGAAGTGGGGAGCAGTCTGCTGGGACTGAGCCCTTAACCTGTGGGGTCTGATGCTAACTCCAGGTAGAGAGCGTCACAATTGAATTGTTAGGCACCCAAATGGTATCCAAAGAGAACTGGAGAATTGTTTGGTGTGGAAAAACCCCACACATTTGGCGTCAGAAGTAATGAATGAGTAGAGGGAAAACCAGTGTTGGTTTTTTTTTTTTTTCCCTTAGCTGCTCAGTAACTCAGTAAACCAGTATTTTCCAAATGACCAATGCTGGATGTTACAAAACTATGTACATGTAGAAGATCCATTCAAAAATGCAAGACAGACCAATGAATATTAGGGAAACAGAGAACAAAAGGTATACCAGTATGGTTTTAGCTGACTTATCGCAATTGACCTTTAAGAAACTACCACTTGCCAAGTTTTGCTGAGATATCAAAGAAGAATATCCACAATTATCTTAAAAGACTGTTAAACCACTCCTTCCTTTTCCAATCACATAGTTTTATATGAGGCTATATTTCTTCATACCTTCAACCAAAACCATATATTGCAACAGACTGAATGCACAAGCACATATGAGAATGCAGCTGCCTTCTAATAAACCTGACATTAAAGAGATTTTTTAAAATGCAAAACAATGCCATTCTTTTCATGAATCCTTTTTGTTTTGTTTGGGGGAAATATAGTTATTTTCCATAAAAATGAAAATTTACATTACTTTGTAATGAGTTAATTATTATTTTTAGGAATGAATTGTTAAATATATAAAGAAGTCATACTTTTAAATCCTAATAAGATAAATATTGGTAGCACTTTGGAGTCTTCAAAAAATTTTAAGAGCGTAAAGGGGTCATGAGACCAAAATGTTTGAGAACTGCTGCTTTTACGTATTCCATAGTGCTGTACCACATTTTGTGAAATAAAAAATTTAAATGCAAAAAAATTAACGTCCAATTAATTTAACTTAATTTAATTTTTCAATGAACTGGGAATAATTTTCATTCCATTCTGAGTCCAGCTGGCATGTCGTCGGTGCTGGCTGGAGCAGAAGTTCAGCACTGCACAGGGGTCTGAGCTAGAGTCTGCAAGCATTTCTCCAAGAGTGGACTCAGCGGTATAGATGGTGACAACTGCAGTTGGTTGTTGCGAAAAGAACTCCCCTCCTGCATGAATCATGCCTCCCCCATGTCTGTGCAATTTACAATGCGACTTTAACATACCTCCCAAAAGAGGCAGGGTATATTTTCCCTCCTCTGGAATCTGGGCTTGCCTTGGGACTTGTTCTGACCGGTAGAATGCAGTGGAAGGGACACTGTGCTACTTCCAGGGCTAAATTTTTTAAGAGGCTTCTTTTGCCCTCTTGGCTCATTTCTGCTACCAAGTAAAGAAGCCAGGTCTAGCCTCCTGGAGGATGAGAGGCCTCATGGAGAGAGAGACCCAGTCAGCAGCCAGTACCACCCCACAGATGTGTGAGCCCATCAAGCACAGGGAGCCCCCACTAACCATGAATGTGTGGGGTAGAAGATGAATTGTCTAAGGCTAACGTGAATTGCCAACCCATGATCCAATATGTCCTAATTGTTTCAAGCCACTAAGTTTTGGGATGGTTTGTTATGCTGCAGTAGATAACTGATAACACGGACTCTGGGAACCCTTCATGGATTTCATCTAATGTAACCTCTTAATTATGAGCATGCATTTGCATCTTTCATGTGTTGCATGTCCTGTGTAACTACTATTTGTCCCTCTAGAACCACTCTCAACCCTTTTCTGCCTTGTTCTCTGTGCTGGAAGGCCAACTGGGAATGCTACTGCATCGTTTGGCTCCTGGGCCTTTGGATTCTGGTTGGGTTTGGCCAGTGGCAAGCCCCAGCAGGAGATTGGCAGGGGTTGGGGTATTTCCCCCATTCTCTCCCTGTGAGATCACCTTGCGTTGACTGAGCTTCTCAACCAAAGGTCACTTCTTTCAAGATTGCCGACTCTACATGATGCTGCTCCCTCTCCTTGCCCCTTTGAGTTTAGGGGTGGTAAGAGCTCAGCTCCTAATAACTCCCTGTGAGTGACTACCCTTTTTTTGTGGTTACCCTCACTCACATCTTTGTAAATAGTCTCTTTGTATATACACCTTCCTTGAATGTGTTACTTGGGCTACCTGTTTCCTGTTGGGATCCTAACTGATAACTGATGTTAACTCCATGCCTCATCTCAGAAATTCTACTGTTCTTCTTTAAATAAAAACATTTTGGAAACAACCAAGATGTCCACCACTAGGGAACTAGCAAAATTATGTTGCCTAATGGGGAAGAATTCCTGAGTCATTGGGACCCCCAGCACAGAGTTCCTGTCTCTAGCATCCACTCATATAGGTACCCAGAGTGGACTTTGTAGGAGGTTGGTTTCCCAGGACCAAAACCTAGTCTTCCAAACTCCTAAGTGCTCCAAAGTCTCTTGTCATGTGGGCATGGAGGACTCTGAGCTTCATGAGTGTCCAGAGGGTGGGACTTAGGGGTATGCGGTGATGGTGAATTGGGTGGAGGTTAGGTTGTAGTTCTTTTATTCCATGGCCAGCCCTGGCTCGAGCCCCTCAGCCCCACCCCACAGGGGACAGCCTCCCTTCCAGACAGCAAGCCCATGTGGCAGATGGTGTCCCCAAAGATGGGTGCAGCAATAACTCCTCACATAGTCTCTTTTGCAAAGTGACCTTGCTGCTGTCCCATCAAGAGGTGGAGTATATTCCTTCTCCCTTTGAATCTAGACTGGCTTTGTGATCCATTTAGACTGATAATGGCACAGGTGATGCTGTCTAACTTCTAAGGCTGGGCCGTAAGAGATCTTTGGCTTCCCCTTTGCCTCCTGTAGCATGTCGAAACCTGGATGTCATACTGTGAGGAAGCTCAAGCAGCCACATGGAAAGCCCAGAGCCATGTGACTCTCAGTCATCAGCCAGCACTACCTACCAGCCATGTGAGTGACTCATTTTGGACCTTCTAGCCATCCCAGCATCCCAGCTGACACCACATGAAATAGAACAACAGAGCAGTCAACCTACAGATCATAAAAAATAATAAATTAAATTTTTTTAAGCAAGTAAATTTTGGAGTTTGATGTTTCTCAGCAATAGATAAAGGACACACTCACTTTCTGGGGACCCAGGGAAGGCAGCTCTTACCGGAGCTTCAGTGCGACCTCCCTTCCCCTCCACCTGGTGATTCATAGCTTGTGGTTCCTGAAGGCTTTGTGCCTTTCCGGGGGGACTCTCCCAGAAATTTCAGTTTTTGAAACAATAAATGTTCATTGCTCATATAACCTGTGCTTGCCCATCTCCCGGTGTAAGCTGGTGCCCTAGGAAACCAAAGGTAGTGGTCATTTGAACATTTGAAAATGTTGTCAAGAAGGGGACCTTAAACTCTGGAACCAAAAATTTATCATCAAACAACTGAAAGCTCACCGTCAACAGCACCATCCCCGGCCTTTCTTGGTGAGCCTGGATGGCCCGGCTGGGATGCCAGCCCATGGTTAAGCAAAAAGAGTATTCTCCTCCAAGGCCAGCATGGGGGATTATTGTGAAAGATGGCCCATGAAACCAATGAGAAAACGGGGGAACATCTAGGGTTCAAATGCCAATTATAGGGTCAGAGGAAGAATTTGAACCAGAGGCCTCAGAGCTGAGTTCTTAAATCCAAGCACATTCAGGGTGCTGCTATAGCAGATGGCTGATTTCTTAAATTTTATGAATGGCAGGCTTGTGAGGTAGGAATGGGCCAAGTGTAGTAATGGCCAAGGCTGGGATGTACAAGTAGAAACTCTTCCCTGCTCACTCCTCCTGTCTTTATTCCCAGAGGTCTATTGAGCTTCACTTAGAGGTGATATCCTCCATTGTGTTTAATTGGTTCCTGGATGTTCAATCTTTTTTTTTTTTTTTGAGACAGGATCTCCCTCTGTCACTCAGGCCAGAGTGCAGTGGCATCATCATAGCTCACTGCAAACTCAAACTCTTGGGCTCAAGTGATCCTCCTGCCTCAGCCTCCTGAGTAGCTGGGACTATAGGCTTGTGCAACCACACCTGGCTAATTTTTCTATTTTTAGCAGAGACGGTGTCTCACTCTTGCTCAGGCTGGTCTTGAACTCCTAACTTCAAGCAATCCTCCCATCTTGGCCTCCCAGAGTGCTAGGATTGTGAGCCACCGTGCCCAGCCTGGATGTTCACTCTTAATCTTAATGGGTTGGCACATCACGGGAGCTAGCATGTGCCAGGCACAGATGTAACCACACTTGTCACGTGCTGGCTGCATTTGGGGCTTTGCCCGGCTGTGACAGACATATGGTGGTGGCAAGGGCTTCTCCAGTGAGAATCAGCTTCAGACCTTCCCCTGACAGATTCATGCTTCCTCTTTTTCTGGGCCAACTTTGACCAGAACACAGTGGTTTGCTGGGAAATGTTTCACAACCTGCTCTCCAGGAGGAGAAGAAGAAGAAGGAGAAGGAGAAGGAGAAGGAGAAGGAGAAGGAGAAGGAGAAGGAGAAGGAGAAGGAGAAGGAGGCATGCTTTGTATTGTTTGATGATTTCCATGAGTAAATGCTCCCACCACAGCCAATTTCAACCTACCAACTTGATGTCAACTGGCTTCCAAAATTCTTAAATATTTAAAAGTCATTTCTTGAGCTGGCCCCAGCACTCTACTGCCAAGACAGGAGGTATTTTGGAATCTCCCATTCTGCCGGATTCTCAAGTTATTCCTGCTGTTTCAGGCTTTGTTTTTGAACCACTAGGTTTATGCCCTGGTTGCCCCTGTAAATATCTTCCTTCATCCTCTCCCTACCCCACCCCTGCCTGCTGCAAGCCGCAGCTGTCCTCAGTTCTAGAGGCTGCTCCGTCTTGATGCCCACTCGGCTTTTCAGAGGCTTTGTCGAGTTATGAGGCTGATGCTGGCTGACTTTGCACATCTGCTAACTGAACATATCCAGCCCTGAGAAAAGCCTGGAACTCCTCTGCCCTTCCCCAGGGCTGCCGAGAAATCTCCCATAGCAGTGTGGGTTGAGGTCACTGCAAGTCACAGGTTTCCAGTCAGCTGGATCTCAAGGTCACCCTGCAATTCCTTAACTCATCCATTATTGAATTTATATCAATCGAAAGATTACATTGAGACATTCTGCATAGACTCCCTCAAATGTCCACCTCTGTCTATTTATTGATTTCTAAATGGGCCCACCACTACCCACTACCCTTCTGCTTTGAGGACAAGGTGCCTGTTCTTCTATTTGAGATGGACCTTCACCTTCCTTTTGAAATCCATCTCTTCTCTTTGCTAGAGAGTCCTTCCTATTAATACATCACCTGTCCTCTCTCTCCTGAATATTCAAAATTTCCCTTTCAGTTGGATCTTCTCCACACATATTATCTTAAACTATTTCTCTTCTATACACACACACACACACACACACACCCCACACACCCTTTGTCAGTTCTGGATCCCACTCTAGTTATTATTCTATAATCTTTCCTCCCTTTGGAGTACATGTTCATAAAAAGGGAGTCCCTGCTTGCCGCTTTCACTTCCCCAGTCTCCATTTGCTTCTCAAGCCCAGCATTCTGCTCTGCCCTCACTAGCCCTAGAATTCTCTTAGATATTATAATGAACCGCCCAGTCAGTGGTGTGCTGGAATGGGCAGAGCCCATCGTGCCCAGTTCTTTTCAACTATATGTCCAGTGATGTTGTATTTGCAACTCGAAATAAGCCACGGTGGGAGCATTTACACCTTAGAAATCAGCAAATGCTACACACCAGGGATTTTCCCCCCCGTGAGCCCATTGTTAAGCTTTTATTAGCACATCACTAAACCAGGTGGCTGCTGTTACAAGGCAATGACTGACCTCTCAAACATTTCTCTGGTTTTCAGATGTTTCTTCCACTCACCACTTGATGAAGTCTAACCATTCTTCTTATTTCTCTTTCCCACTCCTGCTTTAGGTCAGGCTTCCTCTAACCCTATCATAAACTTCGTTGTATGTGAACTACATACAATTGCATAAAATTTACAATTGAATTTGATGATAAGCATAGTAAGGAATGTACTATTAATGAGCATTGGTGTATGATGCACTAAAAGCTATAAGTTGACTAAAATTAAGCATGACTTCCATTTACATATTGCAACGTATTTGTGGCAGTAAGTTATCGGACACATTTCCAAGTACTTTTGAGGCTCAAGGTTTCATTTGCATTTAACTTTGCCAATATCAGTTGCCAGTGGAGAATCTATCAAAATAAACATTTATTAAAAATTATTGAGGTTTATAATGCTACCAGAAAGACTCAAATCTAGAGGCCATTTCCATACAAAAACAAGATATTGGAACTAATAAGCTTTTAAATTGTGATAGTGGCTTAAAATACAAAAACCGTTTTATTATCTCTCATGCTTCTGTGGGTTGACTAGGCTCAGCTGGACAGTTCTTCTGCTCCGCATGGTGTCACCTGGGGCTGCACCATCTGCACTGAAATGACTAAGATGGCTTATCTGCATGGCTCACAGTTGGTGCTAGCTGATGGCTAGAAGGTCAGCTAGAGCCATGAACCAGAGAGCCTTGCCTGTCCTCTCTGTGGCCTTCTCTGTGGGTTGAACCATCTTAGAGAAAAACAGCTGGATGCCAAGAGCAAGCATTCTAAGAGGAAGGAAGCAGAAGCTGCTAGTCCTAAGGTGTTAGCTTGGAATTCCCAGAATATTACTTCTGCATTCTACTGGTCAAGTAGGAGGCAGGGGAAAGTAGAATTACAGTGTTCTAGTGTCCTGGCATTGTTTTGGGAACAGATAAAAATACAAATGCATAGTAGGCTCTAATAATTCAATAACATGTTGTAATCTCAAGGATAACAACTAAAGGATAATAAAAATATATGTAATAACACATTAATAGAGAGGGAAAAGAATAATTAAAATATCCAATCTAAATGAGGCAAAAGGGGAGAAAAATCAATCAAAAAAGATTGATTAAATGTAAAAATTCACATGATTGATTAAACCTCAAATATAAGAACAAATTCTCTCCAATTAAAAAACAAAGGTGTGTCAGGTGTGGTGGCTCACGCCTGTAATCCCAACACTTTAGGAGGCTGAGGCAGGCGGATTGCTTGACGCCAGGAGTTCAAAACCAGCCTGGGCAACATAGTGAGACTCTGTCTCCACAAAAAATTTAAAAAAAATTAGTCAGGCATGGTGGCACACACCTGTAGTTCCAGCTACTTGGGAGACTGGGATGGGAGGATTGCTTGAGCCCAGGAGTTCAAGGATGCAGTGAACTATGTATGATTGCATCACTGCATTCCAGCCTGGGCAACAGAACGAGACCTTGTCTCAAAAAAAAAAAAAAAAAAAAAAAAAAAAAAAAAAGACAGATTGTTTAATTGGATAAAAAACAAAACTCTATTCTGTGAATAGGAGACACTTTAAATATAAGGCCAAAAGTAAATGGATAGAAAAGATATTTTATGCAAATATTAACCAAAAGAAAACTGATATAGATACATTAATATAAAAGTAGACTTTAATGTAGCACACATGATTAAACATAAAGAAGGTCAAGTAATAATAAAAAATTCAATACCCTAGGAAAAATAACAATGATAAATGTACCTAATACCATAGACTCAAAAGAGTAACATGAGAAGTAGGTAAATTCACAATTACATTTGGAGATTTTTAAACCCACCTTTCCACATAAATGAGAGAACAAACAGATAAAACATAACTAGATATATGAAAAACTTGAACCACATGATTAAAAAACGGGAAAAAAAATATACAAAGAAAGGTGGGGGTGAGGAGGGGGACTCTGCCTTCCTGAAAAGTGCAGAAAATATATTCCCTTTAGAATATTTTCATTACCCCATGAAGAAATCCTGCAACCATTAGCCATCACCCCCCAAGTCCCTGTCTCCCCTCAACCCAGACCTAGGCAACCACTAATCTACTTTCTGTTTCTGTAGATTTGCCTATTCTCAACATTTTATATAAATTAAATCATACAATATGTGGTTCTTCATGGGCTTTTTTCACTCTGCATAATATGTTCAAGGTTCACTCATGTTGTAGCATGGAACAGTACTTCATTTTACTTTATTGCTAAATAATAGTCCACTGTATGGCTACACCACATTTTATTTATCCGTTCATCAGTTGATGGACATTTAGGTTGTTTCCACTTTTTGGCTATTATGACTAACACTGCAATGAACATTTATATACAAGCTTGTGTGTGGATATATATTTTCATTTCTGTTGAGTATTAACATAGGAGTAGAATTGCTGGGTTATATAGTAACTCTTATGTTTAACTGTTTGAACTACCATACTCTTTACAAAGTGGCTGTACCATTTTACATTCCCATCAGCAGTGTATGAAGGTTCCAATTTTTCTACAGCTTTGCCAACACTTGTTATGGCCTGTCTTTTTGAATATTGCCATCCTAGTGGGTGTGAAGTGGTAGCATGTTATTTTTGAGTAAATGTAGAACATTAAAAGTAGGTTATGCATTAGTTTGTGAAGGAAACTTTAGTAAATTTCCAAGGTCCAATATCATTCAATATTCCCCAAACTCAATGTGATAAAATTTGAAATTAATAATAAAAGTAATCTAAAAATTTCACTTTTGAACATTTTATAGCCATCCTAGTAGGTGTGAAGTGGTACTAATAGTGTATTATTTTGAGTAAATATAGATCATTAAAAATAGATTATGCATTCGTCTGTAAAGGAAACCTCAATAATTCCCGAACCAGGTCTCTAGGAGGAATGGGAAGAGGAGCCCCACTTTTGCTTCTACCCCTTGGTCCGCAGACAATTGCATTTTTTAAAAGTTGAGGTAAAATTCACATAACATAAAATTAACCATTTACAGGCCAGGTGTGGTGGCTCACGCTTGTAATCCTAGCACTCTGGGAGGCTGGGGCGGGAGGATCATTTGAATTCAGGAGTTCGAGACCAGCCTGAGCAAGAGTGAGACCCCGCCTCTACTAAAAAAATAGAAAGAAATTAGCTGGACAACTAAAAAATATTTATATATATAAAAAATTAGCCGGGCATGGTGGCGCATGCCTGTACTCCCAGCTACTTGGGAGGCTGAGGCAGGAGGATCGCTTGAGCCCAGGAGTTTGAGGTTGCTGTGAGCTAGGCTGACACCACGGCACTCTAGCCCGGGCAATAGAGTGAGACTCTGTCTTAAAAAAAAAAAAAATAATAAGATTAACCATTTACCATTTTAAAGTGTTCAATTCAGTGGTATTTAGTACATTCACAATCTTGTGCAACAATCACCACTACCTAATTCCAAGACATTTTTATCACCCCAAAAGGAAACCCTGTGCCATTAAGCAGTTACACCCCATTCTCTCCTCCTCTGTTAACTCCCAGTCTGCTGTCTGTCTCTCTGGATGTTTCATAGCAACGCAATCATGCAACATGTGACATTTGTGTCTGGCTTCTTTCACTTAGCATATTGTTTTTCAGGTGTATCCATGTTATAGCATGTGTCAGTACTTCATTCCTTTTTATGGCTGAATAATATTCCATTTTATGTATGTACCCCATTTATTATTCACTCATCCACTTGTGGACGTCTGGGTTATTTTCACCCCTTGGCTATTGTGAATAGTGCTGCTATGAACATTTCTGTATAAGTATTTGTTTTAAATACCCATTTTAAATTCTTTGGGATATATAATATATATGTATATGTTTATGTGTATATATATGCATATGTGTATACACACACATTCACACATATGAAATCTAGGAGTAGAATTGCTGGGTCATGTAGTAGTAATTCTATGTTTTACTTTCTGAGAAATTGCCAAACTGTCTTCCACAAGCAGCCACACCATTTTGCATTCCCACCAGCAATGTACAAAGGTTCCAGTTTCTGCACATCCTGGCCAACAATTGTTATTTTCCTTTTTTCACAAAAAAATTATGGCCATACTAGTGAATGTGAAGTGTCTCATTATGGTTTTGATTTGCATCTCTCTAATGACTAATGATGTTGAGCGTATTTTTTTCAAAGGTTGGTTGGCTATTTGTGTATGTTCTTTGGAGAAATGTCTATTCAAGTCATTTGCCCATTTATTAATTGGGTTGATTGTCTTTTCTGTTGTTCAGTTGTAAGAGTTCTTTAAAATTCTGGTTAAAACCTTTATATTACTTATATAATTTGCAAATATTTTCTCCCATTTCATATGTTGTTTATCACTTTTTTGGTAGAGTTCTTTGATGCACTGAAGTTTTTAATTTTGATGAAGTCTAATTTATTTTTTTCTGTTGTTGCTTGTGCTGTTGATGTCATTTGCTAAGAATCCATTGCTAAATCCAAGGTCATGAAGAGATGCTCCTGTGTTCTCCTATGAATTTTATAGTTTTAACTCTTATATTTAGGTATTTGATCCATTTTGAGTTAATTTTGTATGATGTTGTGAGGTAAGAATCCAACTTCTTTCTTTTGCATGTGCTTTTTCAGTTTTTCCAGCACCATTTGTTCCTGTTGAATGGTCTTGACCCCCTTGTCAAAAATCAATTGGCCATAGATGTATTGGTTCATTTCCAGACTCTCAATTCTATTGCACTGATCTACATTTCTGTGTTTATGCCAGGAATACACTGTATTGATTAGTGTAATTTTATAGTACATTGTGAAAAAGAAAATGGGAGTCCTCTAACTTTGTTGTTTTTCAAGATTATTCTGGCTGTTCAGGCCTCTTGCAATTCCATATATATTTTAGCATCAGTTTTTTTGTTTCTGAAAAAAGGGTCATTGGGATTTTGATAGGGATTTCATTGGTGGGTTGCTTTGGATAGCATTGCCATCCTGACAATATTAAGTCTTTCAACCCATGAATACAGATGTCTTTCCATTTATTTAGGTCTTCTTTGAGCAACGTTTTGTAGTTTTCAATGTACAAGTCTTGCACCTCCTTGGTTACATTTATTTCTATATATTTTATTGTTTTTGATGTGATTATAAATGGAATTCTTTTCTTTATGTCATTTTCAGATTGTCCATTGCTACTGTATAGAAGACAACTGGTTTTTGTATTTTGATCCTGTATTCTGCAACTTTGCTGAATTTATTAGCTAGCTGTAATAGTTGTTTTGTGAATTCATTAGGCTTTTCTATGTTAGGATCATGACTTTTTCTTTCTTTTTTTTTTTTAAGAGACAGGTTGTCACTTTGTCACCCAGGCTGGAGTGCAGTGGTATGATCATAGCTCACTGCAGCCTCAAACTCCTGGGCTCAAGCAATCCTCCTGTCTCAACCTCCCAAGTAGCTGGGACCACAGGCATGTGACACCACACCCAGCTAATTTTTCATACTTTTTGGAGATGGGGGGTCTCACTATGTTGCCCAGACTGGTCTCGAACTCCTGGCCTCAAGTGATCCTCCCACCTCAGCTTCCTGAGTCACTGGGATTACAGGCATGAGCCACTGTGCCCAGCTCAGGATCATGTCACTTTTGAATAAAGGTAATTTTACTTCTTCCTTTTCAATATGTATGCCTTTAATTTCTTTTTCTTGCCTAATTGCATTTTGTTAATAGTAATACAGATCCATACATTGGAAATTTCTTCACTGTACATATCATACCTTGAAAAACAGCACTCCAGCCCCATAGGGTGTCATCTTCAAGCTGATGACTTCACTGTGTCTTTAAGAGGCCATTCCAACATTTTGTCAGGCTATCAGCTTTCAGGTGATATGATACATGTGGGATTCCATGGTCACATGCCCATTGTCACACTCCTTTGGTCCTTGGTCTGAGGCAATGCATGTGGGATCTCATGATGCTGTGGCAAGCTGTGGCACGGAGGGCAGGAAAGGAATGCATATCAGTCCCAGTAGGGATAAAGTAGTTATGCAAGTAATTGGTTGATCTTTTGGAGAGATGGTATCACACTGAGGGTAAGCAGCTTAGTTAGATGGGTGTGATGGCGCCCGTGCTCTTGGATACACATGTAGCTTCCATTCCTGTTGCTACTGCTGTGGGCCCATTATGAAGGCACTGCTGTGGCTGAGCACGGAGGCTGGCTGACACCTGCTGACAAGTCATCCTGTCCTGTCCATGTGGTTATTCAGAGTCTCTGTGATGATACTCCCTGGTAGGTGTTAGTTGCAAAGATTTGTTCACACAAATAACACACCCCCTTTCTTCTTCTAGTGACCTCTATGTTTCTAACTTTCCAATCTTCTTGCAGTGTCCTGCTTGACCAGACGAGCCATTTGCCATTTCCCAGGAGTCCAAGAACATCTTTACTTTGGGTCACTTCTCCTTCTACACCAAGCTGCCCACCAAATACGCTGCTCAAAATGCTGCCTGCTTAGAGGAGGTCCCTTCTCCACTTTGTTTCAGGGCTACCCCTCAGCAACACAGCAGTGTACCCTCAGTCTTTTTCAAGATAGTACCAAAATATTCAGCTGACATATCTGTGATCCAGTCTTAGGGTTTTCCTCCTCCATAAACTAGTTGTAGAGAATCCCCCTAAAAATCTATGGCTGTGAGTTGGAGAGGGATTGTTTCAGTGAAGGTAGGTGACATGGGGGTCTGGGTTTCTTGTTTATGTAAACTATTTTTGCCCTCTGGACCAATTCAGGCCTTATTTAGAACATGCCATTTCCATCACATAATGGATTGCTGCTTTGCCCACTCAGCAGTATAACTTGTCAGGTCTGGTAAAAACATGATGGCAGCTCCAGTCCCATTGTCACTTGATGTCCCACGGTCAAGTGCTTAGTCTCTCCTAGGGTCCTACAGCATACACAGAGCTGCATTTGAGTCATAAATGTGCCAAAGAGTGAGGCTTTGTTCTATTAGTAGAATTCTAGGTATTTCAGCTGTAGCTTTTTTTTTTTTTTTGAGACAGAGTCTCACTCTGTTGCCTGGGCCAGAGTGCTGGGGTGTCAGCCTAGCTCACAGCAACCTCAGACTTCTGGGCTCAAGCAATCCTTCTGCCTCAGCCTCCCAAGTAGCTGGGACTACAGGCATGCGCCACCATGCCCGGCTAATTTTTTCTATATATTTCTAGTTGTCCAATTAATTTCTTTCTAGTTTTAGTAGAGACGGGGTCTTGCTCTTGCTCAGGCTGGTTTCAAACTCCTGACCTTGAGCGATCCTCCCGCCTCGGCTTCCCAGAGTGCTAGGATCACAGGCATGAGGCACCGCGCCCGACCTCAGCTGTAGCTTTTCTATCAGGGCTTGCCAGCAGCTCCACACACCACCGTTAGCTCTAGCGCCACGGATCTTCCATGGATACATGTAGTGCCTTGGGACACACCACAAAATGTGGCTGAGGAAGCAGAACCATTTGGAGCACACCAGACCCACTGCAGAGCTCTCTCCTGACCAAGGCAGCACTCAAAAATGTCATCCTTCTGAATCACCTAAAAAATAAACTGTAGCACTATTCTCATGTGTGATATGTTTTGAGGTGGATCAACAAAATCTAGAGGCCTATCAAATGCTCAGCCTGTTTCTTAAGAGTAGGAGGTATAATGTATAATAACTTATCCTTTACTTGGGAGGGGATGTCCTGGTATGACAGGCCCCTGAATATTTATGGTATTTATCTCTCATTCTTGGTATATATTGCCAGGGCACCCAGAGTGCTTGCTACTTTCTGCTCACTGGGTTTGTTTAAGATAACACTTCCAATATAGTGAGCCATCGTCATATTTTTGGAATGTCTGGGCAATCAAGGTCTGTTTAGCCTGTGTTGAGACAGGAAGCAGGAGAGTTAACAAGACCTTGGGGAAGATGGTGACGGTGTCCTGTTAGTCAGCTCAAATAAATGGAAACTGCTTCAGATTCCCCTTCCTGCTGGAGATAGAAAAGCACGTGTTTTCGTGATCAATAGTCTTATATTAAGTCCCAAAGCCGTGCTGATCTGCTCTAGTAAAAATATACTTTCAGCAGAGCAGATGGTATCATGGTCCCTCTGGGTTTTGTAGGAGCCAGACCGGTAAATTAAAGGGGAAATGATGGCACCAGTGTTCTTGCATCCTTTGCCTCTTGGACGGTAGCAGTAACCCTTGTCATTCCACTGGGGATTCAGTACAGTTTCTGATTTGCCGTCTTGTCTGGGTGGCACGGAGGGTAGTTGAATAGGATCTGACATGGCCTTTCCTACTATAATGGCTCTTACCCCAGAGGTTAGCAAATTAATATGAAGGTGTGCCAGCTGCTGGGTATATCCAGTTATGTGTCCAGAGACAAGGGCACGCAGGAACCCGCTGGATCCACTGTGAGATTGACTTGCGCTAGGAATCCATCTACCACCTGGATCTGGTATCTCCCTCTCTACCAGGGGCCATATGAATGGCATTTCGAGTCCTCTGATATTGTAGCCACTCCAGAGGTGAGATGGATCACCCCTCGAAATTTGGTTTGGATGTCAGCACTGATGACGTTACACACACACACACCAAGAAGGTATGGAGAGATTTTTACTCACACAGTGGGGCTTTCTGGGGAGAGCAGGGCAGGTCTCCCAAGCTGGTCTGAAAATGCCTTGAGAGAGAGGGAAAGGAGGCTGGCTTGGGGCTTTTATGGTAGGTGTGGGGTGGGGCTGGGGAGAGGGTTCGTGTGTGCTCACAGGGGCTTGTGTGATTTGGACCTCCCATTGCTGGCAGAGGAGGGGATACCCGGGCTTTCTGAGTTGCAAGGGGAAGAGGGAAGGGTGAGGCTTAAAAGCATTCCACAGTATATAAGATAAAAAAAAATACATAAAGAAAGTGTGTTTCCTATTCTCACACCACTCAACACAACACTTCTGACACCAGATGTGTAGAGTTTTTTCCCCACACCAAACAATTCTCCCACAGACACCAGCCAGTGTCCTCTAACGCAATTCACTTCTGACACTGTCTACCTGGAGTTGGAGTCAGACTCCACAGGTTAAGGGCTCCATCCCACAAGACTGCCCCCCACGTTGGATGCCAATCGCAAGCCCCAGGTTGTCACCTGGACTTCTGACTGGTTTGCTATAAATTAGGGTTTCCATGACCCCCTCCTCGGGTTTGGTTAATTTGCTAGGATGGCTCAGAAAAGCCAGGGGAACACATTTAGGGCATTATGATGGCTACAGATGAACAGCCAGACAGAGAAGTACACAGGGCAAGGTATGTTCTGTGCCCTCTGGAGGCACTTCACCCTCCAGGCACCTCCACATGTTCAGCAATCTCTAAGCTCTCTGAACTCTGTCCTTTTGGGGTTGTATGGTGGCTTCATTACGTAGGCATGATTGACTAAATCACTGGCAATTGGAGATCAACTCAACCTTCAGCTTCTCTCCCCTCCCTGGTGGTTGGGACTGGGGTGAAATTTCCAACCCTCTAATCACGTGGTTGGTTCCCCTGGCAACCAGCCCCCACATCCTAAGACTGTCCAGAAGCCCCTCCAAGAGTCACCTCATTAGAACAAGAGTTGCTCCTATCACTCGGGAAATTACAAAGATCTTAGGAGCTCAATGGCAGGACACAAAGACCAAATATTAGAACGAAAGATTCTTCTAGTGCCTCTACCTACAGGACTTTTAGGAGCTGTGTCTCAGGAGCCAGGGGCAGAGAACAGATATATATTTTGTGTTATATCATGATGTTACAAGCAGTTAAGCATCTCGTATCAGTGTCAGTTCAGGCTCTGATCCAACAGCCGTCAAGAGATCTGGGCATTCTCTTCTCTATGGTGTACAGTTGCACCAGCAGAGGGTAGTGGGGCCCTTTGGAGAGGAGTTGGGAGAATCACGACCATAGATAATACTTGCTGTGGCATTTCAGGGTCCTACTTTGAAAGGACCTGCCTCTCCTTCGATAAGCTGCTTGCTGCAGACGTGGGATTCATTTCAGAGCCCTAGAGATCTGTGATGGGACCTGGCAGAGATCTAGAAAGGGGGTGAATTTCCATTCCCCATTGCAGTGGCTAACACTGGCTGTCATCTCACCCACTCGGGACCTTTGTTGTTGCTGTGTGTCTGTCTGTCCATTAGGGACACCACAGTCTGTTATCCTCGCATAGACTCCTCCCGGTGAGGGTTAGGATGCCTGGTTGCCATTCCAGCCTGGCTAGCCAGGTGATCATTATACCAACCTCACCTCTGATGGCTAAGTGCCACCTCCTGGGATCTGATACCATGGACTGCTGTCATTTCCACCTGCCCCAGCGGTGGGAGAGTTTCATCATGTCATTAACCTCTTCCTTGTCCATTTTATACTCTGTGCCCTGGCCCCAGGTCTAGCACTCTCAAATTCGACATCCAGGCATGCTCTCCTGCAGCTCTGTTAATGAATAATTCCTTTCTTCCAGTGGCAGGGACAGTACTTCCCTACTCAGGTCATATATATCCAAAGGGCAACAAGGGAAGGCAGGGCCTGATCTTCCGAAGGGCCAGAGACGTCTTGCAAGGGGTGCATTCTAGGTGAGCCCTTCACATGGTCTCGGTGAAGGAGAGAGAGGCTCCTATGTCTCAGCAACAAGAAGGGGGTCACTGCTGATGGGCCACAGGGCTCCAGGGGATCTGAATAGTCCAGGCTCTTATCATACGCACCCCAAGATCGGCTCCTTCTGGCCCCTTCCTCCTTTCCTCTAACCTATCAGATCCTTTTCTTGCAGTTAACCCCAGTATCCAACCCTATTTAATCTGAATCCTGTGCCCAGCAGTTCCCTATAAGGGTGAGGTTCTCTTCTAGAAGGAAATATTTCCTTGGATATATAAGCTTTTAGGAAAATAAAGATTCTAGTCAGGTATGGTGGTATATACCTGTTGTCCCAGCTACACAGGAAGCCAAGGCAGGAAGATCACTTGAGGCCAGGAGTTCAAGACCAGCCTGGGCAACACAGTGGGACTCTGTGTCTACAAAATCAAAAAAATCAGCCGGGCATGGTGGCACATGCCTGTAGTCCCAGATACTCAGGAGGCTAAGGTGGGAGGCTTGCTTGAGCCTAGGAGTTCACTCCTGCCTGGGCCACAGAATGAGACCCCGATCTCTAAAACAATAAAAATAATCCCCATTACTTGGGAGGCTGAGGTGGGAGGATCACTGGGGCCCAAGAGTTCAAGGCTGCAGGGAGCTAGGATGGGGCCACTGTACTCTAGCTTGGGTGACAGAGCAAGACCTTGTCTCTAAAAAATAAAAATAAAAAAATAAAAAATTAAGACTCTTCAGCCCCTTCCTTGATCTTCCTGTGCCCGGTCAAGGTCCCCCTGAGTCATTCCTGTTCAGATTTGCCATGGGCAGCACTCCCCACACGTGGAGGTGCAAAGTTCTCCCTTTCTCCATCGCCCTTTGTCACCCATCCTGTTGCCTGTCTCAGGCCCATCCACAGCAGCTGCTGCTCAAGGTGGGGGGGGGGGTCTTCTTCGGGAAATATCTTTGCATGATTTCTGAGAGATGCATGTGTCCTGTCCCTGTCCTTACCAATGCTCACTGTGTCTGTTTTTTTTCTCTTTAATAGTCTGTATTTTTTAGAGCAGTTTTAGATTTGTAGCAAAATTGAGCGAAAGGTACAGAGAGTTCCCATATATTTCCTGCCCACACTAACAGCCTCCCCATTATCCACATCTTCCACCAAAGTGCTACATTTATTACAATTAGTGAGCCTACGTTGACACGTCATTATCACCCAAAGTCCACAGTTTGCATTAGGGCTCTCACTTTTGTCACATTTTATGGATTTGGATGGGTGCATAATGACATGTATTCACCGCTATGGTATTTTACAGAGTAGTTTCGCTGCCCTAAAAATCCTCTGTGCTCTGCCTTTTCATCCCTCCCTCCCTCCAACCTCTGGCAACCACTGATCTTTTTACTGTCTCCATAGTTTTGCCTTTTTCAGAATGTGATATAGTTGGAATTATACAGTATGTAGCATTTTCAGATTGGCTTCTTTCACCAAGTAATATGCATTTGAGGTTCTTCTGTGTCTTTTCATGGCTTGAATGCTCATTTATTTTTAGTGCTGAAAAATACCCCATTGTCTGAATGCATACCAGTTTATTTATCCACTCACCGACATCTTGGTTGCTTCCAAGTTTGGGCAATTATAAATAAAGCTGCTATAAACATCACATGTAGGTTTTTGCATTTTAAATTAATCTTTTAATTCATTTGGGTAAATACCAAGGAGATTGGTTGCTGGATCACATGATAAGAGTATACTTAGTTTTGTGAGAAACCACCAAACTGTCTTCCAAAGCGGCTGTACCATTTTGCATTCCCACCAGCAATGAAGGAGGGTTCCTGTTGCTCCACATCTTCACCAGCATTTGGTGTTGGTCAGTTTCCTGGATTTTTTGCCATCCTAATAGGTGTGCAGTGGTATCTCATTGTTTCGATTTGCACCTTCCTAATGTTATATGACGTGGAGCATCTTTTCATATGTTCACTTGCCATCTGTGTATCTTCTTTGGAGAAGTGTCTTTTAAGATCTTTTGGCCCATTTTTAAATCAGATTGTTTGTTTTCTTTTGGTTGAGTTTCAACAGTTCTTTGTATATTTTGGATAACAGTCCTTTATCAGATGTGTCATTTGCAAATATTTTCTCCCAGTCTGTGGTTTGTCTTTTCATTCTCTTGACAGTGTCTTTCACAGAACAAAAAAAAATTTAATTTTAATGAAGCCCAGCTTATCAATTCTTTTTGCATGGGTCCTGCCTTTAGTATTGTGTCTAAAAAGTCATTGCCAAGCCCAAGGTCATCTAGATTTTCTTCCATGTTATCTTCTAAGAGTTTTATAATTTTGAGTTTTACATTTATGCCTAAGATCTGTTTGAATTAATTTTGTGAAGGGTATAAGGTCTCTAGACTCATTTTTTTTGCATGTGGAAGTCCAATTGTTCTAGCATCATTTGTTAAAAAGATTATCTTTGCTCCATTGTCTTGCAAAGCTTCCCCCACCTCTTCAAGGAGAGATGGCACCAGAGGTCTCCCACTATAAGAAGAAAGAAGAAATCAATTCCTGTTATCCACCTGCTACATGAGAGACAGAAAAGGTTGAACACAGCAGTTTCAGCCATCTTCTGCTAATTGGGCTATGATTGTAAACCTCCCCCCAACCTCCTACCCCTGCTCTGGCCTGACCAGTAAAGAATTAGCATTATTTGGCCTCAGGGCCAGCACCTCTCTTTATTTTTTGGTGCTATGCCCTCTTTCTTTTGGAGAAAGAGTAAATAAACTTGGTGCTAAATTCTGTCTGAGAATTCTTTCTCTTCCCACGTGCAAACTTCACCCCCTAACATTGGGTGTTTCTCTCCCCCAGATCAGGCTGGCACTGATTAAACCCAGCAGGTTAGGCTCTGGTTAACTGGTTTCTCCTGAGGGCAGACCTTGCTAAGAACAGAATATTCTAGCTTGTTAGTGTTTCCCTCCCCCTGCTGCAAGCTGGAGGGGATTTTTCCTTAATATTCACTGTGAAAACCTGGTGGAGCACCTAGAGTTGAAATTCACAAATGCACGTGGCCCCCTAACTGGGTCCCCGTGGGGTTTTTATCTCTCAGACTTGTCCACATGGAGCTACAGCCTTGGTTCGTTACAGTTCAGGTTTTCCTGTCTCTGCTCGTGAGTGTCTACTCGGGTAAGTTGTGCTTCTCTGTGTCCCGTCTGGCTCTCCAATTCTGGGGCCAGAGATTTGCCCTGTGACTTGACTTCTCTGATGGATCTAAGAGGAGTTGTTGGCTTTTCAGTTTGTTCAGCTTGTTACTTGTTAGCACAGAGAGGCGACTTCCAAGATCCTTGCGTGTTGAACTGGAAACCGGAAGTCCTACCTGTTTTTAGGCAGTTTGTCCGCCTGGGTGTGAATTTGGAGGTTTGTGGGAATTTGAAGAAGTATAGTTGGTGGATTCTCCCACCATTATCCTTGGTGGCTTTGTTCCGTTTTTGATGGAAATGGGGGATATTTAAATCAGATATGCTCCTGTTACACTAAAACATCGTTTTTTCAGTACCCCATATATACCAGAAATTGTGCTAGACACTGGGGCTGCAGCAGCAGCTAAAACAGAGCCTGTCCTGCCCCCACAGCATTTGCCTGCCTGGAGAGGATCCGTGCATCCTGCATTTGCCAGCCCCAAATGCTCCCTGCTCTGGGAATCTCAGCTTGGAGCGTGCTCCTAGGGAGGCCATTGAGCTATCACTCTGTGCCAGAGTTCTTGGTTTTGAATTAGACGGAGAGAGCAGATATCAGGGAGGGGTATCAAACCTCTCCAGATCGGGTGTTGACATTTCATATTGTTACCCTTTGCCCTGGAGGGCTGCCTTGAGGCCAGGAGTTGGTGTTTTGACTGTAGGGAAGATATTTTCCTATTACAATCTCCAGCTGATAAAAAGAAAAGGTCATTCTTTGCACACCTACCTCAAAGGCAGAGGATGATGCAATCTCGCTTATGAAGACACATTTAATAAATGGATGAGGAATTCTTGCCACGGCTTTGTGGTCTCTAATATCAACATATCTACATTCATTGCTGGTGGACTTGCTCTTCCTCCATCAATCAAAAACTTCTCCTTTGTTCCTAATAATACAGGACAAAGGCTCAGATTTAAATCAGCTGAAGAATCAGCAGCCCAAATGCATACTCTCTGCTTATCATATTTGTATCAACATTCCATTGTATTTCCAAATAAAAAATATGTACAATATGTATATATGAAAGCTATCTGGGCAGTAAATTACTTTTTGCTTGTTTCTGTTTTTGTTTTAATCTAAGAGGTTGGAGTAAGCGAGCGTGCTGTCACCGCTTGGCTTCAAGGGACCGTGATTCTGTGATTCTTTGTTGCTATGGGGATGAGATTACATGATTCAAATGCACAGCATGTTCTGTTGCTAAGGTAATTACAGGCATCTTCACCCTCTCTAGTAGGGCCTGCTTTGTCACAGATTTTAGCCCTGGAAAAACTGAGCTTGAGGTCTTACATGCTGAGACAGAAGGAAAAATATGCTTTGTGGAAAATTTTCGAGGAAGTGAAAAAGTCCTCTTGCTGCTTGACCTGGGTGGCCTCATGGTGACAGCCAGCAAAATGGATAGCGTGGTTACTCATGACTTCAGGGCACTGGCTGGTGACTGCCATTTCACAGGGGCCTGGTGGCATGATGGATTAGATGGCTTGTCCAAAGTCACCCAGAAGGCTTGAGTACTCCAGAGTGCCTTAGGACCTTTCAGACTTGCAGTCCAACGGGGATTAGAATGGAGTAAGAGGAGACATGAAGGAACTGTCTGAGATGATGGACTATTCTACATGCTGATTCGATTTTAGTTACATGGGTGTACGTATTAGTCAAAACACATCAAACTGCACACTTACGTTCTGTGTATTCACATAAAATGTAAATTCTATTTCAATAGAAGCAATCCTTCAGCTCTCTCAGGATGGAGGGGGAGTTGGGTGATGGAAGATAGAGGTGGGAAGGTGACGATGATGGTGATGGGTTGATGAAGATGAGACTGGAGTTTTAAATTACAGTGTGGTCACCGCTCATGTACGGTTTCAGTTACCTGTGGTCAACCACCATCTGAAAATAGTCAATGGGAAAAAAAGCAACCTTTCAGACTAAACAGGGAGAAGGCAGCCTTGAAGAACCACAGCTGTAGAATGTCTGAAGTTTTCTCTTTTTTTTGTATAGTGTAGAGCTAGGTTAGCATTTGCTGCGGCGTGTGTTGCCTGCTTTTTCAAGGCAGGCCATGGAGCTCGGGCTTGTTTTTCATGCACTCGGTCCTGCTGTAACCTCTGAGGGTGTGACCCTGCCAGCCTCACACTCCTCCCTCAGTCCAGGACATCTGAGTGTCCCCCAAGTTTCTTGTCCTTTGTTGTCCTCCCAGGATGTGGACAAGGTGTCCAGAGAGCATAACATTGGATTAGGAATTCAGGGAGCCGAGTTCTAGTCCCCATCTTGTCACTAACCCACTGAACACTGGCTAAACTCTCTGGGCTATGGTTTCCCCAGGTTCAAAATGGGGTTAGTGGCTCTCAGGGTTACTGTGAAGGGGACAAGGCACATTGGAGGTGTCCCATACAAAGGCGAGGTAGGAGCTCTGCAGAGGAGACGGGAGGCTGCCTTATGATGAAGAAGATATGGGCAGAATGCCAAACACATGGGCAGCAATCGGGCACTCAAGGGCCTCCGTGGCTTCTGCTTTGGGGGAATAAAGAGATGAATCAGGTGAGGCAGGTGTTTTAGAACAGGGCAATCAAGTCCAATTCCAGCTGCCGCTTCCTATCTGTGTGATTGGACCAAGTCACCACTTTAAGTTTTTCCTAGTCTGTAAGTATTGCCTGCCTCAGATTACGCATTTGTAAAATGAGGATAACAATATCTATCCTGCTGATTGTGGAAAGAGTTTAATCAGACCACGTATGTGACAGTGTTTCGCAGGTGTTAAGCGCTCAATAAATTCTCATTCTCCCCCCTTCTTTCTTGTCTTTGGTCTTCACCTTCTTTTTGTGGTTGTGGTTTCTGCAGAACCAGCTCTTTCCTCCTCTTTCGTCTGTGCTTCCTTCATAGATCCATTCACAGTTTACACTGGGGTTTGTGGGGAGTCTCAGTGTTCATAAGATAAAGACTTGGGCTGGGCTATTGACCGCCCCATGGAAGGTGAAAACCACAGGGGGAGAGGAGGGAAGCGAGGAGTGAATTTCAGTGGGAGGCCTTCCTCGACAACTGAGCCATAGTCCTTTGCCTGGCGTGCAAGAGGTTTGGGTGAGCAGAGACAAGGTAATGAGTTGGAAGGGGGGGCAGTTTTCAAAGGGGAGGAACCATGCTCCCCCGACCCTGCAAGGAAAGAGCAGTGGGAAAAAGATTTAGGAGCACTCTCACACACGCTGGGTCCCCCAGCCTGGAGAAAGGCACCCCTCTCCACCTACCCGCCCCTGCGCACGGGGGCTAGTGCACTTGCTTGAACTATGACGCTGCATCCACCTGTCTGTCAGAAGGGGTGAAGGACAACAGTGAGAGAGAGACTGAGGAGAAGGAAGAGTCAGGAGCCTTGGTTTTCCATCTTAGAGCCAGGACCGTTAGAGGTCCAGGGCTGGGTCTTGTTGTGGATATAACTTTAGGGGTCTTCTCCACACCTGGCCCCTGATAAAATGCAACTATTCCTGTGGCTATTTTTGTCCTCAGAGGAGACCTGGAAGCAGAAGATAGCACAGAAGACACACAGTATGAGCCAGTACAGTTAAAAGAGAAAGCAACGAATTGGGAAAGAAGTTAGATTTGCTCTATGTTTAGATATTAATAGGATCCACATAGGGTCGACACACAGCCAATGATTAACGTGTTCCTTAATTCTCTTTTGATCAATAGATTCACCCTCCCTCTCTTCCCTCCCTTCCCCTCTCTCTGTTTTATTTGTTGCAGAAACTGTAGAATTTCCCACAGCCTGGGTTGTGCAGATTGTCTCACTGTGGTGGTATCATTTGACATACTTTCCTGCTGCTCTTTGTATTTCCTGTGATTTGGTAGTTAGATCCAGGGGATTAGTTAGATCCAAGATCTTTTTTTTTTCAAGATTACTCACAAGTGATAATGTGTACAACCCTATAGATGGACAGGATGTCTGGTTTTCTTATTTTCTCAAAAAGATGTCATCAGTCATCGGTGATCATTGCCTAAGGGTTCATTAGGGGTGGCAAAATGACAAATATTCTATTCCCATTGAGACTTAATTCACTGGTTTCCCCTTATCAGTTACGTGGTTACTCCAAAAAGTAGCATTTATATAGGAAAGGCAAGATAAATGTTTGGTTTTTCTTTTTCCCTTTTATATATCAATTTTCAACATAATGACCTGGTTTCCTCGCAACTTCCAAAGATAATTAATGAATATTTTTGAATGCATTGTCAAACATTTGGATTTTTGCTTCTCATTGAGTTTTTCCTATAATGAAGGAGATTGAGCAACTTTTCACGTTTAAGAGAATTTGTTTTTTTTTGTTTTTGTTTCGTGGACTCTGTTCTTATCTTGTGCCCATTTTTCTATAGGATTTTTGTCTTTTTCTTCTCTAATTTTAAGACCTCTTTATGTGTTAGGCATGAGTACCCTTTGTCTATGACATCTATCACAGATATTTTCCCCAGCAAATCATTTGCCTTTTTAATGCGGTCATAGTGTTTTATGCGATGTTAACGTTTTGGTTTCCATTTTTATGAAGTCAGATTTATTAATCTTTTCCCTGTTGTGTCTGGATTTTGAGTCATAGTAGGAAAGTTTCCCCACTCCCAGTTGTGGAGACATTTATCCATGTTCTCTTCTAATACTCATACGGTTTCACTTTTTCATTTTACATTTAAATCTTATTCATTTAAAATGTACTGCATATATGATATAAGGAATGAATCTAATGTTATCTCTTTCCAAAAGGCCAGCCAATTATTCTAATAGTGCATATTATAAAGTCCTTTATCCTTCTTACTGGTTTGAGATGGTGTCTTTAGTGTATATTTGCTTTGCATCTGCAATGGGTTCTGTTTCCAGATTTTCTTTCCTGCTACTCTGCAGCATCTGTCTATGAACAGGCCAGTATCTCCGGGTTTAATGACAGAGGCTGTATGTATGTTCCAATATACAGGAAGCTGGCTGTCCTTCAGGCATTATGAGGCTATTCTTATTTGCTTTTTCCAAATTGTAATCAACTCGTTTTTAACTCAAGGGGAAAAATGCATGGTAGTCTTATCAAGCTTATGTTAAATTTATTGAATAACCTAATAAGGATGGATGTCTTAAGGAAATTAAGTTGTCTTATCCAAGAATATAACATGTCTTTTCACTTGTTCAAGTCTGCCTTTTTGTCATTCAGAAGTGTTTTTAGAGCCAGGTGCAGTGGCGCATGCCTATAGTCCTAGATACTCAGAAGGCTGAGGCAGGAGGATCACTAGAGCCCAGGAGTTTGAGGCCATGTGGGCAACAGAGTGAGAACCTGTCTCTAAAAAAATAAAAAATTTAAAATGGGCAAAGGGTTTGGAAAAAAATGTTTTCATAGTTTTTCTCTTATGAATTTTGAACATTTGTCATCCTGCTTTATGGCTTAGTATATTTATTTTATTTCTAAAGTCATAGGTAGGGCATCTCTTCCATGATAACTTTTTTTTTTTAATCTGTCTTGTCCAGGCTAGAGTGAAGTGGCGTTATCATAGCTCACTGCAATCTCCAACTCCTGGGCTTAAGCAAACCTCCTGCCTCAACCTCCTGAGTAGCTGGGACTCCAGGCATGGGCACCCAGCAATTTTTCTATATTTAGTAGAGGGATCTCGCTCATGATCAAGCTCGTCTTGAACTCCTGAGCTCAAGCAATCCTCTTGCCTTGGTCTCCTAGAGTGCTAGGATTACAGGTATGTGCCAACGTACCCAGCCTCTTGCATAATAACTTTTTTTTTTTTTTTTTTTGAGACAGAGTCTCGCTCTGTTGCCCAGGCTAGAGTGAGTGCCGTGGCGTCAGCCTAGCTCACAGCAACCTCAAACTCCTGGGCTCAAGCAATCCTTCTGCCTCAGCCTCCCAAGTAGCTGGGACTACAGGCATGCGCCACCATGCCCAGCTAATTTTTTCTATATATTTTTAGTTAGCCAATTAATTTCTTTCTATTTTTTTAGTAGAGACGGAGTCTCACTCTTGCTCAGGCTGGTTTCGAACTCCTGACCTTGAGCGATCCTCCCGCCTCGGCCTCCCAGAGTGCTAGGATTACAGGCGTGAGCCACCGCGCCCGGCCTGTATAATAACTTTTAAGTGGCTTTTGTTTATACATAAGATTTTTTACATGGTGATTTTATAATTAGCTTCTTTTACAAAATTCTCTTACAGTTTTTCTTTCTTTTTTAGAAGCACAGGCTGGGTCTATTTAATAGCCTGTTGAATGTATTTATTGAATAAATGAATCATTTTCTACAGAAAATGTCAAATAAACAATGTTTTTGTTGGTTTTAAAGAACTTCCCCAAGCAATATGCTTTTTCTAAAATGTGTGAAATGCAAATGCTTTCAATTCTTTCAATACTTGCACTACTAAAAATTCTATGATAGATGTTTTGCATGCTGGATAGTATCTAAGATATAATTTACTATAAATTTACTGAACATGATTGTTACTCAAACTAATATTTTTCTTTATTTCAGTATATTATGGGGGTACAAATGTTTAGGTTACGTATATTGCCCTTGCGCCCCACCCCTGACCCCCAGAGCTTCAAGCGTGTCCATCCCCCAGACGGTGAGCATGGCACTCATTATGTATGTATATACCCATCCCCCCCATCTGCCCAATGCCTGATAAATGTTATTCCTATAAGTGCACTTAGGTGTTGATCAGTGAAAAATATGGAATGCTTCATGAATTTGCATGTCATCCTTGTGCAGGGGCCATGTTAATCTTCTCTGTATCATTCCGATTTTAGTATATGTGCTGCGGAGGCGAGCACTCTTATAGTTTTTCCATTGATTCTTTTGTGTTTTCTAGATATATAATCATATCTGAAAACAGTTTTATCTCTTTCTTTCCTACTCTTTGCCTTAATTTGCTTTTTCTTGTTTCATTGCCGTAGTGAATATTTTTAACACAATGTTAAAGTGTAGTAGTCCAAGTGGCAAGCTTATGTTATTCCTCACTGTAGTGGGAAAGCCTCTAGTATTTCTTCATTAAGTAAGATGTTGACTTTAGGCTGAAGTACATCTTTTTTTTTTATCATATCAAGGAGGTATTCATTACTCCTATTTACATAGCATTTTTATTGCGCATGAGTGTTAACTTTTATTAAATGCCTTTTCTGCCTGCATGAAAATAGTAATATCAGTTTTTTCTATTAGTTTCATTAACATGATATACTCATGACTTTCCATATATATATATTTTTTGAGACAGGATCTTACTCCGTCACCCAGGCTTGAGTACAATGGCATGATCATGGCTCACTGCAGCCTTGAACTCCAGGGCTCAAGCGATCCTCCTGCCGTAGCCTCCTGATTAGCTGGAACTATAGGCACTTGCCACCACACCTGGCTAATTTTTCTTATATATATATATTTTTTAGAGATGGGGTCTCACTATGTTGCTCAGGCTGGTCTCAAACTCCTGGCCTCAAGTGATGCTTCCACCTCTGCCTCCTGAAGTTCTGGGATTACAGGTGTGAGCTACTGTGCTCAGCCCGACTTCTCCAATATTTAACTACCCAAATCCTGAAGGAAACTCCATTTGATTATAAGTTTTTACTTTAAAAATTGGATTCTGATTGCTAATATTTTAAAATTTTTGTGTCAATATTTCATAAGTAAGGTTGATCTGAAGGTTTCTATTTGGTGTGTAATCTTTGTCAGCATTTGACAGAAATGACACACTTGCTTCACAGAAATATTTTGGAAATTTTCCTTCCTTTTCAATGTTCTGGAATGGTTTGAGAACAATCAGTATTATGTGATCTTCAGAGGTTTGGTTTAATTTCTCTATGAAACTATGTGGACCATATATTTTGGAGCTCTTTAGTTATTTTTTCTGTTTCTTCTATGGTCATTGGTCCCCTTAGACTTTCTGTCTTCACTAGAGTCAATATAGAAAAGTTATATTTTTCTAGAAAATTAAAAGTTTCTTTTAGGTTTTCTAATTATTTGCATAGAGTTCTAGTTTTTCTAATTTATTTGCATAGAGTTGTGTAAAATTGTCTTCTGACTTTGTAAAATTTCCATGTTTTGATAGTTGTTTTTCCCTTGATTTTTTTTTTTTTTTTTTT
>VBSM01002153.1:22916777-22957091 GCA_008086735.1 Cheirogaleus medius
ACTAAGCAGGTTTTGTTAACCAAATAAAGTGTGGTTTACTTCCCAACCTGATTCAGGTATAGCATTAACATCACCTAAACGATAGAAAGCCCCCATCTTAACTCAAACATCTAGCAGATCCCTATCTTAACTTGAAACATTCTCCTGTCTGGACCTCCCAGAGTGCTCACACCTTTATCTTAAATTACGCATTTCCTTTCTGGTCTTTTAGATAAAGCCTAACTCTCTCAGCCAAAGAATCTTTAAACCCACCTATAACCTGTGAGCCCCCGCCCTCCCCACACACGCTTGGAGATGTCCCATCTTTTTGGGCCAAACCAATGTATGCCTCTCATGTATTGATTTATGACTTTACCTGTAACCCCTGTCTCTCTGAAATGTATAAAACCAAACTGTAACCCAGCCACAGCAAGCCCACTTGCTCAAGGCTTCTTGGGAGTGGCTCCTGGCCATGGTCCTCAAATTTGGCTCAGAATAAACGTCTTTCAAATATTTCAGTTTGGATTTTTCTGTCCACAACAGGTTCCTCCCGGGTAAAGATTGAGAAAGGCTGCCTCTGATTCCTCACCTATGAAACGGGGATAATCACACCTATTTGCGGGGCTTGTCATCAGGACTGAAGGAGAGGCCTTTATTTAAAAATAAAATTCTTATCACAAAACCACCCAGCGCCAGGTCTAGGTCGGACTTCTGAGCTCCGGGCAGCCATAACCCACAAGATGGCGCAGGGCAGGGGATCGATCAGACGAGGTTCGTGTGGGGCCCGAGGGTCACCGTCAGTGGAGTACGTGGGAGGGGGCGCGTCCTCCGGCAGACCGCTGACGCTGCAGAGGTGTCGGGATCAGGCCACGGCGCCATGTCCTGCCTGCCCACGCCAGCCTCCTGTGGCCGGGCCGTGGCTAGAAGCGCGTCCGGCTGACCGGAAGCGCGGTGATGCGGTGGCTTCTGGGAGTTGTAGTGCCTCCTGCCGGGAGGGGGTCTCTTACGCAGTGTTTTGGGGTGTTGGACTGGGACGTGCGTACTTCCGCACCACGCCGTTCCCACGGCGACCGTGGTACCTTGGACCAGCGCTGTCCTAAAGCCCTCGTGTAGCGTCGGGGAGGCGGTGCCTCGGCTCCCGGCTGCTTTTAGAGCGCGAGCGTGGCCGGACCCACTTGCTGCAGAGCCAGCACGGCGCGAGTACGGGCTGGGCGTGGGCTCACAGACGTTCTCGCAGGGTGTCGGGGTGCCGGCGAGTTGGGCTTGGGGACGCTACAGGTAGGGGGTCCGAGAGCAGCGGCAGACCTAGCATCTCACGGCTCCTCTCTCCTCTCGCAGCTCTGCCTCGTCGGAGCCTACCGTCCTGGAGGCTGGAGCAGGGGACCCCGAGGTGACAGCCTGGACACAGGTGAGTTGGGGGCTCCCAGAGGACCCCGCTCTTGCCCAGGGTGGGTTCGTTCCCGCCCCTTGACCTGGAGCTTCTCCACCCGTCTGGGTCCCTGAACTCCACTCCACTTGTGCCTCCTCCCCTACACTCATGCCAAGTCTCTGGGTGGCAGGAGGGACCGCTGGGGAAAGCTCCCTTTCTCTCCAACCTTCCGTGGCTCCCGCAGACCCCACGTTGCGGTGGGCAGTAGGCACTGAGAGCGAGGGCCACGGAGCATGTGAGATGGTTGTTATTACAGGGGTCTCTGGGCATTGGACAGACGTTTGCCGAGTGCCTGAGTCAGGTGCTGGGGAAGCAGAGGACTGGGTCCCATCCTCGGCTGGAGTCCCGTAGAGATGCCTGTCACGTTAACACGTAGGGGTGACTAAGGGGCAGGCGTCCTGAGAGTTGTCCCGGCTGGGCGCAGTCACATCCAGGGGAGGGAGGGTCGCTTCGGACGGGGACAGGGGTGGCTTCAGGTCAGATTAAATAAAACTAAGGTCTGGGTAGGCGAAAGGGGCAAAAGGGAATTCCGGGACAAGGGAGCCGCATTTGTAAGGGGTAAGAGGCTCTAGACTGGCCCGAACGTGGTCCTGCTGGGCTGCGCTCGGGACGCGGTCACAGCGCACAGCTCGGTCGCAGCGTGGAGGTGCGAGGGCTGGACAGGGCGGCGAGAACGTCGAGCGGGGAGATAGGGCGCAGGGCGGGAAGCACCTGGCCCGGGTGACGCGGGCGGGACATTGTGAGCGCAGCGTCTTCAGACTGCCGGGGAAGGGAGGCGGCTGGGACAGTTCAGTGTAGACTGTTCTTTTCCAGCACATGGTGAAGGGAGGAGCGCGACAGGGTGGGCTGTGATGCAGAGATGAGGAAGATTTGTCTTTGATTTTTGTTTTAAGATGCAACAGACTTCAGTTTGGGGGAAAAATGAGACTGGTACTATGATTTTAAATCTCGGTAAGGCCAAATGTGTCCGTGTTTTCCATCATGACTTTTGCTTGGGTCTTACCGGAGGAGATTTCCCTACTACACGTCTATAGTTCTTTTTTACTATTTTTAATTAGTTATATTAGAAAATATCTAACTTTAGAAAAGTTTAAAAGAAAGAAACCTTCGTACTCATCCAGACTGAGCAAATGTTAAAAGTGTGCCTGCTTCAGATTTTCTAAAGAACTAAAACATTATAAATAAATGCCACTGGTGTCTCTTTGTACTGTTCCCTCAGAGGTAGCAACTCCTAAAAGCGCTGTGTATCCTTCTATGTTTATGTTTACTTACTAGGTGTGAATGTAACAATGAACAGTATATAAAATTGTTTTGTGTGTTTATCACCTTTGCCTATATTTCTTTTGGGCTGTTCTTTTCTTATTTTTAGTATTTTTTCATATGTTCTAGATATAAATCCATTTTGGCTCATACACATTGCCGAAATTTTGAATAGAATTTGATAAAATTCCTGGTGTTTCTCTGGGTGTATTTTTTAGTATGGATCCATATCATTTAGTGTTCAGTGGTTTATTTCTGTTTGTCAGTCAATTTTAGTAATTTATGTTTTTCTAGATAATTGCCCCATTTAATTTAAATTTATGGCATTAAGTGCTTTATAGTAATCTCATATTTAAGAAACTCTATTACATCTGAAATTGTCTCCTTTTTCACATCCAAAGTGGGTTTTTTTTGCCTTCTCTTGATCAATTGTGCCTTATTTGTCTATTAGTTTTAAGCAATTAATTTTTAGTTTTAAAATTATTAAATATTTGTTTTAAATAATTCATTTAAGTCAGTTTTAAATTAATAAAATACTAATTATTTTCTTAGTTTTAATAAAAACCTTCCCAAGAATTGATTTTAGTTTTTCCTTTTAACTTATTATTATAACCCTAAGATATATATTAAATAAATGACTGAAAATTAATGACATTGAACTCAGGAGGGGAACATAGAAAAAAGGAGTAACTCCCCCTAAAAGTATGAGCAGAAATTTAAAAAGAAGAAATTACAGAAATAATATAGAAGGTTAAAAAAATTCCTGCCACAAATGTATTATTATCTGGATCTAATGAGACATTAAATAAACCTAAACTGAGGAACATTCTACAGGATAACTGGTCTGTAACTCTTCTAAAAATATCGGTGTTATGAAAGACAAAGGTTGAAGAAATGTTCCAGACTAAAGGAGACCAAAGGACATGAAAAGAGATGCAGTGGAGGATCTGAGATTCCATTTAGTGAGAAAGGATAATTTGGGGACAGCTAGTGAGATCTGTGGCTTAGACAGTGGCATTGTATCCGTGCTCACTTCCTGATTCTGATCATGATGCTGGGGTTGTGTGATAGAATGCCCTTGTTTTGGGGAAGTGCACACTGAAGTATTTACTTATACACACACACACACACACACAGCAGAAAGAGAAGGATAAGTAAGTTGATACGTAAGTGAACCAAAGATGGCCTCTGTGTAGTGACCCCCTAGGTGGTTCCTTCACAGGAGGCTGAGACCCATCAGCTCAAAAGCCCACCCACACTAAACTCGAAGTTCAAAACACCAATTGTTTTAATCATAGCCCAGATATAGGCAGATTTTGGGTCATTTAGAGCTCTCAGTCTTTGCATACTCCAAGAAACTGAACCTGACATCTGCCTGCCATAAATAAGACCCCAACAGCTCTGACCCAGAGATACCTAGGAGTTGCCTTGCCCTCTCCCATTTTTGGATAGTAGCCACCTGGCCACAGCCCCATCTGCGCAAAACCTCATCCAGCTGACACTCGCAGTGGTCCTGCCACCTCATGAAGGAATCTTCTTCATCAGTGCTGAAATCCCTCCAACCCCCTGCGCAAATGTGGTAAAACATTAGTATTTGGGATATCTAGAGGAAGGGTTTTCAGGAATTCTTTGTAATATTCTTGAGATTTTCCTTTCAGTCTAAAGTTGTGCACAAATTAAAAATAACCTAAAAAGAAAAACCAAAATCAATTCTCCAAAAGGATTTGTTAAAACTAATAAAATAATTTGTTTGTATTTAAAACTAATAAAATAGACAAATTTTGAGCCCGATTGATGGAAGGGAAGGCAGAAATAAACCATTTTTACACATGGAAAGGGACATAATTTCAGATTGAGTTTTTTTTAAAATTATAAGAGATTACTATAAATTTGAAATTAAATGGGACAATTTTCTAGAAAAATATAAATTACTGAACTTGACTGATAAACAGAAAACCCAAATAAACCACTTACACACGTTACAAAAATCTTGTAAAATTTGATAAAATTCCTTAAACACGTGGGCCTGGTGTTTCTTTGATGGGAATATTTTTGAGCATGGATTCATTTCATTTAATGTTTAGTGGTTTAGGTATATTTTGCATTCTTTTTATTACTTTATAATTTTATTGCTTTTTGTTATTGGAGAATGGGGTGTATGCCACATATATTTTTTCTTTTGGTATTGAGGTTTTTTTTTTTAGCTTGTCAATTTTTATAAATATTCTATATGTGCTTAAGGAGAATATATTCTCCAATTATTGAGTGCATTCTTCTGTCTGTATCCGATAGATCAAGCTTTTAAGTTGTTGTTCATATCTTGTCTATCCTTACTATTTTTTTGTATTCTAGATCTTAGTTTCTAAAAAATGTATATTAAAATCTTTTACTGTGAGAGAGGATTCATCAGTTTCTCCTCATCGTGTCTTTTTTTGTTTTTTATACATTTGTGGCACATGCAGATCTAAGATGGAGTTAGCGTCTGTTCATAGCTTTGTCTCTTTGCAGTGGGTTGTATTTTCTTGCTCTTTGCATGTCTTTTTTTTTTTTCTCGAAGGCTAGATGCTGTGCGTAGAACAGTGGAGACTAGGACGTGGGCACGATTGTGCTGGGCCATTGCTGCTGGGAGCCAGGGAGGCCAGGAGGGTGATTGCGCCTGGTCCAGCCAGGAGTCAGTGGGCAGTGGGCTTGTTGCTATGGCTACCTCCAGTGGCACCCTAGCTTCACAGTTCTGTAGCATTACCCTGTGCTTTGAGTGGGCCCTTTAGCTCTTGAATCTCTCCTTGTGCTGGCAGCTGTCACTTGCTTCTGGGTGATTGCTAGCTTGGCGGTAGAGGTGTGGGCCCTGGGTCTCTCAGTCTCAGTGATCCTGCCCCTCCCTTAGTGATAGGAGACCTCTAAGCCTGAGCCCAGGACATATTCCTGACCCTCTCCCATGGGGAAATGCAGAGGGTCTCACCTGTCTTTGGGGGCAGCAGGGTTGGCTGCTGTTCTCCCAGCAGCTTAAGGCTTTGGTTCCTCAGAAGAGAAAATTCTGGATAGGGCTTCATGTGTTTCCCTCTGTGGCAGCCACACCCTCCTCCAGACCTTCACTCCCAGGGAGTCTCTCTGGTCCCCTGTTCAGCCCCGATCTTTCTTATGAGCACCCCGAGAAGACCTGTGCTCGTTTTCTATTGCTGTGTAAGCGATGGCCACAAATCTAGTGATTGAAAACCACACCCATTTGCTAGTTCACAGTTCCGCAGGTCAGAAGTCGGGGCAGGCTTGGCTAGGTTCTATGCTCACAGTGTTACCAGGCTAAAATCACGGTGTTAGACAAGCTGGGCTCTTATTCAAGGCTCCAAGGAAGACTGTTTCCAGGTGTGTTTGGATGGTTAGCAGAATGTGGTTTTAGGCCTCAGGTCCCTGATTCCTTGCTGGCTGTCAGTGTGCAGGGGCTCTCTCAGCTCCTTAAGGCCACCTGCTTTCCTTCTCATGGGGTCTCTTGTCTTTTCAGAGCCAGAAACAGAGCATTGACCCCGTCTCAGGTTTCCAGTCTCTCTGATTTTCCCTTCCACCACCAGTCAGTTTCCGACTCAGAGGTAAAGTATCTGCTGACGTTTCCGTGGGAGCCTCACCATGTCGTTTTATTTTCAGGTTTTCCTAGCATCTTTGCAAAAGCTTAGGATCAACTTTGTAGCTAAGGCGGCTCCCTCCTCCCTGCATAGCCAAGCTTGTTTCTACCCCACAGAGAGTCTCAGAGGCTGAAGCCGAGCCTCCAACTGAAGGTAAGTTCTCAGCAGGACAGCAAAGCTTTGGCAACCAAGTGAATTTGCCCAAGTTTTCAAGACCCAGGCATACCAGGAATGAAATAATTCTTGTAAAGACCACACCCCGGGGAGCAGGAATCTACTTTGGAAAGCAAGATGCCTGTTCCGAGTCCTGTTTATGTAGCTTAAGGCCAAAGCTAGAGAGTCACCCAGAGGGGTGACAGCAGCTCCTGGGGTCAGAGAACCTGAAACAGCCCTTGGCCCACTTGCTGGTGGAGCAACTTCGGGCAATATCACATCAAGGGATCATCTGGGATTTAGTTTAGTGGAAAGTTTGCTAGGAGGAGATAGGGCATCTTGCTTTAGGGTACACGAGGGCATGGGCTAGGAGCCAGAAGATCTCCCCGACACTAGGAGGAAACCCCCACCCAGTCTCTAAACTCACACACAGTTACTTTCACCCTCTCCTGTCTGCATAGCTAGAACACTATCTCTGTGCATGCCACGGCCACCTCCATACTTGGTTTTTAGCAAGATCTGAACCCCCTTATACTATAGTCAAGGCATAGAAGTTGCTTTCTTAACCTAAGAGTTTTCTGTTTTTCCTTCTCATGTTAAAGACTAAAGAAAATGGGCGTGAGAGGTGTTCAGAGCCACCCAATTCACTAGAGGCTGAGCCAGCACTAGCGCCCAGGGCTCCTGTCCGCCAGGCAGGGGCTTCTTCCACTGTTCCACAATTCAGCGCTAAAACTTGCCCCTTCCCACCTTCTGCTCCTTCAGACCTCCTCATGGATTTCCTTCTTCCAGGGGAAGGACTTTGATAGGAGCTCATGGGGAGAAAACACAGTAAGATGATGTATGTATGTTTTTATGAAATATAAACAATGAGCACATGTTTATTAAAAAAATTAGAAAATGCCACTGTGTTAAAAGAAAAAAACCTTACCATGTGAAGATAACCACTGTTAACATTATTAACATGTATTAAACCTTCAGAATTTTTTCTTTATAGATATATGCTTATGAAAACCCATTAAATGTGCTGTGGTCAATGTATACAAACGGGAAATGGAGTAAAGTGTCTCCAGCTACTGTTTTTGACCCACACTGTCGGGCCTACCTTCCTGTATTTAGTTTCCTGGGGCTGCTGTAACAAAGCACCACACACTGATAAATTTATTGTCCCACGGTGCTGGAGGCTACAAGTCCAAGATCAGGGTGTCGGTAGAGTTGGTTCCTTCTGAGGCCACGAGGGGAGAATCTGCTCCAGGCCTGGCCCTTCGCTTCTGGTGGCTGCTGGCAGTCTCTGGTGTTCCATGGCTTGTAGATGCATTACCTGGACTTCTGCCTCCCTCCTCACCTAGTGTTCTCCCTCTGTGAGTCTGTGTCCAAATTTCCCCTTCTGATGAGGGCACCAGTCATATTGCATTAGGGCCCCCCCTAATGACCTCACTATATCTCCATCACCTCTGTAAAGACCCTGTCTCCAAAGTCACATTCTGAGGACCTGGGGGTTAGGACTTTGGCATGTCTTTTTTTTGGGGGGGGGGGCAGGTGATGGACACAATTGAACCCGTAGCATTTCTCTAGCAGAATGGTATTCAGGGAGACCCCGTAGCTGCTCTGTCACTTCAGGTTACGATGGAGGGTTGCCTCACCTTGGTTGCTGAAAGTCTCCTCGAACATTTTGCTCATGTCCAGTTTCAAGCTTCTCTCCTCCTCCCTGCAAGAGCTGCGGGCCTGGGACCTGCCCAGGGAAAGGACCTGCAGTCTGTTCTTTCACCACCTGTGCCATCCCTGCCCCTCCTCGGCCTTTAACTCTTCCTTCTTTTTTAGGCTTTCTCCTCCAGGCTCAGGCTACGAGGAATGGGAAATAGAGGAAAGGGGCACAGCTTTTCCCTTGCTTGGTGCTGTAGCTCCCCCTTGCCTGTCATGGGCTGCCTTCACTTATGTGGGAGGGCACGTGGTGGCTCTCTGTTGGGTCACAGCCTGTGACACCAGCAGGGGACTCTCCAGCAGACTTTGTGGGCCCCCACCCCCCAGTTCCTGCCTCAGTGGTGCCCACCCATCAGGGCTGGCTCCCCTTCCCCAGCAGCAGCCTGCTAGTCAGCGTCCTCCCATTTGGTTTCCTTGCATCCTCTCAACCCCCAGGAAACTCTTGCATCTTCATTCTAACAAATGCTGGGAATGCAGGGGCTCCCCTCTGGACCCCCTCGCCTCCCTGCCCTAGTGTTAGCCCTTTCCCCTGGCAGGCACCCTCCCACCTCCTTGACTGGCTTTCTTGGAGCGCCCCTCCCTTGGCTGGGGAGGGGAGGAAAAACCCGCCTTCGATAGACTACTCTTTCCATAGACAACCCTTCTTTAATTATTTTCCCCTCCCAAAGGAAGGAATTTGTTAAAGTATGTCTAACAGCTCCTCCTTAGAATTTAGGGTATTGGGATTTAGCTAAAATTCCAAGGTACCTAGAAAAATCCCATGCAATCTCCTGTTGCCCATCTGTGAATCATACTCATGTACCTTGCTTTTTTTTTTTTTTTTTACCTACTGGTATTGCTGGAAGATCTTCCCATGTCACATATATTTTAAATTGATTCATAGCTTGGCATGCTTTGATTGTTTCATAATTTTTTAACCAGTCTCTATTTTTAAGCTTTTAGATAGTATCCAGTTTTTTAAAAAATACCCTCAGAATTCTTTGTGGAGTTACTGTAATTCCACAGTTTTAATGTCTCTGCAGAATTCTTGGATCCAACGCAGGGCTCAAAACCACCTGACCTGGGTGATCTTGCTGACTCTGGCCTGTCTGTCCTGAAGGGAGCACTCCTGAGGTTAGCCTTGGGTCTGCTCAGGAGAGAGGGGTGTGGGGCCAGCTGGTGCTTCTGGCTGCAGCACGTTTGTTTCTGAGCCCTCCTGCTCCCTAGGAAGTGAGGAAAGGAGGGGAGGGCACCAAAATCCTCAAATCTGGCCCCATATTTTTTGTAGGTGGCAGAGCCAGACCAGGACCACTTCCTGGGCAGAGATCAGCCCGATTTAGCCAGACTGATTCTTAATAAGTTACTTTTCACAAACTTTAACCATGAGAGGACAAAACTTAGCGGGCTTTGTGGATAGAATTGAGAGGCCCATGTTAATAAACCCCCCCGTTGTCTCAGCTAACCTCCATTTAATGACCTCTGCCTGTAAGAACCCATTTTTATATTTTCCCATGAATGTCCTCAACGCCAAGGGCAGGGCTGGTGGTAGAAGCTTTTGGTTGGAAGATTGGTAGGCTATACATATTTTTAAAATAACTTTAAAAAATGATCATACCTGAAATATCTGTTTGTCATAGAAAAGCTCAGAAATTCATCTAAGTACAAAGAAGAAAATTTAAACGTGATTGCTATCTTACTCCCCAAAGCTAACTACTACCAGCATTTTGTCTTACATTGTTCAGACGTTATCTCGTGAGCCTGCGGGTGTGTGTCTGTGTATTGGATCGGATAGTTTTCTCCTACGTTTTCAAGTGTCAGTATGCGGTCAAATAGTTTCCTATGGTTTTCTTTTTATTCACTACATGTTTTTTTCCCTTTGGATGTTGTATATTTATTTAACTAGTCCTCTAAAGTTGGATATTTAGTTATTTCTGTTTTTTTCAGGGTTTTACCAAACTGTAAATAAATCTCTTGGCAACTAAATCTTTGCCCGAACTCATGATTGTTTCTTCAGAATAAATTCCTGTTAATTATATTTCTGGGGGTGTGTGTGTGTGGGTGGGGGGGTTGTAGTAAATTGCGTGTTGATTACCGAGACACGGATATACATATTCAATAAGTGGAAAAAAAAGAAAAAGTCAAGTTCAAGCCTCACAAGATTAGGTCCCCATCACATTCTGAAGGTGAGGACTTCGCTCTGATGATGGGGCTCCTTTGGGCCTCTTTACACGTGTGCCTGGGGTGTCCCGGCAGTCGCTTGGGAGGCCACCAGGCACGCCTGGCCTCTCACATCCTCTCTCCCCCACCCCGATGTCTACCTTCACAGGTGTCTGTTTTCCCAGAACAGCAGAGAAGAACCATGTCACAGGTGAGTGTGGCATTTCCTTATACTACACTTTGTTTTGCCAGAGATTTCAGGATGCTTATAAGAAGGTATCCAATAAAACAAAATGCAAACAGAAATCAGGATCAGTGAAACTATGAAGGGAATGGGAGGTCAAGATGTAGAAAAGGCAGGGTGGATACACTGCAGAGGCTGTTGGACTTATTAGGCGCCCTGAAAATTTATGTCTGACATTTCTGTCACTTTAAAAAGGTAGGAGAATTCTATCTAATATATGACTTGTGTCGTCTGTTTTGGACAAGCACGTCAACTTCTCAGGGGAAATAAAGCTTTTTCAGGCATTTAGAAATTTATTTGATGGATCTTCGTATTCGAGATGTAGCAGGCGGGTTCCTCAATAATAACAACCTTGAAAGAAACACAACAGCAAATCTCTTGTGACTTTTCCCCCCTGTATAAACAGTAGATATTATGCCAAAGCAGACATCTGTGATTCTAGTTGTTCAGGGATTCAAAACACTCAGGTCTACAGAGACAGCCTCTTATAGTTCAAACTGTCCTAGATACACCACCACGTTATCTAGAGGAATGAATGAATTACACATTCAGATTATTTTCCATAATGATTTTTGACTCAGATGGAGAGCGAACTGCTCAAAGTTTCAGTCTTTGACAGAAGAATGAAGGGAAGAGGATCCGAGATCTTCTAGCTTTTTCTCCTCGAGTCTGAAGAGGTGATCTCCCCTCTCTTTGTGGGGCTTGGTCCTCACTCATCTGCCCTTGGTCTCCTTTGAGTCATTTCTCACTTGTCTGTTATTTTTCTTTGGATATCGGTGACTTTGTGTTTTCAGGGAGTCTGTCCACGTTCTCAGATTCCTCCACTCCTTGCCCCGGGTTCTAGGAACGCGTGAATGTGGAGTGCGCTGGTCAGAACCCTTGAAGTTATGCAAGAGCCAGAAACCCAACTAGAACTAGGTTAGGATTGGGAAAAAAAATCTTACAAGGCAGGCAGCACCCTGAACTTTGGAAGAGCAGGTTTTTTGCAGGGATCAGAGGCCCTCGCACCCAGGAACCCAGCTATCCTCAGGTGCCTTTCTTGTTCCTTTGTCCCTGCGTCTGTGACTTCCTTCTCATGCCGACTTTGTCCATGTGGCCAGAAAAAGCGCAGCTGCAGCCTACCCCCTCACATTTACATGTTCTGCCTTGGAAAGGGGCCAAGTCTCCTTTCGTAGATCCAGTTTGAAAGGTCTTGGGGAAAGATTTGTTTGGTCCAGCTCAGTTCAGGTTTAGGCCCTCTCTGTCCAGTCAGCTGTGCTCAGGGGCTGTGGCCACTATGGGGAGCTCCCAGGAGCACCTCGTGCTAGGTGGGGGCAGGAGGGGGTCAGTTCCAGAGGAAGATGAGGCCTCGTGGACAAACACCACAACCGTCCACTCCAGGAAGGAGAGCATTCCCAGGGTCTTGGTTTCTATGTCTGTGCTTACTAAAGCCAGGGCTAGCTGGATGTTTGACACCAGAAACCTCTCAGGCCAGTATGAGAGATTGAAAATGAAGTGGTGGCTCCACACTCAGCCTTCCCAGAGGAGAGGGCTGATTCCACCTGTCTGTGAACCTGGAAGCTGGAGGTTTCATTCGGTGTCTTTCTTGAAAGCTATTGTTCTTTAGGAAACGAAGTCTCACTGGGAACTCTCCCTGGTAGTGCATTCTGTAATAAAGGTAATAGCAAAAGTTATAAAACTCTGTTGAGCACTTACATGCTGGTTTCTGTGCTTTTTCATATATTATTTCACAAATAAACCTTTGAAGAGAGGGTATTATATGTAACCTATCTCTTCCCGTTTTACAGATGGACAAACTGAGTATAGAGACGTTAAACAAATTGCCTGAGGTCTCACGTCTATTAGGCTGAATGCAGACAGACTATAGAACTGGGCCCTTAATGACTGATCTGAACTGTGGTTTTAACTACCAATGCCTTGTGCCCAGCAAAGGAATACACTAGTATTTGTGCAGTTTAGACCACACTGTCCAATAAGGTAGCCATTAGCCATGCGTGGCTACCAAGCACCTGAAATGTGGTTAGTGTTACTGAGGACCTGAATTTTTAATTGACATTTAAATTTTAAAACTGGGCCAGGCACAGTGGCTCACACCTGTAATCCCAGCATGTTGGGAGGCCAGGATGGAAGGATCACTTGAGGCCAGGAGTTCAAGACCAGCCTGGGCAACATGAAGAGACCTCGTCTCTATAAAAAATAGAAAAATTAGCCAGTCATGGTGGTATGTGCCTGTAGTCCCAGCTACTGGGGAGGCTGAAGTAGGAGGATCGCTTGGGCCTCAGAGTGTGAGGCTGCAGTGAGCTATGATCATGACACTGTACTCCCAGGCTGGGCAACAGAACAAGATACCATCTCTAAAAAAAAAAATAAAAGTTTTAAAACTGAACCACAGGAAAATATTTTTCTGTTAAATACCACTTTATCATTTTGATGGGACTGCATTTTATTACAAACATTTAAAATATGATGTCTTAATTGAGATGTGCTATAAGTATAAAATATACTCCAGATTTTGAAGATGTGGTATGAAAAAAATAAAAAACATATCAGTGATTTTAAAAATAATGCATATATGTCAAAATGATATTTTGGATATGTCGCATTACATAAAAGATATTAAGGATAATTTTACCTGTTTCTCTTTTTTACTTTTAGGAAAATCTGACTACTAGAAAATTTTAACACATTGACTGCCACACTAGACAAAATTTCTTTGGGGCCACAGTGTTTTGTTACGAAAACATAATAAAAACTTCGAAAACAAGACAATCCTTTCTAATTTAAGGAAAAATTTATTTTTAATTGTTTTTTGTTTGTGAGTTATATGCAACTTGAAAAATAGTTCCCATGGCTCCCAAGGTGAAGAGACGTGTGAGTTACACTTGCTCCACGAGGCCCCGGGCTCAAAACTAGCATGAGTTAAATACAACTCACTGGCAGTTAATGTGTTAAGTCACACACCTGGCTGGCTCATGTTCTATAGTTCTGTGGGACAAGAGATTTAGTGTGTGATAGGTCAATGTTGATTTAAGAAGTCACTGGCTTAAGCAGACTTTAGCCCTTGGTCACAAGTGTGCTAGAGATCAGGGCATTGGCTTGGAAGGGAGCCAGGCTCCTTAGCATGGTCTGGGCTCTGCTGTCCTTTCTGGCCCCCTCCCTGCCTTCCGCTGCTGCTGCAAGGCCTTGTGCTGTTTCCTGTCCCTCTGCTGCCTTCTTTTCTCATCCCACTGTCAGGAACACTTTGGGCCACCCCTTTGCCTATACATGTCCTGCCCATCCTTCCTCTCCCTGCTGATGCCAGGTTTCCAGGGTGCCTTCCCCTGACCTCTGTTGCTGTGAGGAAGCCCCCCCCCACTTATCTGCATAGCACTTAATGCACTCCCCCTTATTTATCATGTGATATGAGAATCCCCGAACAATATAATTTTACTGTTTCATCTTTTTAACACTTCAATCTTAATTGGATTTAGAGTTCTTTTAGTCAAGGTTATGGGGTAGATACCTAACTTGATTTTTTCAGATGTCCATTGCCCCAGCCACAAGATTGCATTATTTTGCAAACACTGGAAATGCATTCCGTGTGATGTGATAAATTCCGACAGAGTTCTAGGTCTGTTTCTTTATTTATTATTTGTTGATTTGTTCCTGTTCCAAATTCATGCTGTTCTTATTCCTGAAACTTCATATTGTCTTTTGCTTTCTGGAACACAACCCCTCTAGTGCGGTCGGCCCTCTGTATTCAAGCATCTGCGAATTCAACCAAGCACAGATGGAAAACATTGCAGCATTCTTGGGCTCCTTAGGGCTGACGGTGGGACTTGATTATCTGGGTATGGGGGGCTGTCCTAGACAAATCCCCTGCAGATACCACAGGATGACTGTATTCTGGTTTTTTTCTCAAAATCATTTTGCTATTCAGCATTTTTTTTTTTTTTTGGATTGGAGGAGTGGTCGGGCAGGGATCTTTTTTTAATCTTGAAAAATTAAGAAAAAATGCATAGGTACAAAGGATAATATATCAAGAGACCTTATACCTGTCAGTCAAAATGACTAAATGTTAAGATTCTGTCACATTGCTTTCAGATCTTTCATTTTAAAAGAAACCATTTTAGGCAATAATAACTGCAGCTGACACTGAAGACTATAGTAACAAGTATTCTATGTGTGTTGACTCCTTTAATAGGCAACATTCTAGGAGATAGTTATGAATACGTCGTTCCTGTTTTGCAAAGGAAGAAATTAAGGCCCAGAGAGGGTAACTTGTGTAAGGCTACACAGCTAACAAGTGGCAGGGCTGGGATTTGAACCCAGGCAGTCTCTCTTCAGAGGCTGTGCCCTTAGCGTGTGCTAGTCTGTTTCTCAGCTGACATGCTCTGTCCTTTTTTCCCATTCAATATGTTCCTTCTTTCACTGACACAAATGCTTCTGTGATTTTATATTTTTCTGCCCATATTTTTAATATTTTTATTGCATAGATAGGCATCTATGAACAATCTATTACAGAGTTTGCAGTGGTTTTAAATTTTCATAAATTGTATCATTGTAATATCCGGCAGTGTACTATTTTCACCTACCATTGTGTTTCCAAGAGTGGTCAAGGTCAGGTTCTTTCATTTTAGCCCCCATATTCTATGCATTCTTTCTAGCCCCTGTAGATTGAGATAGTACTGTCTTTTCATCTTTTGTTATTGCAAACGATGCCGTCATTGTCATCTCTGTTCAGCTCCCTCTTTGGGCAACCAGCATTGTGAGGGTTTAGGGAGGATACACCTGAAATCAGAAACCTTGGCGTTTCTCTATTGCTAGTTGTTACCAAGTTGCTCTCCGTGGTACGTGCATCCGTGTACGCTGCCACCGTGGGGTTCGAGCTTCCCTTTTCCCCACATTCTTGGGAACTCTTGGTTCTTCACTGTGAAATACCTTGAAAATGCTGATTGGAGAGATGCAAAATGGGTTTCTGGGTTTTTACTTTGAAAAATTGCATTTTTCCTGTTACTATTAACAGTTACATTGAACACCATTTTATTTATTCTTTTTTCTATGAATTGACTGTTCCGTCCTTTATGCATTTTTCTGTAGAGTTGCTTGTCCTTTTCTTATTGGTATGTAGGAGTTCCTGTTTCCAATTCTAATCCTTTGTCACTTATATTCTTTAAAATTTGGTGGGTTTTTTTCTTTTATTTTAACTTTTATTAAAGTGGCATCTGTATAAATTATGATATAGATAAAACTGCCCACCTTGTATGATCTTTGTCTTTTGTGACTTAACTCCTTATTTCTGATCCACAAGGATATTCTCTTTTTTTTCTAATAGATGTAAGTTTAGAAATGTAAAATTTGGGCCTTTGATTCATGGAGAGAAGGGGAGGTTGAGCCAAGCCCTGCACTGTCTGTGGAATCCTTTCTCTGCTCTCCTCTCTCTGCCACCTTAATTGTGACCGTCTCATGTCAAGGATTAGGATTGTGCCCTAATTTATCTCCTACTACTCTCTCTTCCAGTGACCTGCCCCCCACTTCCACATCAGACCATCTTTTGTAGTTTTTCTCTGTAAATATTGTGATGTGGGAGTCCCCATGGCCCACAGGAAAAAAAAACCCTTAATTTTTCCTGTGATCTGCTTATGTGATCTCTCTGTCACACACACCTTATTCCTTACATTGTCACCCTCACCTCTTTGCAGCTCCTACCATACTTTGCAGTGAAGTGACTCCTTTGCTTGTGCCAGGGCTGTTGACAGGAATATCCTCCAAACGTCAGATCACTGTTTATCTTTCATGACTCTGCTCGATGGTGATCTCCCTTGAAGCACTGCGCCTGTGCTGTGCTTAACTACACCGTGTCTCAGCCGTCGTGTGATCTTACTGCACAGCTTTCACGTTCTTCTCGTCCCACCAGACTCTAAGCACCATAGAACAGGAGCCATGTTGTGTTCAGTTCTTGCCCTGAAGCACTTAGTAGGACGCCAGCAGCATGCAGGTCTTCAGTAGATGCTCGCGCACTGAAGGAATGACTGGAGACCCAGTAGTAAGATTCTTTTCTGAGGATCTTTTTTTCACTCTCCCACAAAGTGTAGTACAGAGTTAGGGGTGTGCTAAGCTTCCTGTGTAACTTAACACGGGGAGCCTGACTCCGAAGGTGGTAAGATCATCTCCACGCCTTTGCCATGGTGCTCAGTGCCGACCACTGCAGGTTAATCAGGAACGTGCTTTTCCAGGGGTCACTGTCATTTGGGGACGTGGCTGTGGGCTTCACTCGGAAGGAGTGGCAGCAGCTGGACTCTGCGCAGAGGACCCTGTACCGGGATGTGATGCTGGAGAACTACAGCCACCTGGTCTTCATAGGTGAGGATGGCGTCCCAGTGGTCGGCAGGCTGTGTCTGAGCGCCTTTCCTCGCTCAGTTCTGTAAAACCGCAAAACTTCTTAGATTCTAAAAGCACTTGGCCTTGGGTTTCAGCGGTCAGAGCCTCCATCTCACTAGGATTATTTATGAAGCTACCTCCCAAGTGAGACATCTGTTCTTTGGCCGAGATGTCCCGTCTGTTTGCTTAGTGGGCCTGGCTCGGCACAAATCCCGTAACTATTTTTCATGAACAGGGTGTCAAGTCAGCAAACCAGCCGTGATCTCCAGGTTGGAGCAGGGGAAAGAGCCATGGGTGGAGAAGGAGGAGATGCGCAGGTGGAGCTTCCCAGGTAAGTGAACAGCCTGCAGGAGGTCACAGAGCAGGACCTCGGATGCTTTCTTGTTCCAGGCACCCATTCTTCATGGCCTTGGGGCTCTGCAAGCAGTTGTGGCCATTTGGCCCCAGACCTTGAGATGCCTAAATGATCCTGTCACCTGCGCACACCACTCACTACACAATTACCTTCCTGTCCCTGGATTGTGGAGAAAGCGTCGTCTGTCTTCATTTATCCTTTTATTCTGCCCTGCTGTGTCTACCAAGACTTCGATTGTTCAGTCTTTCTCTAGAATTTGTCTTATGCTTTTCCCCATCGCTATAGAATAGGCTTTCCCATGTGTTCAGGGATTCGTAGCTTTGCCCTATTTTCAAATAGCTGTTATTTTGTGCCACTTATTTTTCTTTTAATCTTCTCTCTTCCTTTCTTTCACTGTGAAATGCCTTAGGAACTTACTTGCTACACCTATATTTCAGTTCCCATCCACTCCTTCACACCTGCAAGCAGGTGACAGCCATTCCTGTCCTTTAGCATGAATTGATGACTTTAAATCACCATTGTGTCCCTTAGAGTTCGCCTTTGTGTTGCATTTACTCATATTGATTGCTGAGTTTCTGCCATAGAAAATGCAGGGGCTGGGTTATTGAAAGCTGGCAGTCTTTTCTGTTAGATGCTAGTTCCTTCTCACATGCTCTGGTTTAGCATAGCTTGGTCACCACAGAATCTTCTCATTGTGCTGTCTTTTCTTTCTCATCCCTGAGGTCCTTTTTAAAAGAATTTCTCTTAATCTCCTATCTTTACTGTTTCTTCTCACATCATTCCCAACTTATTATATGCCTGGAGGATTTAATTACTAGTTGGTTCTTGTGATTCTAATACTGGTTCTAGTTGATCTTAGATGTTAATGCCAACTTTATTTACTTAATGCATCTGGTTTAGCCTTAGTGTGTTACCTTTTATATGACTTTTAAATTTCTCCTCTTTCAAAACCATGTAATATGGTCCCATCTGCCTAATAGTTATAAATGCAGCTTCCCCCATCTCAGTATAACCCTCGGGGAGAGCAGAGCCTTTATTTCATTTGTTCTCATTGCCACGGGAAACTTGCAGTGGGTGCTCACTAAATCCCTCTTTAAGGGAGGGATTTTCCTTTCCTTCCAGGACAGGGATTCTTTGCCAGGCATTTGTTATTAACTGGGGATCCCCATCAGAGTCATGTGGGGAGTTTTAAAAATACCCCCGGCTGGGTCCCACCCCAGACAGTTTGATGGGGGGAGACCAGTAGGTGATGGTCTTTACCTCTTGGGAAGTCAGCAGTTGGGCTCAGGAACTGAGCTTCTAAACAGAGGGGTGGGAGGGGTGCCATAGGTGAGGTAGCAGGTAGAGTTTTTGGTTTAAAATGTAAGTAAAGATACAAGCACATAAGGATCTAAGTACAGAATGAAGACTCTGCCATTTAAGATTTTCAAAGTGGATTCCACAGTGGTGTCGAAACCAACATGTCCAAGAACATACAACATGTGTGGGTTTAGTGGGAGGCTGGTCTGAAGCCGGGCACACGGAAAGGGGCCCAGTGAGGGTCTGGCTATCAGGCAGGTGGGGTGTCCTGAAGGAAGTGGCGGTACAGGCGTCAGAGCAGCAAGGAACCTGATTCTGGGGCTAGGATGGCTTGTACTTACTCTCATGTCCTTCTATTGGACATAATAAAGATGTGTAGGTCCATGGCAGGATAAATCACTGCAGAGTGGACAATGAAGGATGTAATGCTTTGAGAAAATTAACTTGGTATGCAGAATGAAAAGGAACTTAAGGGGGAAAGGACACAGGAAGTGCAGACAGTGATGAGCCTTCCTGTACCCCAGGAATACAGCAAGGGCCTGGCATCGCTTTTACCTCTTTCAGCCTGAGTCCTTTGTTCAGGTTTCTTAAACACTCTTCTCTCTCCACTCCCCTGGAAACCCTAGTCTTTCTTTAATCTTTGCTCAAATTTCCTAAATGCATACCCTCGTCTCCTGCTGGGCTGTCCTTGTCACATCTCCCTCCTCACATGGGGATATGCAAGGCCTGTCATAGCCAATTATGCTGGAACCTTCCCAGCTGTGCACTCAGCAGCGACACTGTGGCAACTAGAAACCAGCCACAGTGGGGGACTGTTTCCACCAGGGAAGTGGGGAGCCACTGCAGATCAGGGGCTCCCCCTTGCACTCCCCCTTGAGCTGGTTCATCAACACGTCCCTGCCTCGAAGCCACTTCCTTCCAGTGTCTCTTGCTGGCTCATTTTGAATTGTCTGTTTCTTCTGCCAGTCTCCTGTGTGAAACTCGATAACAGCAAAGCTACTTACATTCATCGATGTTTTATTCCTTTCCTAAGTCTTGCTTTTTTTCTTTTCAAAATCCAAGTGACTAGAAAGTTGTTGTCATGATTTTAGCCTGGGCAATTAGGCTCAAAAGCACAAAATTAATCCTCCTCCCAAACATTTCTGAAATAATTTAATTTTGTGATATGCTACTAGAAAGATTAACAAGTTTATGTCATTTATTTTTTTTCTAGAAGTTTGTTCAGTTGCTACACAAGTAGGTAGACTACAGGAACACCAAGTCAAACGTTCAAGTGATGCAGGCCTAGCCCAGAAAAATGTGAACAAAAAGGATCTCCAAGGATGCAATGAACTTGGAAAAAGTGCCCATCAGAACACAAATCCCGTCACTTCAGGACAACCAGCCCACACATGTAAGTCGTGTGGAAAGAGTTTGAAATGCAATGTGGACTTTAGTCCTAATGCATACCTTGCAAGAAGGAGATTTGAGTGTGACAGACATGGGAACTTATTTCTCTATTCTAAGCTTGAGACTCCGCATTCTGGAGAGAATCCACGTGAATGTAGCCAGTGTAGAAAAGCTTTAAGCCACGACAAAGCCCTTAATGCAAATCAGGGAAGCAACAGCAGTGAGAAACCCCACACGTGCATCAAGTGTGGAGAAGCCTTCCCCCGCAGGTCACAGCTCATCGTACATCACAGGGTCCACAGGGGTGACAGATCCTATGGGTGCAGCAAGCAGGGGAGTGGGTTCAGCGATCAGGGAAATCACACAAAACAAGGACCCAGTGGAGACAGCAGTCGTGGCAACACGACCTCCCAGAAGATGATTCGTACTGCAGAGAAGCCTTATAAGTGTTCAGAATGTGAGAAAACCTTCTCCCACAAGTCGCGCCTCGTGGAGCACCACCGGTCTCACACTGGGGAAAAGCCCTACGGCTGCCAGGACTGTGGGAAGTCTTTCTCCCGGAAGTCCTGCCTCATCATACACTACAGAATCCACACAGGAGAGAAGCCCTATGGCTGCGGGGAGTGCGGAAAAGCCTTTTTCCAAAAGTCACACCTTATTCTGCATCAGCGCACGCACACGGGTGAGAAGCCCTACGGGTGCAGCGAGTGCGGGAAAGCCTTCTCCCAGAACTCGTGCCTTATCATCCACAAGAGGACTCACCTGGGAAAGAAGCCCTATGCGTGCTCCGAATGCGGGAAGACCTTCTCCCAGAAGGCCAACCTCATCCGGCATCACAGAATTCACACCAGGGAGAAACTGCATGGGTGAGTGCGAGAGCAAGTCGTCATCAAGAAGTCACAAGACATCTGGGAATGAAAACCTGCGGATGTTCTGCGTGTGGAAGAGCCCTGAGCCAGGCAGTCCATCGCCACCATCTGCAGATCGCCACACCAACTTGAAATTCTGACCACCTGGTAGATTAGGGAAAGCTTGTTCTGTTAACACTAATGATGGGGAGGATAATAGTTTGCTGGAGTGATATATTTTTATAGGATATGCTTAATTCTAAAGGGCATTATTATAAGCATCAGAACACTCCCAGAGGTATATAGGAGTTATGTTCCAGAGTGTGCTACATAAAAATAATCTTTATTTTTTAGTTGCACTGGTGAGCTGAACATAATTTTGAATTTGTAGAGATATATACCATAATATATAGAATAATATCGATCAAGACTTTGTATACTAAAGCACACTCTTGTCTTTGTGTTATATATTATACCTGGAACAAGATGAATTTATTACCAAACCAGAGGTCCATCTGCAGCACCACCTGCCATGTGTCCTGCTGTGTGCTGGCAAGTATTCCAGAGCCCCGAGTCTGGAAGCTAGCAATCTCGTGACATCTTCTGCTACCTCTCAATCAACTAGTTTATAAGTTCTGTTTACATGTTAAATGTGTAAGGTTAGGGCTCCCATTTTAGGCAATCTGGTGGACTAAGTGGAAACTCTTCCACTATAAACGCTGGAAGTGATGGGCAACACAAGGCTAATATTGTTTTCAATGTGTAATTCAGCTTGTAAGAAAACAAGAGAAGTTTCCAGATGCCAGCTATGCAGAGGGCACTGAAAACCAGAAATAAAATTTGTGAGTGGATGCTGCAGCTGCACCGTGGGTTTAAGTGTTACAGACCATAGAGGACAAGAAACAGGCCTCCGGGCCACACCAGGCAGGGAGCTGGCCCTGACATAACTCACAAATACAGAACTTTCAAAAGGCTGTAGTACATCCAGGGAGGAGGTAGACCAGACACCAAAAGCTTGTCTGTCTCTTGGGGTAGGGCAAGAGCTTACCTGGTTGAGTCATAAGCTCTGACCTGCATCTCATGTAAGTTAGAATTTTGACTTTGTTCTATTCCTGTCTCAGTAGAAAAACTGAACAATTAACATAGAAATTTGTTGTGATCTTTGAAACAGCTTTCAGAAGCAAACACAAAACATTCTAGGAGGAAGACACCTTCAACTCACGTTTCTCAGGATTCTGACATATAACCTCAAGTGGAGTTCGTATTGTGTGGGGTGGGGTACACGGGAGATGTCTATATGTCCTTCTCAATTGTGCTGTGAACCTGAAATTACTGTAAAAAAGAAAAATAAAGTCTTATCTTGTGCTCTGTCTGGCCTGCTTAGCTATAATTCTTCCCAGCTTCCAGATCAGCTGTGATAGACATATACCTTCTCCAGCCAGGAGGGCAGGTAAGCCGAACTTACCTGCACTGATTCTGCCCCTAAGATTCCTGGTTCCTGCATGGGCCGTTCAGGAAATGTTTTTAGGCTGAGGATGGTCCTTAGTCATATTTTAGGGAAAAGTTCCTCCCATGGAATCTAGGACACTGGCCTCGGAGATATAATCAGATAACAGTCAGGTTTTCTGAATGCAGTTATTTATACCAACTTACACGCCTGTTACTTGCAAGGCCCCTTGGCATTGGTAAGTTGGGCCCCAGAGTTGCCACCTGGGGTCGTTCATCACAGCCAGCTCAGACCCTCTTGAAGAAAAGACTCAGAGGAGTACTCAATCTTGTAGGATTCAAGAGGTGTCCCCAGCCCTATAGTTAGTATATGAGACTCCAGAACTACCCAGGGCTTTTCTATGGTTTATTCGTCTGTCAAATATTTGTTAAGAACTGCCAAGTTCATGGATCTTGAAATAATAGGGTCTATCAGAGATCTAGCTGTAACGAGCTCACAGTCTAAGGAAGATACCAAAATTATTTTTTAGAGTAATAGTGGTCACCGAGATGAGGAAGGAAAGGTACCAAGGAGGGCTTTGCAGAGAAAACGATATCTGGGCTGATCCCTGAGTAGTATAGGAATTGTCATAAGAGAGAGAGGAGTACACAGGGCCATAAAGCAGCCAGAGGAGGGCGTGAGAGTGTGGAAGGCCTGCCTCTGCTCCTGACTCGCATGAATCAGCTGCAGTTTATTTTACATACAGTCGGCCTTCTGCATCCACAGGCTCAATCAACTGCAGATAGAAAAATTATTTTTAAAAATCAAAAATATAAATACAGCATAATGATTAACAGCATTTACATTGTATTAGGTATTATAAGCAATTTAGAGGTGACTTAAGTATATGGGAGAATGTGCATGGGTTATATGCAAATACACCATTTTATATCAGGGACTCGAGCATCTGAGTTTTAGGGGTTTTCTAGAACCAGTCCCCCGTGGACACCAAGGAAAGACTGAATAGTAAAGTGCACACATCTTAAGTGTGCATCTTGATGGAGTTTTACACATGTATACAGCCATATAATTACCACCCAAATTAAGATATAGAATCTCTTCAGTGTCCAGGCAATCTCCCCTGGGCCCCCACCAACCCAGATCCTTAACCCAGGTAGCCACCATTATGCCATCAACCATTAGCCACTGTCATTTTGTCACTGGCCTCAGTTTAGATGAAACCACATGGTAGGTACTCACTGTATCTTGCTTCTTAGACTCCATATTACATCTCTGTTGCCCTTATTTTTTGCTTGTAGCAGCAGTTCATTCTATTTTATTGCTGTGTAGTGTTCCATCGGGTGAATAAGCCATCGGGTGAAAGCAGCCACAAGTTGTTTGCTGTATATTCATGGACATTTTTAATTTCTGTCTATTATAAATAGTGCTGCTAGAAACTTCTTATACATTAATACTCATTTCTCTTCAAAAGTTATTGTGTGGCCAGAGTTTAGAGCAGTGGTTCTCAGCCAGGGGTGGTTTTGCACCCCTCAGGGGACCTTTGGCGATGTTTCTGATCATTGCATCTGGGGGTGGGGGTGGAGGATGCTACTGGCATCTAGTGAGAAGACGCTTGTGGAGCCTGAACCTCTTATAATTAATGCTCCGGAGATGCCCTCACAACCAAGGCCTGTCCAGCTCAAGCCATGAACAGAAGCAGAAGGACCAGGCTAGGGTCAGCTTTTGGAGGTCCTCGTAGGCCTAGGAGTTGGTGGTGGTGCCGGCTGCCGCAAAGCCTGCTCAGGTTTATGTCCAGCAGGCACTGGGGAGCCATGGATGGCTCTGGAAGGGCAAGATTTCCATCAGAGGGGAATGTCTCAGGATGCTACCACCTGGACTCAGCATCAGGTGAGATCAGCTTGCTGGGCCAGCCCCGGGGTCCTCTGGCTGACCATACGTTGCAGGGCCCCCTGCATGTCCCGGTTCCGCAGCGTGTAGATGGCCGGGTAGAGCAGCGGCGTGAGGTTGATGTAGATGAGCGAGACCAGCTTGTCCTCCTCCAGTGAGCGGCTGCTCAGGGGCCTGGCGTACATGGCCGTGGCACAGCCGTAGTGGAGCACAGCCACGGTGAGATGGGACGCCACTGTGTTGAAGGCCTTGCGGCGGCCGGCAGCACCCCCAACCCCCAGGATGACCACCAGCACCCGGGTGTAGGAGAGCAGGATCATGACGAGAGGCAGAACGAGCAGCAGCAGGCAGGCCGCCAGGAGGACGTGCTCCTGCAGGTCCCGGTTCCCACAGGCCAGCAAGAGCACGGCCGGGAGGTCGCAGAAGACGTGGTTGACCAGGCCGCCATGGCAGAAGGGCAGCTGGAATACGGCAGTGGTGAGGCCCAAGGCCAGGATGGAGCCGCCCGCACAGCAGGAGGCCAAAAGGCCCCAGCAGAGGCCAGTGGTCATGAGCTGAGGGTAGTAGAGGGGGTGGCAGATGGCCAGGTAGCGGTCCAGGGCCATGGCGGCCAGCAGCAGGCACTCGGAGCCCCCCAGAGCCACGAAGAGGCCCATCTGGGCGGCGCAGGTGGAGGGGGCGACAGCCTGTCCCCCCGGGGGCAGGAGGAAGCCGGCCAGCATGCGCGGGGTCAGCACCAGCGTGTAGGCCGCCTCCACGGCAGATAGCGCCCCCAGGAAGAAGTACATGGGGGTGCGCAGGGCTGGGGCCACCAGGGCCAGGGCCAGGATGAGCAGGTTCCCCGCCAGCGTGGCCAGGTAGAGCGGCAGGAGGAGGGCAAAGAGCAGCACACGGAGCCCCTGCGGCCACCCGGAGAAGCCCAGGATCACAAACTCCTGTGGGCTCGTCCAGTTGTGCTCAGGCCAGTGGCACATGTTGGGGCCTGGGTGGGAGGGCAGGCAGGAGCACAGGCTGGAGGAGTCACCGTGACACCTGCCTCCCAGAAAAAATGTGTGTCTTTTGCCTCCCTGGGGCCAGGAGCCCCACGCCCAGCCTTCCATGGCCCACCCCCTGCCTCCACATCCCCAGGGACTCATGTCCCCGCTCCAACCCAGGCTGGCTACCCTGCACTTCCCAAGGGCTAACGGCCTCCAGAATTCAGATGCCAGAGCCACTGGCCGCCCCTGCCCTGTGCACCTCCAGGCACCTGCAGACCTGCCCAGCCTCTCCGCCCCACCTCGTCCGTACCCAGGGAGCCAGGCATCCTGCCTCCCGGCCGCAGCAAGGGAAACCGAGCCCCTGGGTGGAAACGTTACTGGAGGGACTCCAGCTCCTCCCCGTGACCTCTGCATGAAGCAGGCAGGTTGCAGGTGACACATATGGCCAGTCCTGCAGACAGAGCCCTGAGGGCTAAGGGGCTGCAGCAATGCTAGAATCTTCTGCTCGTAGAGGCCCATCTGACCCCCTCCACACCTCTCGGCTCTATGCTAATGGACCACGTGTGTCTCTCTTCTCACCCACCCTGGATCGGTTCATTTTTGTTTTCCTTAGCTGGGCTCAGGACAAGCCCATGGTAATCCTGGGTCTGTCATCTCTCTCCCAGTTATGGGGAAAAAAACTACAAGGGAAGAGGGTTCACCCTCTCCACAGGGAACAGCCGTGGGGAAGTACGAGTGTGTCATCCCACGTGAGAAGAGCACCTGCTCCCAACACTCAGGCTACAGTGACGATTCCCAAATCCTTCTGGAAACCGAGTGCCACCCCTGAGCGCACTTCCACCAGCCCTTCCAATCCCGCCTGCCTCGGCTCGATTCTCAGTCATTTCTAACCCAGGCCTCCTCTCTGCCTGGGAGTGGAGCTGGCCCAGTGCCAAAATCGGAAGTCAGGAAGATTCTAGATTAATTCTCTTTCCTGCACCCTTGAGTACGACTGGGCACCACATCCTGTCACATGCACCTCACACCTCCAGAGATTCTCCCCTTTCGTGATACTCATTTTCTCTTCTCTGGTGATTCTGACACATACTCGCTTTTCCACACCACCAACTAGCATGACCTCAACTGCCCTTTCCTCACCATCCGGGTCATGTCCACGCCCCTTAGCGCAGACTCTGGTCTTTCGCAACGCTGCCCCCTGTGTGCACCCCTCACTCCAACTCCCCAGTGCACCTGTCTCTGGACATCCTGGAATTCCCTGGAGTCCCTCATCACCCACCTGGAGAAGTTCTATTCATCCCCGAGGCTGCCCTCCTATGCCACGTCCTGAATGCCGATAGGTGTCACCCTCCAGTCTCACAGTTATGGCAACTCCACTAAACTCAGTTTCCTGGAATCAAAGATTGGAGTTGTATCTGTCTGTGCTATTTGCTGAATTATCTTCAGTAAAGGAATCAGTCAGTCAATCCTCATTTCTCCCAAGTTTGTGCCTCCTCTCAATGTCCCTAATGCTGTCCCTAACAGGGTTTCTGGCCCTATACCCAGAGCCAGAGGCCCCACCCCTGTGCCACAGCTGGTTGCTCCAGATTCTGTTGGATCCTCCCCTAAAAATGCCCCTTGACATTTGCCAACGTTGCCACCAGTCTCAGGTGGGGCGCACGGAATCTATCACCTTAGCGGTCAACACCTCCCCAAACCACTGGAATCACGTCTACCTCCCCACCCCATCATCAAAGGTCAATCATCCCGCCTTTCCCTCGACTCCCTCAACTAACAGGCACATTCTCTTCTCTTCATATACCCCAAGCCTTAAAACTTTACTCCTTTGAAACCCAAACTCCAGCTCACACTCCCTAAGAGGCCTCACCTGGTCAGATGGAAACACTGCTTCAAGGCACTTACATACCTGCACGGCGGGTGTCCATCAACCCCAAGCAGCCAGGTCAGGCTGAGGTTGACATCCCATCATCATCAGAGCCTTGTTATTTAGCCAATAGTTCCTCTTCCAACAGGAGGCTGGTGGTGCGTTGAGGTCAGTTGTGTAGAGCTTAGAACAACAGCCACTGTGTGGAGAACCATGAAATCTGCCCTTGAGCATCTGTGTGAGCGGGGAGCTGATTACAAGGTAGCAGAGCCCACTTCCTCACCTGGAAAATGAGAGAGAGTTGGACCAGATGATCTTTAAAAGTCTCTTCAAGTTCTGATATTTTATGGTTCTATCAAAAGCTGTATTTGTGATTATATTTTTATTCCCGAGTAAATCATCCTCTTTATGAAAGTTATTTTGATGTTTCAGGAGCCCATAAAGACGTTTGAGGACATCAGTTTAATTTAGAATTGGAAATCAGTAAGGGAGGTGTTCAATTAGGTGTGTAAACATGATTGACGCCAAACTACAGATCTCAGAAGGGCCTTAGAACAATGTTATATTAATACTTATCTAAAAAGCTCTTTTAAGCCAGGCACGGTGGCCCACACCTGTAATCCTAGCACTTTGGGAGGCCGAGACAGGAGGATCTCTTGAGGCCAGGAGTTCAAGACAAGCCTATACAACATAGCGAGACCCTATCTCTACAAAAAATAGAAATATTAGCTGGGCATGGTTGGTACACACCTGTCATCTCAGCTACTTGGGAGGATGAGGCAGAAGGATCGCTTGCGGTCAGGAGTTTGAGGTTGCTGTGAGCTACAATGAGGCCACTGCACTCCAGCCTGGGCAACAAAGTGACACTCTGTCTCAAAATCAATGGCTCTTTCTAGCTACACCAATGTGTTTGTGTAGGTGTCCATTTGCACATGTGTGTGCCAGTGTACAACGCCTTCTGGGATGTGGTCTGCTTCAACATCCGACTCTGGGGTAGCCTCAGGTAACAGAGAGTTTGGGGGCTGGAGTCAGAAGTTTTGGCTTCTAGTCCAACTGGCCTCCCAGATGGTATGTGATGTGCCCAAGTCACATTTTTTCCTCTGAGTTTGAGGCTCCCCATTGGTCCCCCTTGATGAGGGACTCAAGTGCGGTGGCCCGCAAGAGCGCCCCAAAATATAATTTTCCACTTCTCTGAGGGCAGGAGCCTATTGTTTTCCTTGGAGCCAGCACGGCACAGTGGGGCACACAGGAGCTTTGGGTTCACGCACGTCTGGGTTTTAATTTCAGCTCCTTCATGCACAACTTCTCCGAAACAAGAGCTTAGGGGGAGTTTTTAACCGTTTCAAGCATCAGCGACATCCTCGGTCCCACAGGAATGTTTTCATGATTAATTTAAGTGATGTTGGGAGAGCATGTGGCGCAGCGGCCCCTGCATTTAGGAAGTCTCAGTGATGAGAAATCCCCAAATAGCAAGACACGCTCAGTCCTTTCACTTTGCTTCCTGCTTGCCATGCACCCATCACATTCTACCCTGGTGAAAATCTCTGGATGGAAGACTTATCTGGAGAGATCAAATGGTGCCAGAGAAGAGAAGGAAACACATGGATCTGGACGGCAGAGACAGGGAATAGACCAGCATTATCTTTCCTGGCTGCTCTGAATCCAAGACCTGAAATGCCTTTGGGTTTCTAGCCCCATCTCCCTGCCCCCTTCCCCCGACCCCCAGCTCTGCCCCCTGCTTTCCTGGACACTTGGCAGGAGGCACTGACATTGCCTCCAACTTACCCGTCACTGGCAATATCTCCATATTCCCTCTAAATACTGAGGGGAGTTAGAGAGTAGAAACAACAACACAACCACCACTGCTGCTGTAACTGTCACTGCTGTAACCATTACTGCCCTTTGTTGAGCCCTTACAATGGGCGAGCGATGTTCTAAGCACTCCACAAGCACAATATTATTTAATCCCTGCAAGACCGCTATGTGGTAGTAGGCATCATTATTATTAATTTACACGAGGAAGTTGAGACTTAGAGACTAACTTGTTAAAGGAGTCACATAGCTTTTTCCCTGGGCCAGGATCTGTCCCCAGGTCTGATTTCAAAGTATGTCCTCTTATGAGCACAGACCCTGTTCCTCTGTATCTCTCTAATCTGTATTCCCCACCCAAATGAGGGGAAACTGAGAAGGGACTGAAAGAGAAAGACCCAGCAGACCTGGAGGCACCCACGGAGACACAGAGGTGCAGAGCCAGAGTGAGGCATAGACCAGGGGCTGTATGGGGCAGAGCGGGTGGTGACCAACACACTAAGAGTGAAGACACTTGATGGAGCACCCCCAGCTCAAGCGACTCACCAGGCTCTGGGCTGCAAAAGAGGTGGGGAGGGAGAGGGCAAGGGAGATATATCTGGAATCTTCCACGTCCCATCAGCAATTGGGACCTAAGACTCCCTACTTATAGGACTTTCTCTCTACTTTAAACATGAGTTCCAGCTGGTAAATTCTATCAGGAGCTTTGAATTCAGTCCCCAGCACCCACACCCTACAAGGAGTCACCTTCCATGGCCTCTTCTGTACCATCCCTGGAGGGAAAAGACCAGAGCATGGGACATTCATTTAAGAGAAACATGCAGGCTCAGGACCACCATACCCCGAAGTCCAGCCCTCTCTAACTCTCAGCTCTTCCGTTGGCCAGGCTCACTGCCCACCCTCCTACCCTGGAGCCAGTAGAAGTCTTAGCAATGACTCCTGAGAGAGGGAGGGGCTGACTCTGGGTTGAGGAGAAGGTGACTTGGATTCTGGTTGGAGCAAGTCCAATTCCAGCCATAACAATGTGGGCCCAGCATAGATTTTCGGTCTCGGCCTCACACCATGTTCTGTCTTACTCCTTTCTGGCAAGCCACACAACAACCTGAATACGCCATGACCACGCATTTCTCCCTGATCTTCCACATACTTCTCCAATATCAGAATGTTCTTTTCCTACCTGGAGATTTGCTCATTCTTCCAGGCCCAGATCAAACATCAGCCTCTCTGTAAACGAAAATAATAAAGTAGCAGAGTTGACTGTAGAAGGATTTTGTAAGTAGTGGGAGCAGACGGACTCCACCACATCTTTTCCCCTCATCTCCTCTTACCTTCCAACTTCTATTCACAGTAAGGAGGGAATACTTACTCTCAGTAAGAAAAGTTACTTAATAGGTTTCCCAGGGCCCACTTAAGGGTCTGGCTTGATCCAAAGCCCCAGGGCCTCATTAATAATCTTCTCCCCCAGTTGTGGTACCTAAGGAATATGATGGTCTCAGAAGGAAAAGGGCTGGAGGCAAGAGAGGACTTGGGAATTCTGAACTGTGATATCCTGAGAGAGTCTGAAACTTCTGGGCCAAGGGGACAGGAGGCCACCTCCCTGCAGCGATGAATAGATTGTCTGTAGCAAGAGGTGGGATAAACTTCAACCCAAGGGAATGAATAGACCAAAACACTTTGGTAGACAGCTCCCTGGAGAAAAGAGAGGAAAGTTACTGCTCTGTTCACATTTTCCCAAAATTTGAACCAAGGGGTGGCTGGGAGACTGATGATTTTGGAATGAATTGTCTGGGTATAAGGTCAGGAAGATGGAGGACTAGGAGGTCTTAGCCCCTGTACCCCCAACAAAAACAAGGACTTAACAATTATCCACAGACTAAAATGGCTCTGGGAGAGCTCCAGAGTCCAGTTAAGAAGGTGTATCAATCCAGTAGAACACAAAACCCAAGAATAACTGCACAGAAAAGGACAGGAAGGACATTTTCATTTTTTCTATGTCACCACATCCTCCCAGGCACACCTCAAGGCTAAGAGACTCTTCTTACTACAAGTTCCCTGCAGGGGCAAAGGAGAACAAGAGGACTCCAGAAGCCCTTGCCATTACACCACAACCTCCCACATTATTCACTGCCGAGGACCCCACAGTCTTGACTGACATGGACCCTACCTGCCAGAGCCACCTAGAGGCCTGTGTCACCATGCCTCCCCAAACTGGAGCTACTGCATCCTCCCCCCAATGCTGGCACTCCTGTGCACCCCCCCCTCACCCCTGGTGAGGCCAGTACCTTCATGTCCACCTTCAGGGAAAAGTCTTTCCCTACTGAAACCAGTTCATAAAGTCTGGAAATGACAACTGCTTCTTCAAAAGAATAGACGTCAATGAAAAGCTACAAGGAACATGAACACACACACACACACACTCAAGGAAACAAGACACCAAAGAAAAACAATAAATTTCTAGTAAACAAACCCAAAGAAAAGGCTATCTATGAATTACCTGAAAAAGAACTCTAAATAATTATAAAGAAGCTCAGCAAGCTACAAGAGAACACAGATAACTCAACAAAATCAGGAAAACAATACAAGAACAAAATGAAAATTTCAACAAAGAGAAATCATAAAAAAGAACCAAACAGAAATTCTGGAGCTGAAGAATACAACAACTGAAATTTTAAAAATGCAATATAGAGCTTCGACAGCAGACTCAATCAAGCAGAAGAATCAGCCAACACAAAGATATGTCATTTTAAATTATCCAGTTAGAGGAGAAAAAAAGAAAAAAAGAATTATAAAGAGTGACGGGCCAGGCATGGTGGCTGATGCCTGTAACCCCTGCACTTTGGGATGCTGAGGAGGATAAACGCTTGAGCCCAGGAGTTCGAGGTTGCAGTGAGCTGTGGTCATGCTACTGCACTCCAGCCTGGGCAACAAACAGACTCTGTCTCAAAAAAAAAAGTGAAGAAAAAGGAAGAGTGATGAGAAATTGATAAATGGACACCGAAATCACAAAAATACAATTAGATAGAAGGAATAAGTTCTAGTTCAATAGCACAGTAGGGTGACTATAATTAAAATCTATTATATATATTTCAAAATAGCTAGAAGATTTGAAATGTTTCCAACAAATAATAAATGTTTCAGGTGATGGATATCTTAATTACACTGATTTGATTATACATTGTATACAAGTATCAAAATATCACATGTACCCCCATAAATATGTACAATTATTTATTAATTTACAAAGTGAAGAAATCCCACAGGATTTATGGCACACAATCAAGCAAACCAATATATGCAGTACCAGAAAGCAGGGGGTGGGGGTTAATGGACAGAAAAACTAATTTAAAGAAATAATGACTGAAAAAGTCCCAAATCTGGGAATGAAAATAGACATCTAGATTCAAGAAGCCCAAAAGACCCCATATAGGTTGAACACAAAGAGGTTTTCACTGAGACATTATAATTAAATTATCAAAATTCAAAGACAAAGGGAATTTTGAAAGCAGCAAGAGAAAAATGACTCATCACATAGGAAGGAACCCTAATAAGACTATCAGAAGATTTCCCAGAATAAACCTTGAAAGACCATGAGAAAGTAGAATGATATATTCAAAATACTGAAAGAAAAAAACTGTCAACCAAGAACACTATACTTGGAAAAGCTATCCTTTAAAAATGAAGGACAGAAAGAGTCTTTCCCAGATAAGCAAAACCTAAAAGAGTTCATCACCACTAGACCTGCCTTATAAGAAATGCTTAAGGGAATTCTTCAAATTGAAATAAAAACATGCTTAATAGCAACATGAAAGCAGATGAAAACATAAATCTCACTGGTAAAGGTAAATGTACAGAGAAATACAGAATAACGCAACACTGTGATGGTTGTGCGTAAATTACATTTAACACTAAAAGTCAAAAAACAAAAATATTAATAATTGTAATGACAAATTTTGTTAATGGATATGATATATAAAGGAAGTAAACTCTGACCTCAAGAACACAAAGTATGGAGGGGGGAGTAAAAATGTAGAATTTTTATATGCAATTGAAGTTGTTAGAAACTTAAAATAGATGGTGTAACTACTTCATTCAAGCTTCATGATAACCACAAAGACAAAACCTGTAATAGATACACAAAAGATAAAAAAATCAAAAATCACTTAAAAAAAAAATCAAACAACAGGTAGGGCATGGTGGCTCATGCCTATAATCCTAGCACTCTGGAAGGCTGAGGCAGGAAGATTGCTTGAGGTCAGGAGTTTGAGAGCAGCCTGAGCAAGAGTAAGACACTGTCTCTACTAAAAATAGTAAAAATTAGCCAGGTGTGGTGGTGCTTGCCTGCAGTGCCAGCTACTGGGGAGGCTGAGGCAAGAGGATCACTTGAGTCTAGGAGTTTGAGGTTGCAGTGAGCTATGGTGACTATGATGATACCACTGCACTCTAGCCCAGAGAACAAAGCAAGACTGTGTCTCAAAAATAGAAAAAAAATCAAACAACAAAGGAAGACAGTAAGAGAGGAAGGAGAGGAACAAAACAACTGTAAAACAGATGAAAATCAATTAACAAAATGGTAACAGTAAGTCCTCACCTATCAATAATTATTTTAAATGTAAATGGATTAAACTTCCCAGTCAAAAATCATAGAATGGCTACATGGATTTTTTTTAAAAATCCAGCAATCAGTTGTCTACAAGAGATTAAATTTAAGTATTCATATAGGCTGAAAGTGAGGAGATGAAAAAAAGATACTCCATGCAAATGCTAACTGAAAGAAAGGATGGGTGGTTATACTTGTATCAGACAAAATAGACTTTAGGTAAAAAACAATTCTAAATACATATGCACCCAACATCCTAGCACCTAAATATACAAAGCAAATATTGACAGATCCAAAGGAGAAATTGACAGTAATATAACAACAGTCTGTGTTATTAAAGACTTCAATACCCTACTTTCAATAATAGATAGAGCAGCCAGACAGAAAAAAACTAAGAAACAGCTGGCTTGAACAACACCATAGACCAAATGAACTTAACATAAGCAGAACTTTTCACCCAACAGCAAAAGAATACACATTCTTCTCAAGCACACATGGAACATTCTCCAGGACAGCTCACATGTTGAGTCACAAAACCAATCTTAACACATTTAAGACAACTGAAATAATACCAAGTATCTTTTTGAGCACAACAAACTGAAACTAGAAAGCAGTAAGAAAATGGGAAAATTTACAAATACGTGGAAACAAAATAATACACTCTTGAACAACCATTAGGTCAAAGGGAAATCAAAATGGAATTCAAAATATATATTAAGACAAATGAAAATTAAAAACACAACATACCAAGGACTTATGGAATTCAGCAAAAGCAATATTAAGAAGGAATTTTATAGTGATAAATGCCTACATTAGAAAAGAAGAAAGATCTCACTGCATTTTTTTCATATTTCAATTGGATCTTAGCATCAAACAATGACTTTAAAATGTTTACTGAGAGCTCAATCAATTCCATCTGTAGATTTTTAGGTGCCTTGGTGATATCAACTAGGTGAGGCTGAAGTGCTAATTTGAATGGAGTGTCATGATTCTCAAAGTCAGTGCACCTTTCATTGTAATCTCCAATTAATAGGTCTACAACAGCTGCATATTCTTCAAATGATTCTCATATATCATCCTGCTCATCAATGACCTTTGCTAACTAGGGAAAATATTCATCTGAAATTTCCTTCTCAATAAGTGTTTTGAAAAAAAGATAGTTTTTGAAATGCATGGATTTTTTTAGCCACCTATCATATATAGACTTAGTTTTACCTTGTAAAGAATATGCAAGTCGTTTTAATCTGACATGATATCACATAGAAATGCTGCATTCCTATAGAAATTTCTTTCAATAATTCACATTGCTGATTCTGTTCATAAAATTTAGCTATCTGTTCTCACAGGGATAAAATTTTGGCTTACACCTGTCCCTGCCATACCCAGTGGACTTTAGAATGATATCCACACTGAGTACCTCATTATTCAACTTTACCATGTTACATAACTGGAGATGCCCTGCTGCATTTGCATGAATATAGTTAACAATACTTACAACTTGTTGCAAAGTGTCACTTAAAATAGCAGCTTTGGCACAGAGATTTTGCTGATGCAAGATACAATGAAAAGAAATGAGAGCATCTGGAATATTTTTTTTAATCTGTGCAATAAACCCTTCATGTTTTCCTGTCATGGAAGGCACACTGACTGTACATACACTCAATAAATTTACCAAAATTCAGTCCAATTTCACATTTATCTTGGAAGTTGAAGATATCTATTCCCTGTGTTCTGTTTGCAAGAGTGCCCAAAGCAAGTAACTCTTCATAGCAAAGAAAATCTTCTGTTATGACCTGAATGAAGTATAAAACCTGTGCTAAGTCAGTAGTATCAGTTGATTCATCCAAAGCAATTGCATAATGTGTATTTTCCTTTTGAAGTATTGCATGAAGTTGTTCTGTTAAGTTGAAGGCTAATTCATGCTGCTGATCAGTCATGGTTCTCTTTGAAAGAGGTAGATGTTTGTACTTTGAAACGTTATCAGTCTCTAAGCATCTTACAGCTTCAACAATGCATTCTTTCACAATTTCTACATCTTTGAATGGCTTCCTTTTTTACTGAGTATATAAGCCACTTTATAAGTTGCTTCAGTGGCATTATTTCCAGGTCTTATTGCTGCTTGAAATAACCATCTTTGCTTTTCCTTCTCATCTTTTAATTTCTGCAATACAACCTTTCGCGCCTCTCCCTCTAATGTAAAATACTTGTTGTCCTTATGAGTGTTATAATGTTGATGAGCATTGAGTTTCTTTAATGTTGATATTGCAGTATCACGAAGCAAGCAAATCATCTTATCTTTAGCAGAAACAAGATAATATTGTAATTTCCAATCCTCATTAAAAAAATCTGTTTTCTTCCTTCAATGTTCTTTGACATGATAGGCTGTTAAGCAGACAGAATGAAAAAATACTGTTGAGCTGTGCAACTATTCACAAATTCCACTTCAGACAGAAACATTGTACACCATTATCAAAAGCTGATAACACACTGGTGTATGGGACCCCCACAAACTCTCGCCAACCAGCCTTGTGCAGCAGTGGCACCCATCAGGAGGGGAAAGTTAAAATTAAATCATGAGCATAGCAGTCGTCACTTTAGAACATTAGTAAGCCGTAAGGGCTAATTGTGCCGGTCAATCTGGGAGGATTATTTCATTGAAAATTATTTTATTCTTTGGTATTTTAAATACATCCAAAAATAAAAATATAAAAGATGCACCAAAATGTATTAATAAAATAATTTGTTCTGTAAAATTTGGATTCAGTCAAAAGGCTACACTGAAGGACCTAGAAGGCCACATATGGCCTTAAGGTCACATGTTCCTCACCCCTAGTGTATAGAATAGTGTGGTCTGCCCCAAGAACCCTGCCTCCAAATTCACCCAGAGGCATTAGCTTTTCTGAAGTCCTTATTTTTTCTAACAGAGATATTCAACTGTATGTAAGATTCTATGCACATGTATCTGTTACCGTGATTTCCCGAAAATAAGACAGGGTCTTACATTTATTTTTCCTCAAGAAGATACCCTAGGGCTTATTTTCAGGGAATGTGTTATTTTTTTTAAGTATGATACAAATGATCTCTCCGGGCTCAGGAGGAGACTGCTTGCTGAAGCTTTTGCCCCATCCCCTGGTGTTTGTGGGGGGTGAGAGAGGCCCACAGTGCTGAGTAAAATGGCAGCCATAGCTTTCCTTCTTCCCCCTGGGGATACACAATACCTAAAGCGGAGCGTCCCACTCCTCACTTCACTGAGGAGACTCTCCCCTCAAAGCCTCAGCTTGCAGCACGCACAGGATGGCCAGGACCTGACAGGAGGAGCCGACCTTGTTGGTGGGGCTGCCCGCACCTTTCCGGTCACCTCTGGGACAGTAGCTGTCGCGATGGGGCAGATGAGAAGGGCTGCTGTCTTCTTTACAGCTCCGAGGCGAAATGCATGGGTTGTGCAGATACGCTGCGTAGCCACATCCATCACTAGGGCTTATTTTCGGGGTAGGGCTTATATTGTGCAAATGCTTAGAAATCCTGCTAGGGCTTATTTTATGGGTAGGTCTTATTTTCGGGGAAACACAGTATTTGCTATTTGCCATTCTTAACTCACAAAATATTAGCAGTGTCCCCAAACAATTAAGTACGTGTTCATTTTCACTTAGCAATATTATCTTGGAAATCATTCTATATCAGTATATTTTTAGTTTATTTAACAAACACTTATATAGTGTTTACTATGTACCAGACACTGTTCTATGGTGATTCAAAAATATTAATCCATTCAATACTGATAGCCCTAATTTTGTATGTACTATTATCACTACTAAGGCATAAAGATGTTGACTTGCCCACGCTCACACAGCTACTGAGTAGGAACAGGTAATGTGGCTCCAGAGCCCATGCTTTGTTTATTTATTTATTTGTTTATTTTTTTACACTCCAGAGAGGAATGGGTCAGTCTCCACGAGTGGGGAAAGACACAGAGCCCATGCTTTGGAACTACTATGCTCTGCAGTCCGTGGCTATACTGCACTGCCCTGCACATGGAGATCACCCTTGTTTATTTTTTTTTATCATGGTTGCATTACATGCCATTTTATGTATTAATACATGTCATAATTTCTTTAACAAGTCCCCTTTTGAAGAACATTTAGAATGTTTTCTGATCCTTGACTATTATAATCAACACTATAATACCCGTGTGCATATGTTATTTGGCATGTGTACAATTATTAGGTCAAAGGGTCTGTGCATTTTAAGTTTTGTTAGTTATTGACATACTGCACTCCACCGTAGCACTTCATGCTCTCCCATGGAATATGTGGAAATATTTCTTTACACTTTCATCAACAGTGCTATCAGGTTGTTTTGTTATTGATAATTTGATAGAAACATGGTGTCTCAATATCATTTAAATGTGCATCTCTCTTATAAAGTTCAGTTTTCTTTCATATTTTTAAAAACCATTTGTATATTTTGCAGCGTTTAATAATATTCAGTACTCATTTTTTTCTGTTTGCTTTGGCTCTTTTTCTTATTGATTTTAGGTAGTTTTAAAATAGGTATTAGGCCAGGCGCAGTGGCTCACGCCTGTGATACTAGCACTCTGGGAGGCCAAGGTGGGAGGATCGCTCAAGGTCAGGAGTTCGAGACCAGCCTGAGCAAGAGCAAGACCCCATCTCTACTGAAAATAGAAAGAAATTAATTGGTCAACTAAAAAATATATATATAAAATTAGCTGGGAATGGTGGTGCATGCCTGTAGTCCCAGCTACTCAGGAGGCTGAGGCAGAAGGATTGCTTGAGCCCAGGAATTTGAGGTTGCTGTGAGCTAGGCTGACACCACGGCACTCCAGCCCAGGCAACAGAGAGAGACTCTGTTTCAAATAAAAAATAAATTAAATAAAAAAATAAAATAGGTATTAAGTGAATTAAGCTTTGTTTTTAATAGGAGTTGTAAATCTTTTCCTTAGTTTGCTATTTGCCTTTTGATGTTGCTTATAGCAGATTTTTGCCATACAGATTTTAAAATATCAATAGTCAGATTTATCAATATTTTCTTTTATGGCTCCTAGGTTCTGTATCATACTTGGAAGATTACTTTGGCATGGTATATATTTTTCCATCATTTTACTTTCAACCTATTTTGTCTCTGAATCTAAAGTGAGTATGTTGTAGATGGCATATAGTTGGATCAATGTTTTTAAATTCATTCTGCCAATCTGTTTTTTGATTGGAGGGTTTAATATATTTAAAGTAATGATCGATAAGGAAGAACTTCTGCAATTTTGCTGTTCTGATTATAAAAATTGTTCTGATTATAAAAATAAAACTTGTTTTCTTTAAAAAAAAACAGACACATGTCTTATGTCTTTTTGTTCCTCTATTCCTCCATTACTGCCTTCTATTGTGTTAAACAGATATTTTCTAGTGTCCTATTTTAATTCCCCTTTTTCCTTTACTGTGGCTTTTGGGTGGGGAGTGATTTTCTTGAGTATTGCAATTAACAACTTAAATCAATCTAGTTTGGATTAATACCAACCTAATTTAAATAGTATACAAAAACACTTTTTTTTTTTTTTTTTTTTTTTTGGAGACAGGGTCTCAGTCTGTCACTTGGACTAGAGTGCAGTGGTGTCATCATAGCTTACTGCAACCTCAAACTCTTGGTCTCCAGCAATCCTCCTGCCTCAGCCACCCAAACAGGCAGGACTACAGCATGCACTACCATGCCTGGCTAATTTTTATCTTTTTGTGGAGATGGGGTCTTGCTCTTGGCTCAGGCTAGTCTAGACCTTCTGGCCTCAAGTGATTCTACCGCTTTGTCCTCCCAAAGTGCTAGGATTACAGGTATGAGCAACCCTGCCCAGCCAACACTTCTACTTGAACAGATCAATTTCAAGTAATGAGATTGAATCAACAATAAAAAGTTTCCCATCAAAGAAAAGCCCAGGACCTGATGGCTTCTGTGCTGAGTTCTACCAAACATTTAAAGAAAAACCAATACAAATTCTTCTCAAACTCTTCCAGAAAATTGAAGAGGAGGGAATTCTTCCAAACTCATTCTATAATGCCAGCATTACTCTGAAACCAAAACCAGACAAGGACATCTCAAAAAAAGAAAACTCTAGGTCAATATCCCTTATGAACATGATGCAAAAATCCTCAACAAAATACTAACAAACCAAATCCAGCAACACATTAAAAAGATCTTTCAACCATGACCAAATAGAATTTATCCCAGGGATGCAAGGATGGTTCAACATATGCAAATCAATAAACATGATACATCACATCAACAAAATGAGGCCCCCAAACCATGTGATTATCTCAATAGATGCAGAAAAACCCTTTGCCAAAATCCAACTTCCCTTCATGACAAAAACTCTCAAAAAATTGGATATAGATGGAACATACATCAATACAATAAAGACTACAGATGACAAACCCACAGCTAACTGCACACTGAATGGGGAAAAGTTGAGTCTTTCTTCTAAGAACTGGAACAAGACAAGAATGCTCATTCTCCCCACTCTTACTCAACATAATTACTGGAAGTCTTGCACAGAGCAATTAGGCAAGAGAAAGAAATGAAAGGCATCTAAAGAGAAAAGGAGGAAATAAAATTGTTCCTGTTTTCAGACAACATGATCTTATAGAAAAACCTAATAACTCTACCAAAAAACTCTTAGAACTGATAAATAAATTCAAAGTTGCAGAATACACAATTAACATACAAAAATCAGTAGTGTCAGCAGAAGAAGTGAAATCATTAAGATCAAATCAGAACTAAATGAAATTGACAACAGGGAAACTATACGGAAGATTAATAAAACAAAAAGTTGGTTCTTTGAAAAAATAAACAAGACTGACACACCTTTGGCTAGACTAACGAAAAGCAGAAAAGAAAAATCTCTAATAAGCTGCATTGGGAACAATAAAGGAGAAATTACAATGGATGCCACGGAGATACAAGATATAATTT
>VBSM01002153.1:22958644-22983143 GCA_008086735.1 Cheirogaleus medius
AGAAAGAAAGAAAGAAAGAAAGAAAGAAAGAAAGAAAAAAAGAAAAGAGTTACTAACAAAAATACACTATTTTTTACATTTACCTATGTAATTACATTTACTGGTGCTTTTTATTTTATCATGTGGATTCAAGTTACTGCCTAGTGTCCTTTTATTTCAGCCTGAAAGATTCCCTTTAGTACTTTTTTATAGGACAGGTCTTCAAGTTTTTCTTTATCTGGGACTACATTTTTTTCTCCCTCAGTTTTGAAGGATAATTTTTACTGGATATAGAATTCTTGGTTGCCAGTCTCTTTTAGTGCTTTGAATACATCATTCCACTGCCTCTGGTCTCCATGGTTTTTGATGAGAAGTCAGCTGTTAGTCTTATTAAGGATTCCTTGCATATGATTATATTTTTTCTTTGCTGCTATGAAGATTCTCAATCTGTAGCTTTCTATACTTTGACTATGATGTGTCTAGATGTGGATCTCTTTGAGTTTATCCTACTTGTAGTACGTTGATCTTGGATATGTAAATTAATATTTTGCTTCAGACTTGTCTAGTTTTGGCCGCTATTTCCTCAAATATTTTTTATATGTCTTTTCCTCTTCCTTCTGGAACTTCCATTATGTGTATGTTGGTCTGCTTGATGGTACAACACAGGTCTCTTAAGCTCTGTTCTTTTTCTACTCCTCAGATTGGCTAAGCTTAATTATGTCACAAAGAGAAAATCTAGATTGAGAACATAAATAAACATAGAAATTATATGAAAGATCAAATAGAAATCTAGAATTAAAACTTCACTAGAAGGCTTCAGCAGCAGATTTGAACTGGCAGAAGAAAGAATCACCATGTTTCTATATTTATTTATGTTCTCTATTTTGTGGAACATTGTTCTCATAGTTTTAATTATTTAGCCAAGAATTCTTTTAGTTATTTGAACATATTTATAATAGTTTATTTAAAGTCTTAGTCTAGTTAAGCCCATCACTGGGATTCTTCAGGGCCATTTCCTATTGACTGCTTTTTAATTTTCTCTGCATGGGCCACACTTTTCTGTTTTTTTTTTTTGCATGTATTTTTTTCATAAAATTGGACATTTTAAATATAATAGTCCCTCTATATCTGAAAGGGATATGTTCCAAGACCCCCAGGGGATCCCTGACACCACAGATAGTACCAAACCCTATATATACTATGTTTTTTCCTATAATACATACCCAAAGTTTAATTTATAAATTAGGCACAGTATATTAACTAATCACAAAATAGAACAACAACAATATGCTGTTCACAATCTCATAGATTGAAGATTTGTTCTTACTATAGATCTTAGCAACCTCAACATATGATTTTTTCTTTCTTATTAAATCAAGAACTTTATGGGTTCTCTTTGGATATATAAATCACCAGAATCACTACTTTTGTTCTTTGGGGCCATTATTAAATAAAATAAAGGTTACTTAAACACAAGCACCGTGATACTATGACAGTCAATCTGATAACCCAGATGGCTACTAAGTGATTAAACGGTGAGTAGCATATACAGTGTGGATATACTGGACAGAAGGGTTATTCACAACCCAGGTGAGACAGAGACAGCACAAGACTTCATCACACTACTCAGAATCGTGCACAATTTAAAACTTATGAATTATTTCTGGAATTTTGTATTTAATATTTTTGGACCACAGTTGACCAAACATAACCAAAACTGCATAAAGTTAAGCCACAGATAAGGGGGGCGGGGACTATAGTAATATAACATGGTAACTCTGGTATTCAGATTCCCTCCCCACTCCTCAGAGTTCATGGTTGTTGCTCTTTGTTGTTGCCTCTGCTCAGTTATTAGTGTTTATTCAATGACTGGACAGAGCTTTCCTGAAGCCAATAAGGCTTCCAGTTTTTGCCAAGGGGTCCCCCTTTTGCATTAGGATCCACCTTCACACACTCCAGCAGTTGACAACTCTGCCTTAGCCTTTACTTCCTGCTTTCTCAGACTCTCAAAGTCAGCCAGATGTGAGAGTAGAGCTATTCAAGGCACTTCCTGGGCATGAGCACAGCCTTATGCATATGTACGGCCTTCTAGATTAATGGGATATGTCAGAGCTTTTAAAAGCTCCTTATGGACTTCTTATTCTCCAAGATTTCTGTTTAAGTTCTTGTTTGCCTCAACTGGTATTGTCACTGCAGGCAGCTGCAATATTATTCAATTACCATTGATTGTTTTTGAAAAATGCCCCAGGGATCAGGCTTTAATCACCAAATGAGCCCTTAGGGCAATTCAAGAGAAGCCCTGGGAATGGGGCTTGTCTAGGGGGGTGCCTTACGGGCCAAGTATCGACAAGTCTCTGGGCATAGAGCTTTTTGGGGAATTTCAAACCTACTTGTTCTCAGGTGGCCGCCAGGCTGCTGGTTGTCACAGCTGCTGTAGTTGGAGGTTGTTGGTTTTTAAGACTCCCACAGACCTGGTAAGAAAGGAATGGAAAGTTAAAATGCCGAGGGGGGAGGGGGGCATGGGCAATATACATAACCGTAATATTTGTACCCCCATAATATGCTGAAAAAAAAAAAAGAAAGTTAAAATGCCGGAAGCTCACTGATCTTCCAGACATTCAGCTATTTTTCTTAAATAAATGCTCCCCAAATTGTTGGAAATCTTTGGTTAATTTCTAAGGTTCTTGAAAGGGGCGGCCTTGCAAAACTTACAGGAAAAGACCCAATCCCACAATTTCCCCAGTCACAGTTAGAGATCAATCCTATGAGTTATCTCACTAACAGCCACCCTGCACGAGTTCTGTTTTGCACAGCTTCTGAAAAGAGCTGAAAAGATAGAAAAGAGATGTAAATCTTTCTCTTGAAAATTGTTTTTTTGAAAGTTCCCGAGTGAACAGCAGGGTGAAAGCTCCAGGCCACATCTCGAGGATAGAGTCACATCTCCTACGATAATCCTTTCTCCAAGGAAAGGCACGAGAGCCAACTCATGGACTTTGACATCCTAGCGGTTTTTGTTATTTACCTGCCACCAAGAAGAAAGGAAGGAGCGGATGTAGCAGTTTCTCAAAATGTACCTGCCATTCTACAGCCCCCTTTAAAAAGGCTCAATAGCTGGTTTTTGAGTGGCACCTTCTTCCTTTTCCACCTCCCTGCTGGTCCTCCCCACCCCCAAGAAAAGTAAATAAACCTCTTATTTCTACACCAATATTTGGAGAAATCTTTCTCAAAACCCATGTGCACTAGTATCTCCACCCTGACAGTTCTGAAAATGTTGATCTTGACCATTTTCCCCAGTATTTTTATTGCTTTTATGGAGAAACAGATCTTCAGAGGTTCTTAATCTGCCATTCTGGAAGTGAGTCTCCCTCTCCATTTGCTTTTTATTCAATAAATGAAAAAAATTATAAGGCAATATTGTGTTTTTGCAAAAATATTGGCAAAAATTTTCGAAGTTTCTAACATCCAGGGCTGGCAAAGGTGAGAGATGAGTTTTCTCACTGTTGGTGGGAGTGTAACTTTGTCAAACTTCCTGGAAGGAAATTGAGCACTTGTTCCTACAAATCTGAATGTTGAATTTCACGTTTGTCTGGGGGAGCCCCTTGGGTCAGAGATTCCTTTGAGTTGGAGAGGGAGCATTTTCCTCCCAGGCCCGAAGGCATTCAATATAGTAAAGGTGCAACCCTGGCGCCTGGAAGCCTGGACTTTGGGAGGCTGAGGTGGGAGGATGGCTTGAGCGCAGGAGTTTTAGGTTGCAGTGAGCTATGATGATGCCACTGGACTCTAGCTATGGGACAGAGAGTTTGTCCCCCCATCTCCCCCCAAAAAAGTGCCAAGCTCCTAGGGAACTGCAACTCTACAGTTTGCCAACAGAGGACATTGTTCTGCCCTGTTCCCCTGCAGAGAGGAGGGGCTTCCTCCAGGTGTCTTCAGGAGACTCCCGTGGATGGCTCAAGAAATTGGGGTCCCGGAAGGGTCCTCTTTTCTTCACAAGCCAAGGCTACACACTTCTGATCCAAACATACCAACCCAAGAGGGAAGGAATCCCTCTCCTGTGGGAGATGCTATTCTTGTTCCCATTTTACAGATGAGGAAATGAGACCCAGATGAGGGTAGCCAAGGAAGGGGTCACTTCTCAGCAGAAGCCATCCTGTTGGGCAGGACTGAAGCCAGGTGTCTGTGCCTGCAATATTGTCCCCATTTCTTACACACACACACACACACTGAACCTTACCCCACTGTTCTTGCAATGGACTGAACGAGTCTCCAGAATTCATGTGTTGAGACCTACCCACCAATGGGATGGTACTAGGAGGTGGAGCCTGTGGGAAGTGATTAGCTCACGAATGGGCTTAGTACCCTTATAAAGGGGACCGCAGAGAACTCCCTCCCCACCCCACCATGTGAAGGCACAGCAAGAAGGCTGCAGTCTGTGACCCAAAAGAGAGCCCTTCCCGGAACCTGACCATGCTAGCACCCCGATCTCAGAGTTCCGAGAGAAACTGTATCTGTTGTTTATAAGCCACTCAGTCTATGGTACCTTGTCATAGCAGCCCAGGCTGACAAAGACAGCTCAAGGGGCTGAGTGCCCAGGAAGGGACAGGTCACTCTCTGTTTTACCTCTTAACTGCAAATGTTCTCTAGCACCCTTGGGCTCCCAGCCCTTCCCCAGGCTCCCCGGAGTCCTATCTGGGTAGAATGAGCAGGCGCCAGACACTCCCTCAACCCCTAGCAGTCTGTCCCCTCCAGGGGCTCTCCACTTCTCTCTAGGGCAGCCTGACCTGGGGGTGGTACAGAAGTCTCCTCAACACAGGTCCCATCTCTGAAAATCTCTGCCTCCATCTGTCTGAGGGCTGATCCACAGCATCAGTGACTGGGGTCTCCCCCTTCCCCAAGACCCTTATCCCAGCTCCTGCTTTTCCCCAGGCCCAAAGATCCAGCAGGCAGGCAGGCAGGTCCTGCAGAAGAACCCTGTGGGTCTTCCTTGTGTGGCTTCAGGAACCTGGGATTTGCAGGCACAGGTCTGCATATTGATGGGAGATGTGAACAGCTCCTGCCCGCTCCCCCGCCCCCACCACACCCCAGGGCTGGGGTCAAGCAGATGCTGAGCTAGCCATTCCTGGTATCTCCCATAGTTTGGTCCCCACGCCATCATCTTATTCACACACCTGCTCACCTGGGTCTTCTCGGCCCAGAGCCTGGCCCTAACCCCAAGGCTAGAACCAAGAAGCCCAGAGGAGAGGCGGAACTCAGGCCGCTCACAGCAGCTACAGAGACCCCCACACCCCAGGGAGCGCATGAGCCCGCAGCCCACTGCTCAGAATCTGGAGTGAGGTGCCCAGGTAAGAGCCTCACTCCACAGCCCAGGGGAGCTCTGCCCTGGAACCCAGAGGCCACCTTCGAGTCTCACACCTGTTATAGACATCACCCTGTCCCCAGTCTTCAGGTGGCCCCTCTGAAATTACCTCCCTCAGCCCCTCATTCTCTTCGCAGCAGTAATTGGTTTTATCTTTTAGAGACAGGGTCCGTTGAACTGGCCTCAAGTGAACCTCCCGATTCTCCCAAAGTGCTGGGATTACAGGTGTCAGCCACCACAGTCTGGCCAGTAATTGGTGTTAATAAAGCTTTTTCCTGTCTTTCTTGTTAGGTTGTATCCCACAAAGGCACTGCTGTTGACCGTGGCTTCGCCACGTCCCATCTCCGCTCAGTGGGTATTACTGGAAGGAACGAGCAGGTGTTGACGCAGTTCTGCGTGCGGCCACCAGGGGGCAGGGCCGCCCACACTGTCCTCCGGCAGGCGGCCTTTTCCCTCCTTGGGCCAGTCTGTACCTAGGTGTCCTCTGCCCTCCACCGAGTGTGGCGAGGATGCTCTCAGCTCCTGGAGACAGTCGTGGTGCCGCTGTCTGGTACAGAGCTCTCTCGTGAAGTCCTGTTTTCACCCTGGTCCTCAGCTATGCCAGCACCCCCAGGCTGGCTCTGGGGCGGGCGGCCCGCAGCCTTGAACTCCCGGGATCCAGCGATGCTCCCACTGCAGCCTCTCGAGTAGCTGGGACTACAAGCACGCACCACCACACCTGGCTAATTTTTAAATATTTTGTAGAGACGAGGTCTCGCTATATTGCCCAGACTGGTCCTGAAGCCCTCAAGTGATCCTCCTGCCTTGGCCTTCCAAAGTGCTGGGATTACAGGTGTGAGTACCTGTGCCCTACCCTTTCCCCCAAGTCCCCTCCCCAGGGGTGTTTGTCTCTGCAGGAACTTGGGCTCAGACACTGGCCTTGGCACATTCAGGTTTCTCCTAACACGGCGGGACATCTCTCTTCTGCAGTCAGCTGTTTTCCTGCCCCCTTTATCTTTGTGGGGGAAGCTATTTTAAAGAAAGTCCTTGTGGGTTTTGAGATGGCGTGGGGATAAATGTGCGTAGAATCGTCCAGTCTGTAAGGCTCCCCAGCGGGTTCCAGGGGCAGGGCCGAGATTGCGTCGCTGCAGGTTCCGGGCAGGAAGTGCAGCCTGGTGCTGTTATTGCTGCAAGGCAGTGGGGTGAAGCCGGGAGAGCAAAGATGTTGAAGCAGGTTTCCATGTCCACATATGCAGGCAGGTGACAGTGACTACAATTTGAGGATTTGAGAAAGGCAGTTGACGTCACCCCTCTGGCCCCCTAACTTTGTAGCCCCCTGAGAGACAGACACTGGAGTCAGAGGCGTAGATGTCAGAACATTAGTTTCATTATAAACTGCACTGAACTGGAGGAAGTAGCTGAGCTGGGGCCACATGGGTTTCCCAATATTTTGCACTTGTCAGTCACAGCTCAAGTTAGAAAGCCACAGGTGTCTTCTGTTAGGAAAAGCAGACCCGACAAGACTTTCCCTGAGGGACTGGCCGGGCAGGGGACAGGGTGTGCTCATGCCTTCGCCACACTCGAAGTGAGTCCAGGTGAGCAAAGGGCTAAGGGATGGGAAAATATCTCATGCTCACTGGAGGGCGTGAGCATCCCTTTCTGGAACCCTGAGGAATAGCAGCGCATGCCACACCTAAATGGAGCTGCATGCCAATGGCCTGAAAGCCACCGATCGTGTGCTCCAGTGGACTCAAGTGGGAGCAACCAGCTCCATAAGTAAAAATGCCTTTTTATAGTTCTCTTATGTTTCAAACTCCCAGGCCAGTGAGATTTGCTGACCAGAACTCTAACTCTCTGTTGCACGGATGCATTCCCTATTGAGCCCCCCAACCCCAAAAATGGTAGAACTGCCTTGCAGCCCAGAGGCGCAAAGCCTCACACCACCTGTTTGTCCAGAGAAGACAAGATAAGCGACACTCCACCACAGATTGTGCCCAAGGAACCACTGAGCAACCCACTCCCTGCATCCTGCCTGTGCACAAGGCTGAAAGAATGACCCATGTTAACCCCCAGCTCATCATACTAAAATCTCAGCCCTGGGCGGGGGGTACTTATCCACCATTGTGTGATCACGCGATGTGTGTACTAGCATGATCTATTACTATGCTTGCATGCCCTGCACTCTACCCCAAACATATAATGATGCTTACACCCTTCATGCATTATTCATTTCACCTCCAGGAAAAATCCTGACCCCATTGGTCAGGGAGGGGGATTTGAGGCAGTCCATTCCTCCCACCTCCCGGTTGATGCATCCTCCACGCTAATTCTCCTTTCTTCCCTGAAAGTCCTCTTGTCTCAGTAACTGGCTTTCTGTACAACAGAGGGAACGCCCTCTTGCAGGTTCGTTAAGGGGGTAGGATGTCTTTTCCCAGCAGGGGAAGAGAGCTGAAGAGCTCCATTCCTTTAAGGTGACCATAGCTGCCCCCACCTGCCAGAGAGAGTCCTGCCGCCCTGTGGGTCAGAAGGGTGACACGTCCCCCCATTCACTGCAAGAAGAGCAAGCTAGCTCCTCAGGGGACGATTTTCTAAAGCCTTTAGGACACGCTTCAGGAGACCAGCCCAGCTGTGCCAATTTCCCTTGAACAGGAAGCCTGGACCCTTTCTTCTTTGTGCTTTTGCAAACACCTGTGACATTGCTCCCAGAGCGCCTGGGGAGGTGAGAAACAGATGGCATCATCCGTGAGCACAGCAGTCTGAGGTGTGCTGCAGCTGGCCCCGCTTCCCCGGGAGAGCCGATTCTTCCCCAGGATTCTGTGAGCCAGTTCACATCACATCGGTAGCTTTAAATGGGCCACCGTGGGATTAGTTACATTGTAGAAACTGGCAAATGCTTCAAACCAGGGTTTTTTGTTTCTTCAAAGAGCCAGCTGTTGACATTTACCGTTTTGCACCACTGCAAAACGCTCCCCTGGCTACGCTCCCCTGGCTACGCTCAGGTACCACCTCGACCCACAGAAAGCAGTTTCCCTGCTGCTGACCAAACCCCAAACCTGCTTCCCCTTCCGCCTGCAAGAACACACAGTGTGTGTGTGTGTGTGTGTGTGTGTGTGTGTGTGTTGTCCTCCTTTCACAAGTTAGGGTTATTTCTCTTGCAATAAGAGCCTAGGCAGGCTTCTTCCCAACAATAAGTAATAAAAGTTGTCATCCAGGCAGAAGAGATTGCACATCAATATCATTGAGTGGAATTGACACTAGTGACTTGCTTTTCTGTCCTGGAGAGAAGCCCAGGGGCCTAACCTCTGCAGGAAGTGGAGTTGTGGATTCTTTCCTGCCAAGCGAGCTCCATTCTGGAGTGAGGTGTCAGAGGTGGACCATATACCACAAATGAAACCTCTTGAGATGCATCTCTCAGCAAATCTGAGTCTTGCAACACATCAAAACCAGACTAGGCTGGGCGTGGTGGCTCACTCACGCCTGTAATTCTAACACTCTGGGAGGCTGAGGCGGGAGGATCGCTCAAGGTCAGGAGTTCGAAACCAGCCTGAGCAAGAGCGAGACCCTGTGTCTACTAAACATAGAAAGAAATTAATTGGCCAACTAAAAACTACATATAGAAAAAATTAACTGGGCATGGTGGCGCATGCCTGTAGTCCCAGCTACTCGGGAGGCTGAGGCAGAAGGATTGCTTGAGCCCAGGAATTTGAGGTTGCTGTGAGCTAGGCTGATGCCATGGCACTCTAGCCAGGGCAACAGAGTGGGACTCTGTCTCAAAAAAAAAAAAAAAAAAAAAAACCAGACTAGAAGGAAAGAATCTGCCATGGGTCAGTTTCTTCCTTGCTCTATATAAAGTTCATATTTCACGAACAAAAGGTGATGTTTATCTCAACTGACCCAGCACTCAAGTTCTACAACCCGTGAAAGCTCATTAATATCTTCAAGTACTGGATCCTATTCTGTGTGGGCAGCTCCTTATGCCTGAGCTTAATTGGCTTAATTAAGCCATAACCCCCACAATTATCTGCCTTAGGATGGTGGATGGTAGATTCATTTTGCTAATATGCTGTTTAAGATTTTTGTACCTATGTTTATGAAAGATACTGAACTGAAAAAATTTTCCTTTTCAGGTGTTAGCAACAAGGCTATTTTGGCTTCCTAACGTAAGTTTACTGTTTTCTGAAGGAGTTTATGTAGGACACCCAGAAATATTTTCCTAAAGAGTTTAGAAGAATTTACTAATGAGGTCATCTGAGCACGTCGATTTCTTGGTAGGAAGATTTTAAACTGCAGATTCAATTTCTTGTGACAGTTTCAGTAAGTTGTGTTTTTGAGAAAGTTGTCCATTTTATCTAAATTTACAAATTCATGGAATGTTAATATTATCTTCTTATAAGCTCTATAACAGTGTCTCACTTTTTCCCATTCCTAAGGGACTGAGGTGAGGACAGAGCTGGCATTCCAAGTGGTGGAACAGAATGAGCAAAGCTCCAGCACAGAGGCTGGAGCAGCGGCTGGCCTGCTTGTCTGTCTGGAGGTGTAGGCACACACCAAGGATGCAGAGGGTCCCAGTGCCAGGTCCTGCTGACACTTGATGGGTGTTCACCTGTTGGCAGAAGTAGCTGCCATTTGCTGGGGTGGTTCTATCAGCCTGGGATCACCGAGGCAACCGAAGAGCAACCTGAGTCACGCTGTGGCCTGAAGCCAAGGGACAGGTGGCCATCACATCTCCTACAAAACATATCCTCCCATCTGCACCATTCTGGCCTCCCTTCTTGTGCCTGGTATCTTCCTTATGCCTGCTCACCCCGGCCTGGGCATAGGCCGCTGCTCCGCCCCTGCCCCTGCTGTCTGCACAGTCCCACCCTCTCTGAGCCTTCAGCTCAGGGCCTCCTCTTTTCTTGAGGTCCTTGCATCCCCTGTGCTCCACCACCGAGCCTGCTGAAGGAGACATCCTCTGGGCCAGCGCCTCTGGTTTGGCTCAAGCCAGGACCCCTGTGGGCTGGAGGCAGAGCTGAGTGTGCCCGGCCTGCCACTGAGCTCACACCCCCTACACACACACACACACACACGGCCTAGGGTGGGACAATGGCCCCAGGACAGAGAACAGAGCCAGAGGAGACGTCATCCCTTTAACTTTAAAATCTTGTTTTAACTAACAGCACTTTACTTCCCGACAGAGACCAACGTGCTCCTTTGTGAGGGACCCACTTATTTTCACTCACTGCCAACGCGCCCACCTACGTGCGAGAGTGTTTTGATTTTCAGTCTTTGGACATAGGACTCTGGTGCTTTAAACAGTCCTGCATGGCGGAGCTTGAAGTGATATTGAAGTGGAAACCAGGGGTTGGAGCATCAGAGAAGTGTCCCCCCACACTGCGTGATGACACCGTTACCTGCATAATTACCAAACGTCCGCCAAGCTCTCTACTAGGCGTCCTGCAACACAGCGGGAAACATGCCCATTCCTGCCCCGGGAGCTCATAGAAGCATCGCGGGAAAGTAATCACTTTAGTGCACATGCCGCTAGGCTCTGTAATGACCTCTACACGCTTGTAGGCAGAAAACAGCCCGTCCTGGGTTCATGGATAAACCATCAAACACCTAAACCCCATTTCTGGAAATTATTGGCCAGACATTTCATTACAACGGAAAACAAGTCAGCCTGAGACCTGTGAGGAAACTCTGGGGTGTGCACGTCTGGGTCAGGGGAGCCTCGCTCTGCCCACACAGGGTTGCGATTTCTTCCTACCCTGGTTTTGGGGTCTCTCTCTCTAAAGAGTGGCTAGAAACTAGCCCCAACAGGGTTCCAGGGGAGGCAGCTGTGGGTGGTGACTGTACCTTTCATGGGAGGCTTCTTTGTCCCGGCAGGTGGCCTGATGCCTCAGCGTCTGACTCATGACTGAATGGCCCTCTTGCAGGACGCTTGTTCACACTGGACGCCCTGTGGCTCTTGCCCAGTTTGTGCCTTCCTAGACAGCCACTGCCCTGGCCGGAAGTCAGGTCGGGGCTTGCGAGGGACATGAGACCCAGAGGAGGTAACACAGCAAAGCACACGAAATGACAAAGACCTTACTACTCACAGATCCGGAAGTAGATGGAGCCCACGGAGTGCACCTTTATTAAGGGCCCCTGGGCTGTCCTCAGGTGGGGGTGCGGACTGGCCGGTTTACAGAAAACAGGTGTGAAGGAAACGGATTTATGAGACTCTGGTGTTGACCATCAGCTTTTCAGCATGGTCAGCGGCTGTGGGGTGAAAACTTGCACCACAAACAACCACATGGGAAGGGCACATTTTAACAAGGCCGAAGGTGGCTGGGGTACGACTGGGTTCCAAACACTTAAGTCAGGCCTAACAGTGGATGCAAAGGTGGCAACTATATGGAGCAAATGTGTGACACCAGAAGACGCCGGGCCTTGAGGCAGGGTCCCCTAAATCGAATCCCTCCTCTGGCACTCTGGTGGGCCAGGGAGGCCGGGGGAGGCCTGGCCAGACCCGCAGAGTGGGCATTCAACAGAGGAGAGCAGGCGCCCTGGGAGCCGGGAGACCGGCAGTCACGTCCTCCCATGATGGCGGGCAGGGGGAGGGTCGGGTGCCACCGCCCACCCATCTTTCCCCACAGTGCAGAGGCGACTTGTCCCATGTTTCCACAGAGACTGAGGGGACCGGGAGGGGCACAGGGTCCCACTGGGTTGGGGGGGCAGTGTGCAGAACTAGTATTGCGTGAACAGCTTCATTGAGGTATGACTGATACACAATAAACTACACCTGTGTGAGTGCGCCATTTCTGCAAGTTTTGAGATCTACCTACACCTGTGAAACTACCACCACAATCAAGAAAATGAACCAACCCACTTCCAAAGCTCCCCTGTGCCCTGTTGTAACCCCCACACTTTCCTCACGCCCGTCACAGGCAGCCTCCCATCTGCTGTCAATGTAGATTCATTTTGCCTTCTCTAGAATTTCATTAAAAGATGGAATCATATATAATCTTTTTTATTTGATTTCTTTTGCTCAGGATAATGTTTTTGAGGTCCAGTCATGTCCAGTCATGTGTCAGCAATTCTTTCCTTTCTACTGCTGATTAATACCCATCATAAGGATATATTACAATTTATCCATTCACCTGTTAATATTTGGGCTGTTTCTCAGTTTTGACAATTACAAATAAAGCTGCTATGAGCATTCGTGCACAAGTCTTTGTGGGGACATGTGCTTTCATCTCTCTGGGTTAAGTGCCTGGGTGTGGAATGGCTGGTGGTGCAGCAGGTGTGTGTTTCACATTTTAAGAAACCACCAGGGCTGGTGTATTTCAGTCTATGGGACTGAAAGTAGCAGGGGCTACCCCAGTGTATGATGGCACAGAGGGCCGGCGTCGGGAGGCTCAGTGTGGGACAGTCTTACTGGACAAGCAGGGCTAGACATTCTTGCCATGTCCAACTCGAGATGGTCCTCGGAAATCACAAGTGGCCTTGGGTAAAAGCTAAGTTCCCAGCCATTGGAAAGATTGAGGACCAGAAGTGGGGCAGCCACAGGCTGCAGCATCTAGAGATGACAGGATCAGGGACTGGGTGCACAGATGGGGCTGCAGGTGACTGTCAGATGGGGCTGGGGATGTCAGGTGGAGACTGGGGGATAGAGTGGCTTTGTCAGAAGACAGTGACAATACCCGAATGGGAACACGGCCCGGTGCTGCCTCCAGATGTCAGGTCAGGCCTGGTGGACCAGGGCTTGGGGCCCCTCCCCCCAAAACCAGCACTGCTAACTAAGAAAGAATTTTATTTCTAAATGGTGCTGGGGTGGGCTCTGGTGAGGGTCCATATCTGTCCCCCTCCAGTGCCTTGATGTCCACCCCCAGCCTATACAGCAGCTGATGGGCCTGGGAAGGGACAAGAGGCGGGCTGAGGAGTCGGGGAGCCCCAGGATCGCCCCGCCCGTGATCTCCTTGGATGCAGGTCCTCCCAGGGGTCCACGCTGCACCGCCGCCGCAGCCACCTCATGAGCCGGGAGGACAGCCCGAGTTGTGGGCCGGGCTTGAGTCCTCCCACAGCTCTCCGTCTGCGCCAGCTCGGGTTCCTGGCGAAGGGGGACAGGCTGGCCTTCCCGGTGCTGGCTGGAGAAGGTGCCGCTCCCCAGCCGGGGGCCCCGGTCCGCTGCGCGGGATCAGGGCCTGGGGAGGCGCTGAAGTCCAGCCCGCAGCTGGCCCTCCGCGCAGGGAGCAGGTCCACTCCCTTCCCTGTCCACCACCGGCCCTCAAGGCCGCTCGCCCCACCCCTGCCCCGTCCCTCTGTCCCGTCCCTCCGTCCTGTCCTGTCCGCTAACCCTCCGCTCCTGCCGCTCGTCTGTCCCGCTGCATCGCCCCGTCTTTCTGCCCTGGTCCCTGCCTCCGCCTCCATCCCTTCCCCTTTCTGGGTCCTCGACTAGAAAGGTCCTCCTGCCTGCCCCGGCCCTCCCCCAGAGGGGCGGTGGAAACCTTGGAGCAAGCTCTGAAGGCCATCCTGGGTGCCGGCGTCTGGGAGCGGAGCGGCCTCGGCGGTGGGGACGGGGGCGGCGGGGAGCAGCAGCAGCAGCAGGACCAGCGGGGGCCACATGGCGAGCGGGCGGAGCGGCTGGCAGGGGCAAGCGGGCCGTCAGGGCGCCCCCCACGCCCACCCTCTCGGTCCCCTTCCTTCCATTCCCTCCCCTCTGCGCGCCAGGCCCACATATCCGTGCCCGCCCGTGGTAGCCAAGCTGCCCAGGGTCAGCCCCCAGCCCGTTCACCGTTGTGCGGCTCCACGGGACTGTTAGGTCCGGACAGTTCTAGCCTGGAGCTGTCCTGTAGCTTAGACGCCCCCTGGAGCCCGAGCCACGCCCTACCCACTGTTAACGTATCATCCGAACTCTCGGCACAATGGCCACGCCCCAAGGCGGCACCACGCCCATTCCTTAGCCACGCCCCCAGAACTAACCCAGAGTCTCCACCCACTGGCACGCCCCCGAGGGCAGGCCACGCCCTGGCCTGGAACAGTGGTTCTGGGGCCGTCGCCCTTGTCCATGCGCCACTCTCCTTGAACACATGGAGTATAGTCATGACAGCGGTTTGAATGTCCTGATCTACTGATTCTATCCCCTGTGTCATTTCTGGTTCCCTATTATTTTTCTACCCATTATGGGTTGTTTTTCTGCTTCTTTGCATACTTGGTACTTTTTAATTAAAAGTTAGACATTGTAAATTTTATGCTGTTTAGGAGCCAGAATTCTTTTTTTTAAATTTCTTTAAATGTTTTTGAGCTTTCGACTGGGATGCAGTTAAGTTACTACGTGCAAGCAGTTCGATCCTGCTTGGGCTCGCCTTTAAGCCTTCTAACCAGAGGGAGGCGCTGGCGGCGGGTGATGGGGACTTGCAGCCAGGGAGTGGCGGCGAGCCGGGGCGGCGCGGCGGAGGCTGGTGGCAGCGGAGGCTTTGGCGCTTCTGACCCGAGACGGGGAGACGCTGCTGAACGTGACGCAGGTGGCGCTGGGGGCTTTGGGGTGCGGGTGGCGTTGGAGGCGTAGGTGGCGCTGGGGCCGCTGGGGACCTGCCGGCAGAGCGTGCGCCGGGGCGGGCGGGCGAGGAGAGCCCCGCCGCCTTCCTGCCTCGCGTGGAGAAGCCGGACTTGAGCACGGAGCAGCTGCGCCTGCACGACGGGTCCCGCACCCCGCGATCCTGCTTGCGGTGGAAGGGAGAGTCTTCGACATGACCAAAGGCAGCAAGTTCTGCGGCCCGGCCCGGGGAAGGGGCAGTTGGAAGGGGAGCGGGAGGACCCCCTGCAGCTCACGCACGACCCTCTTCTGGCAGGGAGGTCTCTGGGCGCCGGGCTGGCTTGCCCCGCCTGTTCGTTGCCGGGACCCTCGCGCCTTGGCTGCCGCACCCGGGCCTGCCCGGCCGTCCCACGCCAGCTGCGGGCTCCTCCAGCTTTCCGCCACGCGCCCCGCGGCGCGCCAGGGACCACTCTCAGCATTCATCTTTCTTCCATCCCATTTCTCTTCGCAGCCTTTTCTTGTGCCCCACTGTTCAAAATCCTTACAGTTGTCGCCCTTAGCCCTTCCTGAGTTTTCCGATCTCTGGGATGGGTGGGGCAGCGGGAGGGAAGATTTCTAAAGTAAGGAGCTGAAGTTTTAGGCCCTGTAATTCACAGCCTTCTTTTCTTTACTCTTTTTTTTTTCTTTTTCCACAGATCTTTCTTTCCTCCCTCTCTACTACTCCCCATAAGGCCACGTTTAGGGACACATAGTTCCAAGTCCCAACACTCCGTCTGTGAAGTCCGGGCATATAAGCAACACCTCAGACTCGTTTTTTAAAACCAGTTTTAGTTCGGAGGTGCTTTCCACGGTTAACAATGTTGCTGGAAAGGCTGTCACTGGAGAGTGAGTCCTTCACTATCCCCAGGAATTGGCCAAGCCTGGAAGGGGTGGTCCCTCCGGGGTCAGCCAAGCCCCAGAGCTCAAACCTGAAACATACGTAATATAAAAGCCATGATTAATACACATACACTCTGCTGTGTCAAATAACACTAGTCTCTTAGTTGGGGAAAAAGAGGAAAATATGAGGAACAGTTAACATTGCAAAGTGTCAGCCCGCTAAACACTCTCTGTATTGTTACTTGGAGCTTTGCTAATCATGACCGTAACATGTTATCCGCAGATTTTTTTTTTTCCTACAGAGGTCCCGAGTATGCTCTTCTGCATTTGTAAAAGCATCTTCAGTCCGGATGCCTGACACACCTGAGAGAGAACTGCGGTGCAAATGGTTTTCAGATCCTCATTGATCATCCTAGCAACTTAACTAGTTCCAGGGCCTTTCATGACTCCAAACACAAAGGACTTTGGATCAAAGCATTCTTTGCTTTTTTTGCGACCCAAGAACATGGCATTTATACAATCTCTGGAGGTGTCAGCAGCTGGCGAGCTACCTTAAGCTCTGGTGGCACCCTCCATTAGTGACCTTTGACCTTCTGAACTGATGAAAACATAAGCTGTGTTAGCTGAAATAAATATTTCTTAACTGTCCCTCCCCAAAACCCACCCCAAACCCCCAAGATTAATAACGTATGTGGGATGAGGACAGACCAGAATGCAGATCTTATTAAAATGACCAGCAAGGATATTTACTGAGTTTTGGGGGTGGAGCTCCTATGCCCAGCAGGCATGTCTGTCTGGTATATTTCCTTTTTTTTTTTTTTTTCTTTTGGCTAGTAGGATAGTAGGAAGGCGAGTATTCAAATACATGTTGAAAAGGTGTTTTCACTTAGCAGAACTGAGGAGAAAAAAACGTAGAAGAGCTAAGCTTTCTAGGCAGGCCAGAGTGGCCTTTAGTCTGGAGAATCAACATTTTCTGAGTATCAGACCCAGTGCCTCCTGCACTGTGAGATTCTCCTGTTCCACTGTGGGAAAGGCTCTTCCTAATCTGTTTCATAAGGTCTTTCCTGCCTCTTTCTTGTAGTTATTTCCATGGCCTCAGGCAGGTTCTGGAACCTATAGCAGATCTCTGAAGCTCTGTGCAGCTCTCTCCCGTTTGGCACTGCTCTGCGATTTCCAGCCTTCTTGGACTTCCTGCATGCTCAGCTGTCTCATGTCAGGGACACCACTCAGCTCTGTCTGGGTCGCCCTTCCTGGCAATGAGGCCTGGAATGTTTCTCCAGACAGTAACCTAGGCAATCATAGGGGTCACCGTCTCTCTCAGCAATCACTAATCCTGCGCCTGCTGGTTCATGTTTGAACTCATTTTCTCCAGGAAGGTCCTGCAATCTTGACTGGAAGAAAAGGCCAGTCACATTTCTATTTCCTAGTATGGCAGAGGGTCAGTCCCATTTCTGCTTCCAGAATGGGTTTATGGAGAATATATATGGCTCAGAACAGACACACAGCAGCGCAGTCTGGGATGGATGAGCTAAATCTACCAACCCCTCTCCAGAGAAGCATCCACAATCCAGCTACAAAGGGATCTCCCAACCCCCTTTTAAAAATCACCACTAAGACATGTCACATTTCTTCGGTTGTCGTAAAAGCTTAGCTTTTGGTGCAAGGAGGAAGCATTCCAGCTAAACACCCTCCCTGTGCTCGCTCCACTGGCCCTCACTCCAGCCGGGCTCTGCTGGTTCAGGTAGCGCTGAGCTACTGAGTGCTGTGTCCCTGTCCCACTGTGCCATCAGGTCAGGTGATGAATTGACTTGGATAATTCAGTGTAAAGAATTCATGTTGAAAGTTTTGCTTGGATGCCATATTTCCACCAGTGTCTTCATTGTCACATCTTGCCACATCTTCTTCCACTGAGAGACCACCACTGTCCTACCTTCCCTCAGAGGGTTTTCAACATTACTTTCACTCCATGCCCTTTGCTCACAAGCCAGCAGTTCCATGGGAGTTCACCAATTTGACAGAAACAAAATTTCTTCCTTTAATGTGAAAGAGAATTTATTTTTTGACGTGATTACCTATGTGGCAACTAGGGGGGAAGTTACATTTTGCTTTTGGCCTTCACATAATTAAAGTTGGGGCATACTTTAACACTTGTGCTGTATGTCATAGACGTCCCCTCTTTGAAGAGCTTGGTTTCTCCATATCTGGACATAATTTGAGATAGAATAAGGAATAGTGGGTGAATTTTTGGCCTCAAGTAGTAGTCTTGCATTAATGTCTTTTAACATATTTTAGAGACAAAACTGAAGAGTTAACTGACCCCAAGTCAAGCAGCAGTAACATCTGATGAAACGAGCAGCTTTCTGTGGTATTGAAGGGACAGCCACAGCCTCACTTGTAGTGGTTATCCCCAATGGACTGAGAGTGACATTTGCCCACGTGGAGGAATCACACCTCCAAGTCCCAAACTCCTCCTCCTCCTTCGGCATGCAAAGCATTAGTAGTCTGTACACACCTCAACCTTAATCTTCTCTTTGAGAAAGGTGAAACAAAAAGCAGGTGAGAGGGTTAGCTGAAAATTTTTTAATGTAATTTTTCACCAAGTCATCCCAAATTCCAAACTGTGAAAAACAATGTCGGAGAAAACATGACATTTTATGCATTAGCTTTTTTATTGAAGAGGCAGTTCACATCCATTTATATATGCAAAAGTGTAGGATGACAAAGTATGTAATGACCCTTTAACTTTTCCAAATATTTTATCTAAAATATACATTATGCTAAGCTTTAAGGACACAGTGTAGGAAATCTTAGTAGTTGCCATTGAAACTACTATAAAGAGTATGCATTTCCTGTACAGAATTCTGCAAAATCTACCATTCGATTCCTGTTATGCAGCATATTCACATACATCTAGAAAAATATGATGAAAGAGTGCTGAGCAACACAAATGTTAGCCATTTGTGGTTTTAGAAAATTTTTATGGAAAGTATAATACACATGCAGAAAAATACACTTAAGGACACAGCTCAGAACACATTCAAGATATTCAACACCCAGATTTAGAAACAGATTATTTCCAGCACCAGATAAATATCCTTTTTCAGCCTTGGTCAAAGCTAACCCATATCCTGATTTAATTGTGTAGTAGAGAAGTTTTGCCTGTCCTTATGCTGTACACAGATGGAATCACATACTACATTTGCTTCTGTGTCTGGATTCCTTCATTTAGCACTGTTTGTGAAAGTCAGCTATGTTACTGCATGGACTTACAGATCATTCATTCTCATTACTTTATAGTATTTTACTATGGAAATAAACCCCTTAAGTCTATTGATTCTACTGCATATATGCCATACGATAGTCCTGTTTTTTGCAGTTTTACACTACGACTATTCTAGTGCATGTCCTTTGGTGGACACACCGTGCGTTTCTGCTAGGTTTGGGTATGTGGGTATACACATGCTTAGGTATAAGTGCCAGCTTTCCAAAATGGCTTTGTCAATTGGCAATTCCCCCAGTAGTAAAGAGTTCCTGTTGCCTACATCTTTGCAAAAACTAATGTTTCTTCCTGCTTTTCATTTTAATCATTTCAGTGGGTGGGTAGTCTTAATAGTACTACATGGTGTTTCAAATTTGCACCTCCCTGATTACTGATAAAGGTAACACACCTTTTCATGTTTATTGGCCATTGGATATCCTGTTTTGTGAAGCCAATGAGCTGAGCGTTTTGTCTTTTTCATTTTTTCCCCTCCTTGATTTGCAGGTGCTCTTTATATATTCTAGATATATAGGGGCCAGAAAACTATGAGCTACAGACCAAATCTACCTGTTTATGAATAAAATTTCACTGGGAAACAGCCATGCTCATTTATTTATGTATTGCTTATGGCTGCATTCATGCTACAATAGCAAAGTCGAGCATTTATGACAAAGCCCAAGATTTACTATCTGCCCTCTTATGAAAAAGTTTACTTTTTTTCTCACTCAATCTTGTTGTCACATGAATTGCAAATATCTTCTCCCCTTCTGTGGCTTCCTATTCACTTTCTTAATGGTCTTTCTGATAAACAAAAGTTCTTAAACCTAGTATATTCAAATCAGCAAGTTTTCATTTTTTTAACCTTATGCCAAAACCACACCTTCATAACTTCTATGGCTTTATAACAGGTCTTGATATTTAGGACAATATAATCCTCCAGTCCTACCATGTTTCCCCGAAAATAAGATAGGGTCTTATATTTATTTTTCCTCAAGAAGACACCCTAGGGCTTATTTTCAGGGGATGTGTTATTTTTTTTAAGTATGGTACAACAATCTACATTTATTCAAATATAGTTGTCGTCTTCTTCTGGAACATCATCATAACTCTCCGAACCCCAAATTCCATCCTGAATTTCTTGCGACCATTGGCTCCAATCTCTCATGTCAAGCAATAGAGCTCTCATGGGGCTGATGAGAAGGGCTCCTCTTCTTTACCGCTCTGCGACGAAATGCATGGGTTGTGCAGATACCCTGTGTAGCCACGCCCATTACCATGTCTTATTTTCAGGGTAGGGCTTATATTGTGCAAATGCTTAGAAATTCTGCTAGGGCTTATTTTATGGGTAGGTCTTATTTTCGGGGAAACACGGTATTATGCAAAATAGCCTTGCCTATTATTGGCCTTTTGAATGTTCCAATGAACTTTAGAATCAGCTTGTTAATTTCCATAAAAGAACTTGCTAGGATTTTTAAGACTGAATATATGAATTAAGATAGGGAAAACAGACCTCTTTTTATATTGTCCTGGAATCCCGTGAACAAGATATATCCCTCTGTTTTATAGTTTTTTTTCTGGATACAGTTCTTGAAAATGTTAGACATTTTTCACCTAGGCACTTGAGGATTTTTATAAGTGGTACTGCTTTTAAAAATTTCACTTCCTATGTTTTTTGCTGGTGTATTAAAAACAATTTTTGCATAATAACCTTGTATGCAGAGGCTTTGCTAAATTTACTAATTCTAATTATCTTTACATTCCTCAGAATATTCTATGTACAAAGTTATGTCATCTGCAAATAAAACCTTTACTTCTTTTCTAATATTTATGTCTTTTGTTTCTTTTTCTTGCCTTACTTTCCTGGCTAGGTCCTTCTGCATAAAGCTGAATAAAATTAGATAGCAGATTATTATTTTTTTTTTTACCTTTTGAGAAAACTTTCACTATTTTACCATTAAGCATGTTGCTTGTTGTAGTTTAAGGTACTCTTTGTCCAATTAAGGAAGTTCCTTTCTATCCAAAGTTTGCTAAGATCATAAATATTAATTTTACCACATGAATTTTCTGCATACTAGACTACTTTCCTTCACATGATGTATAACAGCAATTGACTTTTTAATATTAACCACCATTGCATTCCTGGAAGATCCATTTTATCACCAGTTTATCCTTTTCCCAGAACCCATCTCCATTTTGTTTGCACAGGATTGGGTCACATGACCACTATAAAGATTATCATTATTGGTTTAGACTAATCAGGATTTCTCCTCTGTGTCATGTGAAGAAATGCTAGGTACCCAAACTTTTCCAACAAGTTTTGGAGAAAGGACTTTAATTGACCAAAAAATGTCTGCTAGAAACTTGTATTACTTTGTTCTGAAATACCGAGAATAAGGGGCAATGCACAAAACAATGACATTGTATTTATATCAAATAAAAATTCAGATAAAATTTCTGAATTACATAGTTTTGGCACTCTGCACACTCAAACCTATGGATTAAAAAGAGTGGTATAAGAGTTGGAGATATTTTAGAGAGGATGAGCAGTAGTACGCTTGTTCTCTTTCACTGAAATAGACTCAAACAATCCCAATTTACGTATGTATAGTTTATCAAAATAGTATTTTTAAAACCTTTTTTGCTCAAGTGCAGTTGAAAACTTTACAAAATCCACTGCCTCCTCTAACGAAGAGGCAGTCATTAAAAACCCATTTGTAAATCCTCTAAAGAATAGAAAATTATATATTTCACTCTTATATCTATCAAATATTATTTCGCCAACAATATTTCCTGTATTAATACATTTTGCCATCCTAATAGTCAAATAACAATACAGCCTTTTCACAAATTATTCAAATTTAAACTTGCATAGAATTACCATTAGACTGCATTTTAAAAATATGATAGGAACTGCCATATACCAAATTATTACTATTGTCCTCATGATCAACTCCTGATGATTTTGTAACTTCATTTTATACAATGAAGGTTTATTCAGAGCTGTTAGCTTCTCTTTCCTATAAACATCTGATTTTACATCAGAAATATGGCTTTTAGTATAATTCCAAGATTATATATTTTCCACATTCATCATATTGACAGATTTCTCCTTAGTATGATTCCCTGATATATAAATACAATTTGAATTCAAAATAAATATTAAATATTTATAAAATTTCACTCCTGCATAAATTATCTAGTGTCCAATGAGTTATTTAGTCTTGCTGAAGGCTTTGCTTCTTGTTGCTTGTTTGCTTCTTGGGGAGTCTTCTCTGTGAAAACTCAGATTAAAATGAATTTAATGCCTAAATGATTTTCTCTATTCAGGAACATGAACTATCAGATGAACAATTATATTTGATTCCCTAGTGGATTTCCCATGTTCATTATATTCAAAGGATTTTCTAAAAATCGAGATTTGACTTCAGAGATTTCCCACATCAAGTACATTCACATTTCCTCTTCTATGAATTCTCTGATGGCTATTGAAGGCTGATCTGTGGTGGAATTTTTTCCCACATTCATTACATTCGTAAGGTTTCTCTCCTGAATGAGTTCTATAATGTACAGTGAGGTATGACTTTTGAGAAAAGACTTTCCCACATTCATTACATTCATAGGGTTTCTCTCCTGAATGGCTTCTATAGTGTACAGTGAGGTTTGACATACGAGAAAAAACTTTTCCACATTTACTACATTCATAGGGTTTTTCTCCTGAATGAATTCGATGATGTATAGTGAGATATGACTTCTGAGAGAAGAATTTCCCACATTCATAACATTCATAAGGTTTCTCACCTGTGTGTACTCTTTGATGTCTAAATAGGGATGAATTATGGGAGAAGGTTTTCCCACATTCATTACACCCATAAGGTTTCTCTTCTGAATGACTTCTATAGTGTTCAGTGTAGTATGACAACTCAGAGAATAATTTTCCACATATATTACATTCATAGGATTTCTCCCCTTTTGGAAATGACTGGTGCCCACTTAAGGCTGAATTTACAAGGAAGGTTTTCCCACATTCATTACATTCGTAGGGTTTCTCTCCTAAATGAGTTGCGTGGTCAGTGAGATACGACAATTCAGAGAACTTTCCACATTCACTACATTCATGAGGTTTCTCTTCTGTATGTACTTTCCGATGTCTGATAAAGGCTGAATTTAAATTGAAGGTTTTGCCACATTCATTACATTCATAGGGTTTCTCTTCTAAATGACTTCTATAATGTATAGTGAGGTATGACACCCGGGAAAAGAATTTTCCACATTCACTACATTGATAGGGTTTCTCTCCTGTGTGTGTTCTTTGATGTGTAATAAGGGTAGACTTTCGGTAGTAGGATTTTCCACAATCATTACATTTATAAAGTTTCTCCCCTGTGTGTGTTCTCTGATGGTCACTGAGAGCTGACTTGCGGGAGAAGGACTTCCCACACTCATTACATGGATAGGGCCTCTCTCCTGAATGATTTCTCTGGTGGAGGGTAAGATGTGTCTTTTGGCAGAAGGTTTTCCCACATTCACTACATTCATAGGGTTTCTCTCCTGAATGAGTTCTCAGATGTTGAGTGAGGTGTAACTTCTGGCAAAAGGTTTTCCCACATTCATTACATTTATAGGGCTTCTCCTCTAAGTGTGATCTCCGATGTACAGTGAGGGTTCCCTTTTGACTGAAGGATTTCCCACAAATGTTACATTCATAAGGTTTCTCTCCTGTGTGAGCCCTCTGATGTATAATAAATTTTGACTTTTTACAGAAGGATTTTCCACATTCATTGCATTCAAAGGGCTTCATTTCCATTTGTGATCTCTGATATGTGTTAAAATTTGACATCTGTATGAAGTTTGGTCCAGAATCATTCCACTCATAGGGTTTGTCCCCCATGTAAGCTCTCTTGTGAGTAATGAAAACAGCTTCACTGTCTAAGGCTTCCATGCATTCATTGTATTCAAAGGGTTTCTCCAAAATATTAATTTTCTGAAGAACACCTTCATTTTGAGAATAGGTATCCACATTTTGATTAAATTCATAGGGTTTCTCTCCATGATATATTTTCCCACATTCATTACACTCATCGGGCTTTTTTATGGCATAGCTTCCATCACTACTAATTAATTCTGAAGTGGATTCTAAATTCTTTCCACACGAGACACAATTATGAGCTATTATGCTTGAAGGAACAAGGCTTGTTTCCATATAGGTTTTATCAAAAGTATCCTCTCTCTCTTCAATCAGGGTTTTGCTACTGATATAAACAGATTGCCTTGAATGTTTGTCTTCATTTTCTTGGATTCTCTCTATCAGGTCATCAACTTTCCAGACTTCTAAAAAAGAATAAAATCAAACAAACTTTGTGAACCTGAACACACCAGCTACGGAAAGCTACCCAAGAGCCTTGTCATGAGGTTGACACTGGCTGTAGGGTCAATCTCCAAACACACAGCCGGGCGTGGTGGCTCACGCCTGTAATCCTAGCACTCTGGAAGGCCGAGCTGGGTGGATCATTTGAGCTCAGGAGTTCAAGACCAGCCTGAGCAAGAGCAAGAC
>VBSM01002153.1:22983243-23017567 GCA_008086735.1 Cheirogaleus medius
AAAAAAAAAAAAAAAAAAAAAAAATTCTAAAAGCTCCAATTTCTTCATGTTTAGAAAGAGACCCCACAACCAGGCCTCCAACTCTCAAACTTGATTCACACTCACCTGGAGAAGACATCCAGGCACATAAATGTCCAAAAGAAATATAAGATAAACCAGAAGGGTCAAAGTATCTTAAGAATAAGATGAGATCTTTGAAGTGTTCTGATAGTGTCTGATACTAACTGACCTTATCTGACCATCAACAATTCTGCTTTTCCTGCTTGTACAATATAACACAGTGGTTAAGAACATGAACACTAGAAGAGGATACCTCAATTCAAACCCCAACTCCAACAATTTACTGGCTGGGGAACATTGGGCAAGTTACTTAACTGTGACGCAGTTTCACTCATCTGACTCGTGGATAATAGTGCCTAAATCATAGGGTTGTAAAAGGACTAAATTAATTAGTACATGTAAATTGCTTAGAATGGTTCATAACACAAAGCACATACTCATTAAGTTTAGCCATTCTGAGGTTCAGACATTCTGAGAAAGAAGGAAGTAGACTATCTCACTGGTGCTCCCATGTTGTCAGGTAAAATATTCAACTAGATTTTAGGTTAAAGGTGTTAGAGATATCAATATGGATATCAGCAACACAGATACAAGGGGAAAAAAGCCTTAAGAATTGAGACTAGATGAACCCTTTTAAGGGATACAATGAAAACCAAAAATGTAGAAAACAGGTCCTAGGAGAGCACTCCTGAAAAGGCAAGAGAATGAACCAAAATTCATTTACAAAATTAACACTTGCTGAATGTCTACTATGGACAGAGCATCATTCTAGTTATGGGGAGAGGGGAATGAACAGACAGACAAGACATAAATGAGCACTTGAGGAAGGAGGAAAGCCCAGTCAGTGTAGTATCAGCACACCAGTGGAGGGTGGGTTTCAAGAATTTATGCAGACCACTACAGGTGTGACTAAATCCACAAGTAGGTGGAAGATGAGGTTTTGGTATATGAATGCCTACAGAAGTAAATGAAATTGGGGACAAAAAAGAAGTCTGAGGCATTTTACAGCAAAGAAGGAAAGAAAATGGAAAATAAAAAGAATGAACATGAAAGACTCAAGTTTTTTTATTTCAAACTTTTGGAGGCCTCAAAACAAAAGGGAGTAGTTAAGTTATTGACAATGCTAGAGAAAGAGGAAGTCATTGGATCCTCAGTACTGTACTGGTTAGCATAGAGAATCCCTACCAATGTAAATCAAATATAAAATGAAAAAAAGAGCCTGATTATGTGTGCTGGAAGGAACGTGATATTTGGGTATTGGGAGGTGTGGTTTCAGGTACCTATTACATATATATTTATATAACTATCACTCCCAAAGGTCTAGGAGTACCATTTTTTGATACTGTGTTAACTTACCTGGATGAGTCTGACATGAGAATTCACCTTCTATTATCCATGGCTCTTCCCCCTGCTCCAACTTAATGATCACATTTGGTTTGGTAATATCATACCCTGTTAATGAGATAACGAGAAGGACTTGGACCAGCTGCTTGGCATTAGAGCCTCTGAAATATAAGATGATGTTGCCTCACAGGCTGTATAATAAAGTGTCCCATTTTTCTTTACCTTACCAAAATTAAAACCCTGCAATGAAGAAGTAAAGATACACTCTACCTAGTGATCAAAAGGGATTAAATGGTCTTATCATTTATTTCTTCAAATTTAAGGATAAAATCGTTAAATCGAAAGCACTCAGAAAGCAAGCTATCCTCACCCACAGAAACTAGATTGCTGTAGTTCTCCAGCATCACATCCCTGTATGTTATCTTCTCATCAGGGTCCAGCTGCTGCCACTCCTCCTGGGTGAAGTCCACAGCCACATCCTTGAATGACACTGGCCCCTGTAATGGCACCATGATTGCAAGTGAGTAATGTGGCACATAAGGACAAGATCTTACCAAGCTCACTGATGAAGTTAACCATGAACATTATATACCTCATGTTACATTTCAGATTGTGGAAGGAAAATAAACCATACTGGAAACATATTTCCTTTGGGTTCTTTAATATATCAAAAACAAACAAAAAAACCCAAAACACAACTGAGTTTCTGTTTTGTGACTGAACTGAGTTTTGAGGGAATAAGACTAGTAAAATACCATTCCTGCTCTCAAAAAGCTGACAGCCTGACAAGGAGAAAACATGTAAATAAACTTACATGTTTCACTCCTTGTCACTTCCTTCAGTCTCCTTTGCTGTTAGTCCCTCCCCTTCTCCTGGATCTCTTCAAGTCGGAGTGTCCCCACTCAGTCCCTGGTCTCTCTTCTTCCCAACCCCCTGCTCTGGCTCTCACTCTAACCCAGTTTCAGCTCTTTGGGCCTTTGGCTCTTTTATGTTCAGCAGCCAGCAGCCTCTGGCTATCTGCATGGCTAGGTTTTTACTTTCTTCAAGTTTTACCTCAACCATCTCATTCTTGCAGTAATAAATTTTTGATTGAATGAATACCCAATGGTGTCACTAGAGTGCTGTAGACAAGGCACAAAATGGTTTAACAAAAGGTCATCAAATTATTCTAACTTTACACTATCAGATCAGGGTTCACAGACTCAGTCAACTTTTACTCCTTAAAGATGAATTATGTAGTCAACAGAATTAAGAGGGCAGGGGAGAATATGATGAGGTGTAAAAAGTACCAATGGCAAAAACTGAAGCAGCACCAATGTTTAAGAGGTTGGTGCAGAAGAACAGGTCAAAAAGACCAATAAGGCATCTTCTTAAGTACAGCTTTTTGACAATAAGGGTCAATTCTAATTCAAGAGAGTAAGTCAAACACACACAGTTGCCTTCCTGTCGAAAAAACAAAAAAAATCCAAAAGTCCAATTCTAAGATATAGAATAATAGACAATGTTTTCAGAAAAGCACTGGAACACAGAGGTTCCCAGCACCAGGAATTTCTTAGAGGAAATTCTGGAGATACAGAGAAGAGTAGAAGACAAAGAAATTAGAGCCACAGGACACAACTTTATACAGGGGCAGAGGTTGTGCCGCAACAAAAGCCAACAGCAGACTCTCTGACAGAGCCCTTGAAACCCACCCGAAGGGCCTGTGGGAAGTAGAGTGACTGGTTGACAGAGAAATGAGCCACAGGATGACCTGAGCAGCTTGGGTGGGGACCTGTTGTAAGCACGCACAGCAGCCACATGAATGCTGAATCTGATGAGAACCCTCTGGCTATGGCTCAGCAGCCAGAGCCACAGCAGAATACACAACACTTTAGACCTCCACAATTAGGGTGACCGTGTAGTCACTATTCAAACAGAAAACCTTTGTCTGGGACAAATGATAAACCAGATGGGATAGCAGGAATATAGGTGCAATCTAAGACTGTCACACCAACCAGGACATATATTCAACACTATTCATACTGAGCATGGATTTTTTTCCCCTAAAGGCAACTCTTAGAAAACTATTATCAATGTAAAGCCATTTGAACAAATTAACCTTATCTACCAATTCACCACCTATGTAAAACAAAATGATGCCTATCTAATTACATATCCCTCCCTATTTACTTCCAGACTCTGCAACCATCCCCTTCATAAAGGAAAGAGGAGTTAAACAGGGTCATTAGTTGAGTATGTTCACATTAGCTATTAATAATTATTCTCTCACAAATTAATATAGAAGATCAAGAATTATTGGCTATTTGAGGAAAACAGCATAAATAAAAGATAAACATCAAGATGAACAACTCAACACTGATGGAACCAAATTCATAAAGGAAACAGGACTTAGTTTTTTTTCTACTGATTCATGTTTTTGAATAAATTAAGCAGGATTCTGCTTCCATAAAATGAGAACATTCTCCTAAGAAATAGCCACTGTAGAATACTTAGAAATTAAAGACTGGACAGTTGAATTGCTTTTTTAAAAAATTCTCAATTAAGAAGCTTGATTAGCAAATGGAACATAGAATATATAATTTAGAAAGACTCTTAGAAAATAAGAAATGGAAATGATGAAAGCAAATTTGGGATATAAAATTCAGATCGAACAGATTCAACATTTTCAGAAAGAGAGAACATGGAAGATGGACAAAAAGAAATAATCGAAGACAGAACTGAAAATGACAACTGAGCTGAAGATCACATAAGCCTTCACATAGAAAGGGACCATCAAATCTGCAAACAAGAATACTGGAGAAAGATACAGAGATTTAGGAATTTCCTGATGAAATATCTAAAATTTTAAAAATAAGAAAAAAAATCCTGAAAAGTTACAGAGAGAAAAAAAAATGCACTAGTTACCCTGGTAACTGACATTCTACTTCTCATCTGATAGAGAAAACCACAGAGAACTGCTCATGGCTTTTGAAAGAAAAAAGTTCTAGTTTTGAACTCAGAATCATACACAGGTTGAGTGTCCCTTATCCAAAATGCTTGGGACCCAGAAGTATTTCGAATTTTTTCAGATTTTGGAATATTTGCATTGTACTTATAGGTTGAGCATACAGAATCAGAAAATCCAAAATCTAACATGCTCCAATAAGCATCTCCTTTAAGTGTCACATAGGCACTCAAAAAGTTTCAAATTTTGGATTACAGATTTGGGATGCTTAACCTGTACCAAGCAAACTATTATTTAAGCATAAGGATACTATAAAGCTATTTTCAGAAAAGCATGACAATTTATTATCTAAGAAAATAGTTTCTTTAAAACATTCAAGGATATACTCCATTGAAACCCAAGTGAATCTGACAAAGAGGAACATGAGAGTATGAGAAACCTTAGTGAAAGGTAGGCCAGTGCTGGTGTGAGGAGCAGTTCTGGGGACTGAAAGCTACAAACTTGCACTTTAGAAAGAGGAAGCACTCAGTAAACATGTTACATTTCCCTGTTCTTTGTAAAAGATTAATCAACAAAGGGTTCACAGCCACTGACACAGCTCCAACTGTGTAGGTCCCACCAAGACAGAGACTCCCTGTGACAGCTATGCTCATGGGCTGAGAAACTAAAGCACACATTCAAGTTTATCCAAAGGCAAGCCAAATGAGTTGATAAAATCACTTAGAGAAAGTAATAACCTTCTGGGTCAGGTTAGTCCAGAAGGCAAGGGAATAGCAGGGGCTAAAAGACTGATCGATCAATAAACATAAAATTACATACCAATATCCCTTATATCAATGCAAATATCCAAAATAAAATAAGCAAACAAAATTCAATACTATTATAGATTAAAAAGATAAAATATAACAGCCAAATGGGACTTATTCCAAAAATACAGACTGGTTTAATATTTGGAAATCCATTAATATAATATGATATTATTATATAATACATCTAAGAAAAAACTTTTATCTCCAAAAATACTTGAAAAAGCCTGACAATATTGAAAATGCATACCTAATTTAAAAAAACCTCAAGAAAGTAGGAACTGACACTGCATTAACATCAATATATATGTATATACATAAATATATACACTCTTATACCCAAATATGCACGTAACATATAATATATACTTATATGACATATGTATACATATATATCTCAATTACACACAAGCACATATATACACTTTGCTAAGTTTATACATATATATAAAAATGCGCACACACACACACACACACACAAATTTATGCCTCACTCCTCTCAGTCTAAAAGTCATGATTTTACTTAACAGGGAAATACTACACCCCTTCTCACTGAGATCAAGAACAAGGGAAAATGCTCATTATCTTCAATTAGAAAAGAAAAAACAATTACAGGAATATAATTGATAAAGAAAAAGTAAAAACTATCTCTTTAAAAGATAACTGTTTAATTAAAAATAACAATGCACAATGTATTGTAGTATTGATAACACCTGTAAAATGCAACAACAGAGGGGAGAGATGGAAGTAACCTATTCTAAGATTCTTATACTTTAAGTAAAATGGCGTATTATTTGAAGATAAATGATTATGATTCAAGTTGCATACTATAAATCCTAAACTACCTACTAAAATAACAAAAATGTTACAGCTTACAACAGAGGATATAAGATGGAATCATAAAAAGTAATCAAAAGAAAGGAAGACTAAGAAGAAAAAGGAAATAAGGAAGATGGGACAAATAGAGAACAAAGACAACAGACCATAACCTAACTGGTTATATCAATAATAATATTACATGTAAATGGACTAAACACCCCAATTAAGAGGCAGAAATTGTAAGATTGAATTAAAAAAATGCAAGACCCAAATATATGCTGCCTACAAGAAATGTACTTTAAATATAAAGATGCAAATCGGTTAAAAGTAAAAGGATGCAATAAGATATACCATGCCAACATTACTCAAAACAGAAATAGACAAAAGCAAATTTACAGGAGGAGATTTCAATTCCTCTCTCTCACTTGATACAAGTAGGCAGAAAATCAGCAAGGATAGAGTACACTTGAACAACACAACCAATCACTGCCGGGTATGATTAACATTTACAGAACACTCCAAACAAGAGTAGAACAAGCCATTTTCTCAAATGTGTGAGGAATTTTTCCAAGATAGACCCTATTCTGAGCCACAAATGTAAAAGGTTCATTTAGTATTCCACCCAAAATGCACAATCTAAATCTAATCATGAAGAAACATCAGGGAAGCCTAAACTCAAAGACTCCTATAAAATAAGTGGCCTATAATTCTTCAAATATATAATGGCATTGAGGAACAATTCCATACTAAACAGACTTTAAAAGCTTGAAAACTAATACAATTCATAATCTGGACTAATTTGCTACCAGAAATAAAAAAACTGCTATAAAGGAAATTACTGGGAAACTGGCAAAACTGGAAAATAAATTGCAGTTTAGAAGAAAGTATTATGTCAATATTAAATTCCCTGAATTCAAGTAATGTGCAATGGATATGTAGGAGAATATTCTTGATCTTAGGAGGTACAATCTGAAAAATACAGAGTAAAGGGGCATGACATATGACACCCAGTTTCAAATAGTTCAGGAAAAAAATGTGTATATATACACACATATATATGACACATATACACACACAAACAATAAAACATGTGGGAAAATGTTAACAACTGGAGTATCTGAACAAAAAGAATATGGGATTTCTTTGTACAATCCTTGCAATTTTTCTGACAATTTCAAATTATTTTAAAATAAAATGTTGAATAAAAAAGAATACTATCAAATATATAAGGGATATTTCAAAAGGACTCAGAAACCAACTTAAAGGGATTCCCCCTGGCTAGGTGGAACCACTTAATCATCAAAAAGAATCTCAACTTCAATGTACTGAAATACTTGAAATATGTTTAAACCCATGAGCTCATAACAGCAACAAAACAAAAAACCCTGCTGCTCAAGAGCCTACTTGGTATTTTGAAAATTGTTTTTCCTTAAATGAACCATATAACCAAATGGAGAGGGAAAATTTATATGCAGAAAAGTCTTCTAGCTAGTAAAAGAAGAAATTATAGAATTAACAGAACATCATTCTGCCTTCCCTAATGAATTAGTGGATCACAGCAAAAATCATCAATTAATAGACAGATGCTATCCTCACAAAAACAAAGCCAAGAAGATAATACGTGCCTCCAGAGTAAAGTAGACAAATACTATGTACAACAGTCTTCCCAAAAGAATTGAACATAAATCTGATGAGACTTCCAGATTAAACTACCAATTTTACAAGGCATACAAGGAATAAAAAAAAATGTGCTAAAAGTAAAGCAATGGCAACACAATCTGAACCAGTAAACTGAGGATAAACAACGCAGTTTCTTCAAAAAAGGAATGGCAAAGAAATAACACAAGAGACACACTAGGGGAACTACAGGGTCTCACTCTGTCTCCCAGGCTGGAGTGCAGCGGTGTGATCATAGCTTATTGCAGCCTTGAACTCCTAGGCTCAAGTGATCCGCCTCAGCCTCCTGAGTAGCTAGGACTACAGATACAGGCCAACACACCCTGCTAATTCTTTAAAAAATTTTTTTGTAGAGATGGAGTCTCACTATGTTGCCCAGGCTGGTCTTGAATTCCTGGCCTCAAGTGATGCTCCTGCCTCAGTCTCCCGAAATGCTAGGATTACAGGCATGAGCCACTGCAACTGGCCAGGAACTACTATTAAAAGACTTACCAACCCAAATGCACATGAACTCTACTTATATTCTGATAGAAAAGAACATACCAAAAAAAAATTTTAGGAAACTGTGAAACTTTGAACACCAGATATTATATATTAAGATAAACAATATCATCAGTTATCTCTACACTCTTTATAAAAGACTCCTCATCATTTAAAGATGAATACAAAAATACTTACAGACGAATCTTTTTAAAAACCAAGAAAGGGTATACCACCCAGGGTGGTAAGACCATACCACCCTGAACGTGCCCAATTTCATCTGATCTCAGAAGCTAAGCAGGGTCCAGCCTGGTTAGTACTTGGATGGGAAACACCAAGAAAGGGAGACTCTATGAGGAAAATGTTAGTTTGGAAGTTAACATCTGTTACTTCCAGGCAGATGAAGGGTCATGTGAGGGAAGGCTTAGAAAATGTGCACTGGATTTGACCAGAATTAAATCACTGGTCATCTTCACTGACAGATTCAGGAAAGTGCTAAGGACAAACCCAAAACACTGAAAACTGAAATAGTTGAAGGACTGTTGTCAGGTTATTCATTCCCCCATAATCTAGGATTAAAGGGTAAAAATGGAAATATGTCTACTCGGATCACAATATTTTGGTCCCTGGAAAAATAAGATGCACCAAGTTCTCCTTGGGTAGCACCCTCTGTTTACATAAGCAACAAATATTAATATAAAACATGGGTAGCAATAACTTAATGGTTGTTATTAGGAAAGCTATCCCCAATTATATCAACTTTAACAAAGATATTTTTCCAAGTCCTAGGAAATCTTTAAAACCCACATAACAAAAATGGTTTCTTCCTAAAGTCAATGCAAATGATGTAATGGACCGTATTTTCCTTTTTCTATGACTGCCAAGAACACTGAGCGTTGGTTGTTCTCTATGTTTGCAGCTCAACTTCAACAGCCCTAAAGTATCACACTACCTACACAAACAAACTTAACAAAAGATTCTTGGTGCTTATCTGCCTCTGTAACTGTATTTTACATGATAATGTCTCTTACCTATTTCTACATTCCCGTTTTAAAGTACAGATCCTTATAAACTTCCTAAAATGCATTACAAAGCAAAATGGGGAACACACACACAAACAGGAGAACTCACCTGCGATTTATTCATTTTCTGCTGCATTTAGAAACCTGTAGAGACTGTTGATAGTGGACCTAGGGAGGAGAAGCAGGCGATTGAAGTCATGAGTACTCTGGCCTGCAGTCAGCAATCTCCTGCATAAAACCACCAAAGAAGGCGAAATAAAATAACACCCTGTGAATATTCACAAGGAGCTAAAACGGTGATACAGAGGAAACACACACTGTACTTTTATGACTCCAACATGATCTGGTGGTAATTAGGTGAGTTAGACTCTCATGGGTGAATATAAATATTGACTCCTTTTACACATAGCTTGGTGCCATCAAATACAACGTGAAAAAAAAATTCCCCTTATACCAATCACGTATTCTTATGTCACTTTATATTACTCAAAATCAAAGAAGCCACAGAAATGGAGAATCTGAATTCTTAAAAATGGGACTAATGTGTATAAAGTGTAGTTTTGCTTTTAAGTTATCTGACTGAACTTGGTTACCGATGCACATAATCTTTTATTAAGAAGTCCAGGATTGGGGGACAGAAGACTGGCCTGGGAGAGAAATCTCCTGAGCTCTACTGTGAGCAATCCTCCCAACAAACCCAGTGACCATGGTCAAGTCACCTATCTGCTAAGGCCCAGTCTCTTCCCCTAGCAACTGTGGCAGCAAGAAATAATCTCTGTAGACTTTTTCCCGCACTGCATTGTATGATTCCACAGGGGCAGACCTGAGGGAGAACAGAGGTGCCGATGGACGTTTAGCAGAGACACGTTTGCAATATGGTGCGGTGAGAGGAGGAAGAAAGGGTATTGGGAGTGGGGAAAAAAAAAAAAAAAAGTCCCCAGCTGAGGCTGGTGACACGCCCCCCTCCCCGTAAACCCTGTCCTCACAGATCTTCCCCCAAGAGCCTACTCCAGTGCAGTCTGCCCCGCCCTCAAACCCAACCACTCCTCTCTCCTGGAAGCCATCAAAACCCTTCCCTGCCCCACGCGGTGACTTCACCCAAGCCCTGCTTGCTCCGGGCCAGCAAAGCCACGACCTACCCCTCCTGGGGTTCACGACAGGTCGGGAGCGAGGGGATGTTCTCGTGGGCGCGTTTCTGCTCCCAAGGTCGCCTCCTTTCCACTTCACCAATGCCGTTCTGTTCCCGAGGAGCCGGATCTGGGCCTACGGGACAAATTCGGGTAGAGCGTCCCTCCCGGGGCCTAAATCTGCCTTCTCTGGGACTCAGTGTCCCGCGGAACTGCGGCCACGCCGCCAAGGATGCAGACGGGCCGGTCCCAGGTCCTGCCGCCGCCGCTGCCACTGCCCGCCCGGCCCCTGGAACCGCAGCACTGCGGGCCCGGGGCTCGCACTCGGCAGTCTCCGCTCGAGCCTCCGCCTGGCCCGCGCGAATCCGGGGCTCAACAGTCCCGCGCCCGCCTGGGTGTCGGCCCGGCCGGTCGGCGCTCAGCCCCGCAGGCTCCGCAATCTCGCCCAGCTGAGGCCAAAGCCTGGCAACGAGGGCAATCGGTGACTTGGGGACGCGCCGGAAGCGAGGGCAGTGCATGGCGATGCGCATGCGTGAACACGCACACAGGGCGAGGTACACATGCGCAGGAGGGCACTGGACTTCAGCCTCCCTGGCCGCGCCACGGGCCTCAGAACTCTATTTCCCATAAATCTAGGCGCCACCACATTTAGGGAATATCGAAAAAGTCTCTACTTCGTCTGGAGGTTACAAAGATTGGCAGTTTGGAACCCCGGACTCAATTTCGCGTTTGTCTTCACTCCCTGTTAGGGCCCAGTAGTGGGCTGCGTGATTGCCTGGGAACCCAGGTCCTTTCCTTGTCCAAGACCATTTGGCTTAGAACGGAGATTACTTTTTCCTTGTGTCTTGGTATAGAAGAAAACAGATTCTTATTGAACTTATGCAAATAACTACATTACCATTAATTAAGAATACTTACAAATATAATAGTTTTCAAATTCTGGAGAAATCAAGTAGAGAGAAAAAATAAATGCTTCAAAATTTGCTTACAAGTATATACTTTATTATAAGCTATAAATAGCTCAAAAGAAGGAAAAAGGTTTTTCTTGACTCTGGAAAATAAAACATAAAAAGAATCATCGATGTTTCAAACAAAAGTCATAAAAAATTAGTTCAATCCCATGTAATTAATTTCTGTTCTGTTTGAAGCTGAGTTAGCAATACTCATGGACACATCAGCTTTTTAGTTAAAGTCCTGAAAGTTTGTTTTGTTTTAGTCCAATAGTATATAATCTCCAAAGTTTTCAGAAAACTGTATTCAAGAGAACTTGTCGGTCCTTTCCATGACTTTCCTTGAAGAAGCACATTTTGGGTGGTAGCCAGTTTACAAACCATTTTTTGAAAATAATCAAAGTAAAATAATTATCTATAGATGACAAAAGTGTTAGAATAGCCATGGTTAAAGAGAAAATTGACTTCTTTGTCAATTGGTTATTTTTGTGGCATACAATAATTTAATATAATAACCATAATTATTGCTGATAACATACACCAAGACATCAATATTTTATAATATTGGAACATATATTAATAACATGTTTATACAAACATAATCCAAAGAAAGTTAAACAGCATTTCATATTTGACAATGCTTCCTGTATGGTTTTAACATACCAAATAAGCCTAATATGTCTCTCTTAGACTTTCAGAAGCCTTAATATTTAAGAAGCTAGTTTGAGGTTAAAAAAAGACTGGACTTAGAATTTTGATTTTGGTAAGTCCGTGGAACATTGAATATTTAAAACACTTGACATCATAAAACACTTGTTGTAACATGGGATCACAGGTTACTATAAAATTATAGTCATTCATTTAGCCAAACTGATAATTCAAAGATTTTAAAAAGTAAAAAAATCTTACTTTTTGTTAGAGAGGAGACTCAGTTTCCCAAATAATCACCTGTTATACACAAACTGAAATACAAGTTAATAAGGAGGCAAACTGAATCTCTCTCTCTTCCCTCCTTTCTTGCAGTTTATTCAAAAGGTAAACAAAAATCTTTTGTTATTTCTATTAATATCATATAAAAATCTTGTTCAAAAGAGACAATGAAATTTTACCTTTGCATTAGTGTATTAATGGTAAAGCTAATTTTAATAAAATCTTATAAACAAATCCATCTAATTTTAATCAATTTGACCATGAGTTAAGATTTTTGTAAACCTTTTATAACCCTCATTTTTTAACTTTTATATCCATTTGGTTTTAATTATCATGTATTTATTTAATCTAAAACAATTTTTACAACCTACAAATTAGACAAAATTACCTTTTCTGGGAGGGGGGTGGCTAGGCTCCTGCGGCTTTCTTTGTTTTAACTCTTTCAGCCCCCCTGAGCAGGATTGGGGCTGGGATCTCCAATTACCCCACGTTCTACCCCAGATCATAGGCTCAATCCATACTCCCTCACAATCTGCCCGTGATATCTTCCGCATACACTCTGGAGATGGTAGAGCTGGAGCCCAGCACTGCCTCCAAATCCCGCAGTGACAACACACCATACAACCCAGGCCGCAAAGCAGAATAAGAAAGTTACAATCCCGGTGGGTACCTTGCCCCAGGGTGAAGGCAGATGAGTGAACCAAGAAGATAGTGGGTCTACTGCAAGGGCAGACAGGGCTTTAATGTGGGTTCCAACCCAATTTAGAGCTTGCATAATATTATGTTCATTGTCAGGAATAAAAGTAGAGCATTCAACATTCAGCATAGCATGTTCCACCCTGGGCAGCAGTCAAATGTCCAGGGCCATTCTATTCTGTAACACCACCTTCCTGGTTTGACTTGTTTCTTGTGTTAAGAGGGTTAAAGCCTAATTTAGTTTCACTGAGCACCACTGCCGTGTTGGAGGCAAGAGCTTGCACCTGGGTCTCTGTAGCGATGGCACTGGAGCCAGGGAGGACACAGTGAGGGGAAACCAGCACCACGCCATTCTCTGCGCTCGTCTGTGTCGAGCCTGCACTGCGGGCTGGTGGTCAGGCATGTGGGGCAGGATGGTGCACACTGATGCAGAGATATACAGCCAGCCCCATGCGCAACAGCCCAGCCACTGGCTGGGAAATGTGGCCAGCCACGCGTGCCACAAACCCAAAGGGCCCCTTGTGGAGTTCAGTGAGCAGTTGAGTTGCTGGAGGCATCATAATGACCATATTTGCTGGAAGCAGTGACCGTGATGGTATCAGCACATAGGGAGAAAGGCAAGCTCCCTACCAGAACAGTGTGATTACTATGGGTGTCATTTAGGTTTTCTACACAGGTCCCTGGCAGCCCGCCCCATTCTAGTTGTTCAGCTGGCAGCCAACCAGTAGGGAGTACCCCAGGGTGGGGCGCAGGCAGCAAGTTCTATCCATATTACCTTTAGCTCCCTCCTGGACCACCTGAAAAATACATTGTTTAGTGTTAGTCCATGTGGGCCACCCAGAGACATCATACATGCTCTTCCAGTAAGATAAGTTGCTCCATTGAGTCACATTGGCGGACACAGAAACTTGGTTGCAGTTCTAGCAATCACTGTAGTTTAACTGCAGGGGATGGGTGGGGCCCAGTGCGGGTAGCTGTAGAGAAAGCAGTAACTACGGAGCAAAAGACAGCTTATTACGAGGGACAAGAAGGGGCGAGTCTTCCCCATCTAGACAAATGCAGTGGCCCTAACCCAAGTTAGCACAGCACCTACCTTAGGGCCTTCCCTGGGTGGTGCCACCATACCTTCTGTCCTGTTGGCTGCTGTCTGTCTAAAAGGCTAAGGTGTATTGAGGGTGTTTTGATTTGCCAGAGGGACAGGAAATAGGTCCCCCTATTAATGGGGTCTCCTTTCTTGTAAACTTCCATTGCCTGTGGCCAGCTCCCCACGATGGCTGGCCACACGTCTATGTCCATCTCTTTCCCCCAAAGGGCAAACAAACCACACCAGCGAGTCCCTGTTTGAACCTCCCAGGGCCAGGTAAAAGCGCTGGCTCCTTGGGGCAGGTCTTGGGGTGCAGGCAGAAGGAGGTTATTTCCTGTGCCCCAAGTGGGCTTGAATGTGGAGTCCGCAGAGTGAATCTATAACGGTGGGGGTGATGCCCACGTCTGTTGGAGCACAGCTAGGATGGCCTATTGACTCTTGGCTCTCGCTGAGGACCTGCAGGGTCTCCAGCAGCCTATACGTCCACCCCTGAAGTGAGGATTGTTCATTTAATTTGTCCTTTAAGACGCCATTGTATCGTTCCATGATGCCGGCCACTTGTGGGCTATATGGCAGGTGAAAGTGCCAGGTGATGTGATGACTGTCGGCCCATTCCTGAACATGGGTCCCTGTAAAGTGCATCCCCTGTCACTCTCAATGTCTGTATCTGTGCCACATACACTGCAGAGTGTCTGCAGTCCTCTGATCGTGGCTCGTCGTGTGGCCTTTTTGCTGGGGATGCTTGCAGGATCCCCAGAGCCGTATCTACACACGTCAGGGCATGGCGGCAGCCTTCGGATAGTGGGAGAGGAACTGTACAGTCTATCTGCCAGCGAGTGAGGGGAACGTGCCCTCTCTTTACATGACATGATGCCATTCCTGGGGGTGCTGGGGGTGCTTCTGTGTACACAGCATGCACTGTGGGCAAGCACCAACCACCTCTTTACAGGACAGGGGCAAGCCCCAGGCTTGCACGGTTTCCCACATGGTCTTCTGTGCAGCCACTCTGTGAGGTAGGCAGTGGGGCCTTTTCCAGCCAATGGACCCGTGCCAGTGTGTCAGCCTCATCGTTTCCTGGCATCTGCAGAGGTGGCTGGCTGTGTACAGGAACACAGTTAACAGTTAACATCGTTTTGGTGAATAAGTTGCCAGATATCCTCTATCCTCTCACATGTCCTGATGCCAGAAAGGCCGAGCATCAATCATCCAATTCTGGGTGTGCCATTGCTCAATCTTCAAGGTACCACCCCGAGGTACAGCCCATGTGTCTGTACACGGCGTGAGAGGTGTAGGCTCATTCGGCAAGACTGTCCAGGAACCCACAGTTCAGCCCACTGGCTGCTCCTCCCAGTGCCTTCACCTAACCGGGTGGGAAGCTACAGCTCTCCGCCGTGGCAGCTGCCCTCTGCAGGAGCCGTCCGTGTTCCAGTCCTCTGCAGGGACAGACCCCTGCCCGAGCCTTACCAGACTGGGAGGCTAGCTGTTCTTCTGGGAAGGTAGTAAGGTCTGAGCTATAAGTGACGGGCCCTAGTACTTGCTGGAGCTTGGAGCTCAAAGGTGAAGAATTAAATTGAGTACATGCCGCTGTTATGAATAAGCAGTCTGGTTTGTGAGTGTGGGCTACTCAGCCACCCCCCACTTCAGGGCAGTTGTTAAATCCCTCAGCCAGCCAGTATTCGGGAAGGTGGTTTTTACACTGAGTTCTGAATCTCCCATGATGGGCTCACTGGCTTGGAGGGCCATGGAAGCGGCTGCTGGTCGTTCTTCTATGAGGCTATACTGTCGCCCTGCTCCTCTCCACAGCTGGGACCAAGACCCACTGGGGCAACAGACTTTCCCCTACCTCTGCCACAGACCCCAAGAGAACCCCTCCTGGGTGACATGATCATCCAATTCTCCAGGACAGGAGTGGTCATAAATGCCCAGAGCCTGCACCTGTTTTACTGCTTGGGTTGCATTTTCCGATGCTCGCTGGTGAGTTTCTCCCCAATCCCATTGCATTCTTTCCCTAATCTGCCTATACAGGCACCGTAAAAGTTGTGCTAAGTGAGGAATAAACACTTGCCAATGGCCTAGAAGGCCAACAAATTCCTGTAATTTGTTCACGGTGGTTGGCTGAGGGAAAGAAAGCCTGTATTTTATCAGTGATTGCCTATGGAATAACTGTAGTCTTACCCAACCAGACAATACCCAAAAAATTGACAGACAGAGCAAACCCCTTTGCTGGAGTTGATGGCCCATCCTTTAAATTCCAAATAGGAGATAAGGTTTGGTAATATTCCTCTAAGGCAGGGAGAGAGAGAGAGGTTAACATGATATCATCAATGGAATGAAACAGGTGCACCTTCAGTAATCACGTCATGGCAATACGTTGGACTATGTAGTTATCCCTGAGGGAGGACATTGAAGGTCCACTGCCTGCATTCCCACATGAAAGCAAACTGATCTTGGATTTCAGGGGCTATGTCGATGCTAAGGAAGGCACTGGCCAGGTCTAATACACAATGATAGGTGCCAACGTTGCTGCTGAGGTGTTCCAGCATTGTGGGTATATTGGGGACCACTGCAACAAGGGAGGTATGACTTTATTTAATTCTCTATAATCTACTGTCATGTGCCAGGTGCCACTGGGTTTATGCACTGGCCATACAGGAGAATTGTAAGGGCTGTGGGCAGGCGGGATTACATCAACCTTTTCCAATTCAGTTATGACGGCAGTTATTTCATCATGACCTCCAGGGCGTCGGTATTGTCTAGTAGCAACAACTTTGCACAGCCCTTTAGAATTTGCTGCACAGCATGGACCTTCATTGTCCTAACCCTTAGGCGGAACTCTCCAACTGTAGTCTGTAAGACTTTTCCTAAAAGGATATCCACTCCCAATATGTATTCAGGGACAGGAGATACATGCATGGTATATTCCCCTGGGGACAGTCAACCAATGCCCAAATCAAGGAAATACACAAACATGTGGACATACAAACAGAAGCAGATCTTATGGCATTTATTTATTTATTTATTTATTTATTTATTTTTATGTTATTTTTTTTGAGACAGAGTCTTGCTTTGTTGCCCAGACTAGAATGAGTGCCGTGGCATCAGCCTAGCTCACAGCAACCTCAAACTCCTGGGCTCAAGCAGTCCTCCTGCCTCAGCCTCCCAAGTAGCTGGGACTACAGGCATGCACCACCATGCCCAGCTCATTTTTTCTATATATATTTTTAGTTGTCCAATTTATTTCTTTCTATTTTTAGTAGAGATGGGGTCTCGCTCTTGCTCAGTCTGGTTTCGAACTCCTGAGCTTAAGCGATCCTCCCACCTCAGCCTCCCAGAGTGCTAGGATTACAGGCGTGAGCCACCGCGCCCGGCGATCTTATAGCTTTTATAAAGATTTTTTATTTTCTAACTTTAAAATATATATATATTTTTATTCAGACTATGATTCTTTTAAGTACCTATTTTATTGCCCTAAACAATTGTTAGCAAGGCAACAATTTGCCTTCTAAAAAGATGATTCTTAGGTGAAACAAGGCAGAAAATTTATATTTTGAAAGCAAAGGGCTAGGACTTTAGGCCTAAATATGGTATCATCATTTATTTGCTCATACCAAGAGGGAAAAAGGTTGTAAGTAAAGGCCCAGTTAAGACAAGATGGCCAGGAAAAGTACCCTAAACAAAGGTAAGACTTGTCATGTAAATTTAGAGCAATGGTAAGAGTTTCTAGTAACTCAGTCCTCCCTCTTGGACACTTTTATAAATGGAAATTTCCTTCATAGATAATAATTTCTTTTATAAAAGGGTTTCATGATATCCAGTTAAGGGCCTGGTACAGTGGCTCATGCCTGCAATCCCAGGACTTTGGGAGGCCAAGGTACTAGGATCACCTGAGGCCAGGAGTTCGAGACCAATATGTGTAACAAAATGAGACCCCCCCCCATCTCCACAAAAAAATTAGAAAAATCAGCCAGGCCTGGTGGCATGCACCTACAGTACCATCTACCTGGGAAGATAAGGCAGGAGGCTTGCTTGAGCCCAGGAGTTTGAGGTGTCCGTGAGCCACTGCACTCCAGCCCAGGCAACAGAGCAAGACTCTGTCTAAAAAAAAAAGATTCCCAGTTAAATGCCAGAGAAGTATGTTTTAGGTAGGTGATCTTTTTAACTCAGCTAGTGTTTTCTAGCTAAAATTACTGAGTTCAGGTGGAGTCCACTAAGGAATAGGGTTAAAAAAATGTATGTCTATACCTGGATTCAGCATGGTTAAGTCTGAAAAAAAAAAGCAGCAAGTCTATTTTACCTGAAGGCTTGCCTTTTGCAAACACTTCATCCAAGATAGTTTTCTTTTTGCCTTTGGGGCAGGATCGTAACTAAGCCAAAAGGCTAGTAGATTTAATTTTTTATATTAATTAGTAATTTGAAACTTTTTATTTGCCTTTTAAAAAGAGACTTCTAAATTTTTTTACAAGTTTCTGAGCATCAACAGACATCCGTAGATGACACTAATTTGAGGGCCCTCATTTTTAAATGCACTTCTTAAAGTTGTCCATTTGGAACATTTCTGTAAGCGTTTACTGCTTCTGGGGACAAATACACGTGTACAGGTAGGTATAGGCAGAAAATAGAGTACTCAGTTCTTCAGAAACTGAGGATCACATTTTGACCTTGAATCTTGGCTTTGGCTCTCAGATCTCCAAGATCAACTCAGGCAATGATTTTTCCTAACCAAGCGTGCAAGAAAAAGGAACAAAGGGATAGAACACGGAAATCTACGAATTCCTGAAAGCTGGAGCTGGCACCCCTTAACGTGTTGCCATTTACTGCCAGTTTCTGCCTGACTCAGTCGGACATCTGAGGCCTCTAACTGGATCTAAACCAGTTAATTATCAGATCCAATCTGATCCCAGACCCACTACAGTTTCTATTGCAACTTTCAAACCAGGTAGGATCAAAAATTTGCCCAAACCAACTCAGAGAGTTCAAAACACAAATCTGTGGAACTTCAGAATCCGAGAGAGAACTTACCCACTGGCCCCAGTTGCTTTGAGAGAGCAGTGGGCACAACAGTGGGGGTTGCCTCACGTGTTCACTCGATGTTCCCAAGGGTCTCTGGAAGCTCTATTTTGGAATCCACTTCTGACAAGTTAAATTTAACAGAGTTTAACTGAGCAAAGAACAATTTACAAATTGGGCAGCCAAACCAGAACAAGTTCAGGAAGGCTCCAGGGCTGCCACGTAGTTACAGAAGATTTGTGGGCAATACAGTTCAGCATTAGCTCAACACAGTTTGAGCAACTGGCTGCCTTTGCTTGGCCAAAGCTCTGTGATCAGCCAAGAGGAAGGAGCAGAGAGGGGTGAAGGTAAATGGAGCCAACTCTAGCTGGGACAAGCAGCTGACATTTTTTGCTTTCAAACTTTTTAACTAAAGTCCCCTTCTAAGTGAAACCCGTAAGTCTTAATCCAGGTTATAACTTAATCAAGGAAGCAAGAGGTGTCTCCAAAGAGGTGGAAAACAGTTTTTATGAGATCCAAAAATAAGTCACAAAAATGGCTCAAAGAAAGGAAAGTTTCACTAGCCATAAGCCAGATCTGCCCCACGTTTCTGTCCAGCCATATATTCTAAGCTGAACGTTTACACATAAATGTCTAAAAGCCTTGGATGTCCTCACAGAATCAAAAGCTGTACACTGAAGGGAAAAGAATCAACAAATGGCACAAGTTACACAAATACCAAACCAGAACAAGCTCATTCCCTGCCTGAGCATCTAACGTAGGCTGCTGGGGTGAAAGCACAGAATTTTAACCTCTAGTCTATGAAGTAAATTGGCCTCTGCCCTTTTTCCCACAGGGGCAGTGTTGAAAGAATTGTTTTTTTCTGAGACAGAGTCTCACTCTGTCTCCCAGGCTACAGTGCAGCAGTGTCATTATAGCTCAATGCAACCTCAAACTCCTGGGCTCAGGTGATCCTCCTGCCCCAGCCTCCTGAGTAGCTGGGGCTACAGATGCGTGCACCACACCCGGCTAATTTTTCTATTTTTTTGTAGAGAGCAGGGGTCTTGCTCTTGCCCAGGCTGGTCTCCAACTCCTGGCCTCAAGCAACTCTCCAACTCGTCCTCCCAGAGTGCTAGGATTACAGATGTGAGCCACAATGCCTGGCCATGATCGTTTCTCCTCTTTTTATTGCAGAAATTCTCTCACTGTTAGTGTTTATATTTCATATCATCTTTAGTATGCCTTGCCAAATTCCCCCCAAAGGAACTCATTAATATCATAACAGATTGTTTCTGTTGAATGACAATAATCTTAGTTCTGACTTCACATAGATTTGTGAAATTTATGTGAAATTTCTATGATATAGTCTCCTAAACATAAATGATAAAACAGTCTGGGCTTGCTTAGTGGGGGGAAAAAGATGAATTTTACTTAGGTTTAAATAAAGTCGGGAAGTGGACTGGTTATAATCTATAACCTCTGCAAAATTTTGTTTTATCTCTCTTGAATCATTGGTTTCTTCTAACCATACAACAACCTCAGCCACTTTCTTCAGAAAGATGCAACAAATGTAAGTTCAATATTCTGTCCATATGCCGTGTAAAGGAAAACTCAAGGGAAATACCATATTGTTTACCAGGCTGAAAAAGTGCTCAGCATCTGTGAATCCTCAGAATGAATGCGACACACACCATACATACATACTTGCGCACATGCAACTCCAATAGCTAACCCAGTGAAGAATAAAAAGTGGAAAATGAACTTATGCCAATGTTTCTCATTTTGACAACTTATATGATACTGGTTTGCATAAATTTGTCCTTTAAAGCAGATATCGTCTAGGCAATCTCGGGAAAATATTTTGGGTAGATTGAGAGGTAACACTTAAAAAAATCCAGCATTTCTAAATGTCAAAATCTTTGGATCATTTTACATAATCATATAAAATCAGAATACACTAGTTGTTTCCATATCTATACATGCCTCCAAAATATTTTTTTCTCTGAGTTACTAAGTTAGTAAAGTTGTCCAATTCCTTTGGTGTGCAAAATTTCTCATTCCGGATTAGCTGAATGATTAACTATTCCCCCATCTCCTCACACCTCCGTGCTGGGCTCTGATTTGGTTATATTTTCACGGATCGTGGAGGGTAGACATAGTTCTGGGTCAGTGAGTCTCAAGGACTGCAGTTATAAAATCTGCCAGCAAGGCAAGGTCATCCCAACCAGAAAAAAAAAAAAAAGACCAGAGGCCAATTCATCTGGTGTGGGAGGATCGACAGTTGTTTGTGTTTGGCAGGTAGGAAAGATCTTGTATATGTTTCAACATATCCCTTTTAATTATTGAGATAATGCCAGTTATTAATAAATGGCCCAGATTATACACAAATTACCACCCAGCTTCTGTTTAATATAACCTGATATTTGCTGTCAATTTGTTCAGCTCTACAGCTAAAGGGGAAAAATTGATTATTTCAGCACAAAGAGTTTTAAAGCATGCCTGAGTTGAGAATTTGGGGATTTCCTTCCATGTGCTATTCCGTGTCTTTATAAGATGCTATCACAACATCAGTCCTTGAATTCCCCACGGCTTTCCTGCTGCTCTGAAACAGTAACAAAGCCTTGAATTAAATAGCCATTCTGCTCAAGGTAACCACGTGCGTCATTTGATTATGCAATTTGTCACTGTGTGCCACAGCTGTCTAGATACTAGTCCTGAGTAACAAGCACTGGTTCATCAAATGAATGGGCACATAACCCATCCTGATTTCTCTTGGGTCCCCCAGCTGATGTGCTGCATTAAACTAATCCCGGACAAAACGTGCGCTTCTCCAAGAACTGCCCTTCCCGCTCTTGCTGCTGTTAAGCACGTTCTGCACCTGAATTCTCACCAACAGAATGAAAGTGCAAATGCAGCGGCAGTAAGACAGGAGTTAGTCACTCTGTAGGCAGTGAGGGCAGGGGTCAGAGGGAGAAGGCCACCAGGATAAGAAAGTCACAAAAATGTGAACATGCTTAGCTAAGATAGATGTAACCAACAGAGACCCTTTAGTTATTTTATTTTAGCAACAACATCTTTATCTAAAGTAAAAGGGGGAATTCCTTTAATTGGAGCATGTGCACAGTTGAGGTGACAGTGTCCCTAAATGAACTACCCTCATTAACAGAGTAAAAATCACACCCACCAGCACTGTAGACAGCTTACAAATGCCATGGCAACTCCAGAAGTTACCGTATGAGGTCATGAAAGGGGAGGGTTCCCAGCTCTAGGAACGCCCCAGCCCTTTCCCAGAAAATCCATGAATTTTCCACCCCCAGTTTAGCACAGCATTAAGATTTAATAAAAAAGACCAGACCCTGACTCTCGGGTGGCACTGTTCCTCTCTGGATCAGTCTGCTCTTCTCCTTTCTGCAAGAGAGTACTTTGCTTTCCATAACCTTTCTGCTTTTGCTCATATGCCATGTCTGAGCTCTTTTCTTTCACTCGTGCCCATGTTCTTGAATTCCTTCCTGTGCGGAGGGCAAGAACCCACTCCGGTATCAAAAGTGATCACACCTCCAGCCTCCAGGAGGCATTTTTTTTTTTTTTTTTTGAGACAGAGTCTCACTCTGTTGCCCAGGCTAGAGTGCCGTGGCGTCGGCCTAGCTCACAGCAACCTCAAACTCCTGGGCTCAAGCGATCCTCCTGCCTCAGCCTCCCGATTAGCTGGGACTACAGGCATGCGCCACTATGCCTGGCTCATTTTTTCTATATATTTTTAGTTGTCCAATTAATTTCTTTCTATTTTTAGTAGAGACAGGGTCTCGCTCTTGCTCAGGCTGGTCTCGAACTCCTGACCTTGAGCGATCCTCCCGCCTCGGCCTCCCAGAGTGCTAGGATTACAGGCGTGAGCCACCACGCCCAGCCAAGGAGGCATTTCTCTATGTGCTTTTCTGTTTTCACCAGGTAGAGGATGGAAGCCACTGGTGAAGATGGGCACAGCATACAGCCTGGGTCCCCAGCCCTCAGTTCTCACCTCACATCTGTGTAGACCATGCTCAAAGAAAGACTGAGGTACCCACTGTACCCCAGTCCTCTCTGGTTCTCTGCTCTGTGACCTCCAGCTGACAGGCCTCCCCAAACGCCCAACTCTGTCCCTTCCACTCAGGGACACTACTACTGCTGGCTCCCCTAAGCTCCCTCCTGCATAGTGGCCTGCAGACTAAGGGATGGCCTCTCTCTCAGGGCTCCAAATGCCTAAAAACTGTGTGTCATTTCATATATTTTTCCATCTTTCTAAATGTGTTTAAGTTGGGACAGCACATCTGGATCCTGTGATTCCATCTTTGCCAGAAGCAGCAAAAGTCTACCTTTTGGTTTGGATTCTTGAAGATCTCTGCATTTGTCAGTATTTAGTATATAAATCTTTCTTTTCTTATATAAAATACAATTATTATTCCCAATTTGTCATCTATCTTTTTAACTTAATTTTTTAACTTTTGTTTTCTGTTGTATAGACTTTGCGTGTGTGTTCAAATCTTTCCGTTTCTTCTTACACTTTTTATTTCCTTAATTGTTTTGACATTGTATTTAAAGAAGTTTTTCCCACCCTGTAATCTTCTAAGCAGTTGCCTGTGTTTTCTTCTGTTTATTTTGTTCTCTGTAAGGTGTCAGTTTTTTAAGACAACTGGCACACATCTTCCAGATTTGTAAATCATTCTCCTCTTACTTAATAAAGTCAGAGAAGCAAGCCAAAGCTTCTTTTTTTCCCCCTGTCTTTTGAGACAGGGTCTTTCTCTGTTCCCTGGGCTAGAGTGTAGTGGCATCATCATAAATCACTGCAGCCTCAAATTCCTGGGCTCAAGTGATCCTCCTCCCTCAGCCTCCCGAGTTGCTGGGACTATAGGCGTGTACCACCACCCAGTTAATTTTTCTTATTTTTTTGTGGAGATGGGGTCTCACTGTGTTTTCAGGTTGGTATCGAACTCCTGGCCTCAATAGATCTTCCCACCTTGGCCTCCCAAAGTGCTAGGATTATAGGCATGAGCCACGGCACCTGCCCTCAAGCCTCTAATCTAATCAAAGAGAACAGGTAATTCTTTTAATTTCCTCAGGATGTACCTTCTTTCCTCAAGGAGGGGGAAGCCAGAGTGTCAGGAAAAGTGACTGTCAAAGCTGGATCCTCACTTAAAATCCTGGTGTTGCAGAGCAGCTGTAACAAAGTGCCACAGATTAAATTGCTCAAACAAGAGAAATGAATTTTCCGTTTGAGAGACTAGAAATCCTAGATCAAGAGCTGGTTCCTTCTCAGGGTCGTGAGAGAGAATCTGCTCCAGGCCTCTCTACTTGGATTGAGGCGGCATCTCCTCCCTGTCCCTTCACATCCTCTTCCCTCTATTTGTGTCTCTGTGTCCCAGTTTCCCCTTTTCATAAAGACACCAGTCACATTAAATAAAGACCAGCCCTAATGATCTTACTTTCACTTGATCATTTCTGTAAAGATCCTACTCCAAATAAGGTCACATTCTGAGGTGGGGGGTTAGGACCTCATGACTTGGGGGTATGGGGGCACACACTTCAAGCCACAACACTGTTGAACCTGGTTATGTCAAATTTGCTACAGCGGCTCTCTCACTGCCTTGGATATGTTAACATGGAAAGGACCCTTAAACATCAACTTATCTAAGTATTATTTTTATAGATGAGATTTGAGGCACTTCATACCTCCCCATCCCAGCAGACACGTCTTCCAAAATAAATCCTTTCTTCCTTGACAATCCTCGTTGTCTCAGGAATTGGCTTTCTGTGTGGCAGCAACATTGTATCCCCCTTTTGGGTTCATTAACAATTTGGGGGCTTGTCCTGGATCTGTTGCTCATGGCTTGGTGGCCATGGAACAGGGAGAGACTTTAAAGCCTCCCTAGCAGCTGCCTGTTTCTGCCGGAGGTTAGTTTTGGTTTCTCCCACTGACTTTGCTGTCACCAGCTCCAAACACATTCCTGATTGTCAGGGAAGAATGAACCTTTGACCTTTGGATTTTGGCATTTGTGTCCAGACAGGTGAGTGCTGTTTGAAGGTACCGCACAGCAGAGAAACTCCTCTCTCCATTTGGGGAGGTTCTCTGGAATTCTCGCTTGGGGTTGGGAGCCTCAGCCATTTGGGAGAGTAGGACCTAAAAACTTCTCTCTCCATTTGGGGAATTTCTCGGGAGCTGCTGCTTGGGCTAGAGGTCTCAACCATTTGGGAGTTTCAGGGAAAGTCCCATTTGGGTTAGAAGCCTCAACCATTAATTTGGGAGAGCAGGACCTCCAACCGTTTGTATTTGGCACTCCCAAGGCTTATGTGTTGGAGCTGCAGTCCATTTGGTGTATGAGTGTGTTTATGTGTGTGACTGTGGGAAATAAGAATTCAATTCCTGGCCAGGTGTGGTGGCTCAGGCCTGTAATCCTAGCACCCTGGGAGGCCGAGGCAGGAGGATGGCTCGAGCTTAGGAGTTTGAGAGCAGCCTGAGCAAGAGGGAGAACCCATTTCTACTAAAAATAGAAAAAATTAGCTGGGTGTGGTGGCACCCGCCTATAGTCCCAGCTACTTGGGAAACTGAGGAAGGAGGATCTCTCAAGCCTAGGAGTTTGAGGTTGCTGTGAGCTAGGCTGAGGCCAAGGCACTCTAGCCTGGGCGACAGAGCAAGACTCTGGTTCCAATAAAAAAAGAAGGTTGGGAAACAACAAGCCAGATCTAAGAACCCCGTCTTGCCATCAGCAGGAATCGCCCATGTTGAAGACCTCTGGGCAGCCGTGGCAGCAGCTCCCACTGTGGCTTCACTGGCTCAGGCTCAGGCTGGGGCTGAGGCACCGAAGGGAGCTTCGGCTGCGGTGGTGGCTCCCGCTACAGCTCCCATTTCTTTCAGAGATCCCTCTCCTAACTCTCCTGCCCCACCTTATGGCTCTGGACCCCTTTCTTCACCCCTGCTGGCTCTTCTAGCCATCTATCTCTCACTTTCGTCTTTCTCTGAGAATAGTCATGGGAAGCATGGGGACACGGTCTCTCCTTCACACACCCAGGCATGGTACACAATGGTCGGGGTCCTCCCTCCTTCCCCGCAGGGCAGTTTCCTTTGAGACACGTCCCTATGAGAGGAATAAATGAGAATGGACAACTGGCTGGATTAATGTGGGTTTATAACCCATTTACCATGTCTGATTCATACAATTGGAAACACAATAGCCCTGCCTACGGGGACAATCCAAAGCTTGTAACTGATGTGCTTGAATCTACTTTTACCACACATTGCTCCACATGGGCAGATGTCCAGAGCCTGCTTAACACACTGTTAACCTTCGGGGAGCATCACATTGTCCTGGAAATGGCTTGAGAAGAAGCTGACCGAGTGCATGCAGAAGACCCAAATAACCAGGTGAGAACTAGAGCTAATTTAGCCATCCCAATGCAAGACCCCAACTGAGACCCAAACAACGGAGATGAAAGTAAGATTCAACATTTTCTAGACTGCATTCTAGTTGGGCTTAGGAAAGGGGTCCCCAAAATTAAAAGCCTGAACAAGGTTCAGGAAATAAGACAGGAACCAGATGAAATCCATCAGCTTTCCTAGAAAGGATTATGGAAGCATATCAGAAATATGCTGATATAGATCTAGAAAGTCCTGAGTCAAGGTTAATTAACATGACCTTCACTGGCCAGAGCATGCCTGCCATCCAGCAGAAGTGACAGAAGTTAGAGGGGCTTCTCACTTTGCCCATATCTCATTTGGTTGAAGTGGCTTGTAAGGTCTTTATAAGCGGTGAACAGACTAAAGAAAACTGCCCACAGAGGAAAAAAGATAAAGAGGAAAAATCCCCTTAAAAAGAGACCAATGATCCCAAAAGAGCTCATGTCAGAAAAAAAGAAAAAAAAAAAGGACCAATGTGCCTACTGCAAAGAGAAGGGTCCTTGGAGAAAAAATTGTCCTAAGTTACAACAAAGAGTGACGGGAACCTACTGTACAATGGATGGGGCTGAATGCAGAAGATGTGGAATGACAGCTCCCTAGGGCTCCCCTTAATCTGTGGAAATTACAGCCTGTGATTACTATCTCCCCCCAGAAGCCCAGGGTAACCATAAGACTGGGAGAAAAGCTGATTGATTTCCTGATTGATACCTGTGCAACCTACTCTTAACTTAAACTTTAAATTGGCTATGCTTACTAAAGACCCAATGCTGGGGGCCAGGGTATCCAGAGAACCCTCCCAGAAATATTTTCTCCAGCCACTGGATTATGCTATTGGGAATTCCTGCCTCACACACAACTCTCTGTACGTGCCTGAGTGCCCTCTCCCATTGCTGGATAGAGACCTTCTCTCTAAACTGCAGACTCAAGTGACCTTTCAGAATGAACAAGTGTATATTGCAGTTCCCCAGAACATGCCTGAACCTTGCAGGCAGCTCTGCTCACTCCCTTGGCTGTCCCTCAAGAGCTGCCCGCTGAAGTCCTCAATCAAGCCAACTCCAAGGTAGGGGCTACTGGACAACCCGAAAGGGCACATGTGGAGCCTGTTCACATCAAGGTGAAACTGGGAATTTCTCCCCCTTGACTCAAGCAGTATCCATTAAAGCTGCAAGCTAGGGAGGGCCTTCAATCCCTAGTTATGGCCTTTTTAAAATATAGACTTCTCTGGCCTTCTCACTTTCCTTATAACACTCCCATTTTGCCAGTTCAAAAACCTGGAACTCAGGAATAAGCATTTGTTCAGGATCTGAGAACAATCAGCCAAATAGTGGAAGACATTCATCCTGTGGTTCCTAATCCTTATACTCTTCTCACCACTCTACCTGGCAATTTTGCTTGGTGTTCAGTGACAGACTTAACAGATGCCTTCTTTGCACTCCCCTTGCTCCTGAATCACAAGAACTCTTTGCTTTCGAATGGGCGGATTTAAGGACTGAAACCAAATGTTAATTACTGTTGCACTGTCCTCCCCCAGGGATTTAAAAATTCTCCAACCATCTTTGGAGAAATTCTAGCCAGAGACGTAAGAAAAATAATTCTAGAAAAGGGAGTAATTTTACAATATGTAGATGACATTTTCGTTGCAAGCAAGACTGAAGCTGAATGAAGGCAACATGCTATAATTGTATTGAATGTCTTAGCTGACAAAGGATATAAAAAATCCCAGAAAAAGGCCCAGATCTCACTGCCCATTCTCAAATACGTGGGATTTGAATTATCTCTGGGACTCAAAACTTCCTCCCAGACCGGAAGGGGCTGTCACCAAGTAGCAGTCCCCACTACTCGCAAGCAGCTGCCAGGATTCCCGGGTATGGCAGGGCTTTGTTGGATTTGGATTCCTAGCTTTGGCCTAATAGCCAAACCTCTCTATGAAGCCTTGAAAGGACAGGAAAAAGAGCCCCTTACTTGGACAGGAGAATGTCAAAAGGCTTTTTTGACTATTAAAGAAAAACTGATGACTGCCCCTGCACTGGGCCTCCTAGATTTGCACAAGCCTTTTGATTTGTTCATCCAAGGGAGACAAGGAATTGCACTGGGGGTATTAACCAAAACTTTGGGAGCTTATAAGTGTTCCATGGCCTATTTCTCTAAACAATTTAGATGTAGTAGTGATAGGATGGCCCACTTGTCTAAGAGCAGTTGCCACCACACATGTGATATTTTACAAGAAGCTGAAAAGTTTATGCTTGGACAGCTGGTAACTGTTCATACTGCACATTATGTGTTACCCCTACTAGAACAGAAGGGGGGCTATTGGTTGACAGCTGGCTGGTTGGGCAAATATCAAGCTACTCTGTTAGATAATCCTAATGTAACTTTAAAGGCAGTGTCCACCTTGAATCCCGCCATCTTGCTGCCTGTGGACTCTCACTCCCCAGTTCATGATTGCATTCAAATCATGACCAAGTATATTCTAGCTGCCCGAATTTGACGGATCAGCCCTTGGCAGACCCAGATGAAGAATTCTTCACAGATGGGGGCAGCTTCATGTAGCATGGACAATGCAAAGGCAGGTATGCTTTGGTGACCAGCTAGCAAGCAGGTAATTGAGGCACAAGCCCTACCCGCAGGGATGTCCACACAAAAGGCAGAATTGATTGCATTGACCAGAGCCCTATATCATGGGAAAAATAAGCATATCAATATATACAGATTCTAAATATGGCTTTATGGTGGTGCATGCTCATGGAGCTCTTTGGAAGGACCAAGGATATCTTACTTCTGAAAATAAAGAAATTAAATATAGGCCTCAGATTCTTGAATTATTAAAAGCAGTTTTACTGCCTAAAGAGACAGTCATCATGCCCTGCCGGGGACATCGGAAAACAGACACTCATATTACAAAAGGAAATACTATGTCAAATTTAATGGCGGAAAGGGCAGCCTGACAAACTGTCAATTGACTCTAATTCTCTCTCTGCAATTAGATAAACATGATCCATGACATTCTGAAAAAGATCTAGAAAGAGCTAAAGAATGGGGATTTTCAAAGTATAATGATCAAAATTGGCTCACAAACATGGAAAGGAAGGTTTTCCTTCCTAAAACTCTTGTCAGACCAGAGCTTGAGCAGATTCATTAAAACACCCATTTTGGACGAGATGCCACCTTGCAATGGATGTAGCCCCATATGGCTGGGCCCAACTTACAGAGAACTATTCAGACAGTAGTTCAAAGCTGCTCTATGTGCTTGAAAAGTAACCCAAAGCCTTCCGGAATCTCACAACCACCCCTAAAGGAAGGAACGCAATGGAGAAGGAGTTTCCCAGGAGAAGACTGGCAGGCATACTTTACCATGATGTGGCAAGTCCCCGGAAATTTTCAATATTTGCTGGTCTTTGTTGACACTTTTTCAGGATGGGTTCAAACTTACCCCACCAGGACTGAATGGGCATCAGAAGTCACTAAAGCCCTTTTAAAGGAAATTATTCCTAAGTTTTGGCTTCCATCAACTCTCCCAAGTGATATGGAGCAGGCTTTGTTGCCGAAATCACCCAAGAAATACCAAGAATTTTAGGAATCAATTGGAAACTGCATTCATCACGGAGACCCCAGTCTTCAGAGAAAACTGAACAGATGACTAGAACTTTAAAAAAGAATCTTTCCAAACTTTCTCAAGAGACCAGTTTAAATTGGGACAAGGTGTTATCTCTTGCCCTGTTGAGAATTCGAGTGGCCCCTAGAAGGAAGCTGGCTCTTAGCCCCTTTGAAATTTTATATGAGATACTGTGCCTAAGAGCTTCCAGCCAGGGCTCAGTCAATGCTCGTCTGCCCCCAGAGATGGAAGCTTGCTCATATGTAAAACAGCTTGGTAACATACTAAGTCCTATTTCTAAGTTTGCTTCCAAGAGGCTCAAGTTTCCAATGGATGTGCCCCTTCATTCCATAAAGACAGGAGACAAAGTGCAAACCTGGAGAAACCAGCATCCTGAAGATCAACCACAGCCACAGTGCATCGGCCTGTTTGAAGTTCTCCTCACAACTCACTCATCGGTTAAACTCGCAGGAGTTAAGCTGCAGATTCATCACACTTGGATAAAAGAGGCACCCCTACCAGAGACCCCACGCCTGCAGGATTTGCCACCTTCTGAGAGACTGAAGGAGCAGTGGGCTTGTGAGCCATTAGAGGATCTAAATTTACTCTCCTGCAAAGGAGATAAGTAACATCAAATTATATACCCTATGTATCTTATTTGTTCCTTGGGAATTTTTGCTTGCCTGGTGAGACAATTCTTTAGTTAGGATTTCTCAAGCTATCACCTCATCTGCTAACCTGTCTAGCTGCTGGGTTTGTCATCCTAAACCTCCTTCAGTGCAAGACCATTCTGACTGTATAGTTGTCCCTGTATACAATTTCACTAATTTACCTTCCCATATGTTGAACTTACAGAAGCCTGTCTCTCGGATCACCTACAGGGTACGACTAATAACTCCATACTCAGAGGTCCCATGTTTCTTTCTCACCCAGCCCCTTATCAGACATGATGTACAAGGTGACAGTAGGGACACATACTCTCATAAGTGTACTTTCTACTGGGCAATCAGTCTCTCTAAATTGACCACCAATTATAAAAATTCGACTATTACAGTCTTTTCTGCACCACCCTCTTTAGATTATCTCATTAAGAAATGTTTTATCCCCTCAGACACGGACCATGAGACCCTTGTCTATACCATAGTACATCAGCAAAAGCTGTATCCTCAAGGCTTTGGAAACTGGCGGCTTGTCAACTCCCAGATGAACAGGATCAACTCTGTATAAGACCCTTGGTTTAAAAGTTTAACCCTAATGTTACCTAACAGTGGTTCTATAAACCTTCAAACAGGAGCAGGTACTGTTTGTGCACCCCTTGGATATATTTTTGTCTGTGGAGGCAAGGAAAGAACTCCTCGGGCTTATGATTGATTAAACAATTGGACAGTGGGGGGTGATTGTTTATTAGGACCCCTCACAACTCCCTTTTCAATCCATAACAGATCTGAAGTGGCTCATTGGACCAGCTCCTTAAAATTGCTTTCATGAATAACTAGGGGAATTTTAGACCAAGATTCCATCTGGGGATCCCCAAGGCAGTACCTCCCAGGGGGAATCCCAGATGGAGATGACTTCTTTGGGTACACCCTACTGCCCTGGTGGGGAGTGGCAGCTCACTAACATGTGCTTCACAACCTAGCTATAACCTTGGAAATGATGGCTAATGAAATCACATTAGCAATAGCTGCTCCACAAAAATCTTTAAACTCTTTAACTCAAGTGGTTCTCGATAATCGCATTGCTCTTGACGACATTTTAGCAGAACAATGGGGTATTTGTGTTATAGCCAACTCCTCATGTTGCACTTACACAAATACCTCCACAGAGGTGGGAACATGTGTTGATAAAATTAGACAACAAGCTTCATGTTTGCAACAGGTTAACAGGGATGATCTAGAGATGGGAGACTGGTTCTCAAGATATTCTCTTGCATTCCTCAGGGTAAACCCTCTATTCTTTCAGGGATCTTGAAATTTAGCCTTTTCCTGTTACTACCAATTTTCTTGATTTACCTCATTACAAATATATTAATTAAATGTGGACTAAAATGTTGTTTTGAAACAACAAGCAAAAACACTCAAGTAATGGTATAGAGACATTCAATCGTTCACCTGTGACTCGTGAGCACTTTCAGCAACAGGCTCGGAACTTTCATTCCTCATGCCCCAACTGCACCCCACTTCAGCAGGATGCAGCCAGATTGATCTATGACCCCAATTCCCCAAGACTGAGGAAAGAACGAAGAAAAGGGGCAAAACCGTAATGAACTCCATAAACAAGAAAATGTTTTCTCAATAATGTTTTTAGTTTCCTCATATTTCAAATGAGTTTTCAGGGTTCACATCATATCTGGGACTGGCAGCTCTAAGTGACCTTGACAGTGAGTTTTATCTCAGCCTGGTAGCTTAGCAGCTACAGTCTCAAAATAGGCTGAAAATAGACCGAGAGCTCTCGGTAAGATTTGCTGACCAGAACTTTGTAACTTTCTGTTGCACTGATGCATTCTCTTCTGAGTTTCTTTCCAAGAAATGGCAGAACCTCCTTGCAGCCAGGAGATAACTAACTACAAAGCCTCACACCTTCTGTTTGTCTGGAGAAGACAAGATAAGTGACACCCACCACTGATTGTGCCCAAAGGCCCATGGAGCCTACGCACAAGGTTGAAAGAATGACCAATATTAACCCCTAGCTCATTATAATATTAAAATCCCCACCCTGGGAGGGACTTATCCACCATTTTTGTCGATGGGAAGTATGTACTAGTATGATTTCTCACTGCACTTGCGTGCCCTGCACTCCACCCCAAATACACAATGATGCTCACCTTCCTCATGCATTATCCATTTTGCCTCCAGAAAAATCCCTGATCCTGTTGGTCAAGGAGGCAGTTCATACCTTCCCCTCCCAGCAGACATGTCTTCTGAAATAAATCCTTTCTTTCTTGACAATCCTTGCCATCTCAGTTATTGGCTTTCTGTGCCATAAGCAACATTGAACCTTCCCTTGTGGGTTCATTTACAAAAATACAAAATAGCCAGCTGTAGCCTGATTCTGAGAAATAGAAGCCTTTTCTACACAGAAAAAAAAATACAAAATAAAACTTTAGGCACAGCCTCAATAACAAATGTGCTTTTTGTCAATAAGTTCCACCAATGGATAAAAGAAAGACTTAGAGCCAAGATGTGGAAACAACCCAAATGTCAATATATGGATGAGTGGATGAACAAAAGGTACTATATACACAATGGGCTATTATTCAGTATTAAAACAAAGAAGGAAATTCTGACACATCCTACAGCACAGTAGAACCTTGAGGACATTACACTAAGTGAAATAAGCCAGACACAAAAGGGCAAATACTGTATGATCCCACAGTATGTGAGGCATATGAGGTCCCTAGAGTAGTCAAATCCATAGAGACAGAAAGTAGAATGGCAGTTGCCAGGGACTGGGGAGAGGGATATAGGGAGTTGGCATTTCATAGGAACAGAGTTTCTATTGGAGCTGAAGTTCTGGAAATGGATGGTGGTGGTGGTTGTACAACCTTGTGAATGTCCTTAATGAAAGTCAACTGTACACTGAAGTGGGACAGCACAGAGGGAGAAGAGCCCAATATGCTTCTTCGAGTTTAGAGTGGAGAGAACACGGCTTCTGCTGGAGAAGGGAAACAGGGATCTGGAGACCCCAAGGACAGTTGACCTTGGGCAATGGTCAGAGGTCAGTGGCAGGAGGTACCGTTGACCCCAGATTTCCAGACAAGTGTGCATGTCAGTCTGGAAGTTACTTGTGTTTTCTTTCAAACCTATTGCCAAGTTGGAAGGACTGATGACATCAGAGGCTTCCCACCTTCCTGCTTGGAAGGACCTGACTGACTCCGAGGGTGCCTGGCAGCCCAGTGGACTAGAGCATCTTCGCAGAGCTGGTCTCCATACCTGACTTCTCCCCAGCTTGGAGAAGAGATAACAGGCTTGGTGTCAACCAGAACCCAGAAGAATGCTTTGGCCAGAACAGGGTCTGGGTTCTGTGGAAGGGAAGAAAGAGTTTGGGAGAAATCATGACCACTTATCAACCAGACTCTTGGTCTGAGGACCACAGCCCCCAGCCTGGCAAGTCAGGATACTCCCCTCAGCCCAACACCTCAGGCTACTACCCCGAGGGCACTGAAGTCAGGAAGATGTGTGGGAAAGAAAGGAAGGCCTCAGAAAGCTGGGATTAGAGACGGACAGCACAGGACGTGGGACAAGGATGTCCACATGGAAGGAAAAGCTGGGGAGCAAGGCAGTGGGGCTGGGAGGTGAGTCCAAGACAATGGAAGAAGGACTCAAGGGAAGCCTTTCTTTTCTTCCCCAGTGGAAGTAATTCTCTACAATGAGGAAGAGTT
>VBSM01002153.1:23017667-23074440 GCA_008086735.1 Cheirogaleus medius
GTGGTGGGAAGGGATCGGGCTGGACTGGAGGCTGGACACAGGGAGGAAGGGGCCTTCCCTGGGAGTCGCCATCTTTCAGGAGGCTGTTTATCTCTCCAGATCCAGGCTTACGATCCCGACCTCTGGGTGTAGGGGCGAGATCGCGCCCTCATTCCCCACAGCTCTGGGGACCGTGAAGGCCTGAGGTCATCGACCTGAAGAAAGGTACATCTACGTCGGCATTCTCTGGGCCAAAGACACAATGATGTGTTGTCCTCTGAGGGCATCTGAGGCACCAAATTACTTGGCCCACTCTGGAACCCCCACCGACCTCCCCCTCATGCACGCTGGGAAACAGCCCGGCCACACAACACAGCCAGACCCTCTGGTCAGCTTCACCGCCACACACTGACAGCCACACACAGGAACAGCCTCGGGGAGATGTGCTAGGAGCCACCTGGCCACACCCTAGGAAAACCAGTTTGTCACAGAGGCACAGATCTGGCAGAATCCTTTAACCCAAGCAACTGGGACCAAAGGACAGCTTTGACGAAATGACGATTTTAGTCAAAAGGGAATATACTTTTGTGGTAAATTCCCATTTTTCTCCCCATGTATTGTATTGTGTTTTCACTTTCTCTTTTTAAGTCATTTTTGGCCATTACTCCTTTAGGGATACCGACTGTACAGATTTATTTATAACAAAGTAAATGTTTACCAATGGGATATGAGATGGAACAGTCTGCATGCTCAGTGATAAAAGAGATATTACAACTAACTATATTTTTATCCAAATTTGCTTCCAAACAAATTGCTGTGATCAGCCCATTCTCGAACTTTTGTTTTCCCCTGACTCACTACGTCTGGACCAATTTCTCCTCTTACACAATCACAACTTTTCCCTCTCCAGTTCAAGTTATTAACTCTGAAAAATAATCCCGAATTAGAAGAGGAGGCAGATCCTAAGCTAGGAAACAAGGGGAAGATACTGAGGGGGAAAACCCAGGAAGCGTACAAAAGGAGAAAACTCTGCAAGTGCCTGGATAACAGTCCAAGATGCTAAATAAAGGAAAAGGGTCTCAGCGAGAGATTCATCCCTGCAAATGGTCCAAAGCAAGGGAACACACAGGCTCAGGTAGTGCTTGCTATTTTAATCATAACAGGAGTCCTTTCCCAACCTCAAATTCCAGTTTTATATAATAAAAGGAAAATCTACAGCATGTGATGAAATAAAAACAACTAAAAAGAAAGGGTAATGAAGCGATTTCTGATAAGAGGACAAGACAGGAAGAGCTAATGCTCTAAATAAGATAGGTAGGGAGAGGAAAGAGCTAACGCCAGGGATCCTGGATTACTTTGGAAAAGCATCTTGGGAGATGGGAGCATCAGAGAATCTGGGAGCAGCTGGAAGCTACATATCATCCAGAAGCAAAACAAAACTAACAAGAAGCAAACAACAGGGCAATAAGCTTCTGAGGAGAAAGAGCCACTGAGGAGATGTGAATGGGGATAGAGAAAACGTAGGAGAGATTTTAAGCATCTGGGAAACGCTGAAGTGTAGAATGAGCTTAAAGTCTGACGCATGCAGTAGAGAGTGAAGGCAGTTAAGGGAGCAACTGGAGAGAGGAAAGCTCCTATGAAGGTAGAAGGCATTAAATGCAAGCTCTGTGCAAGGCAATTCTGACACCAACTACCTGGAGTTACGTCAGATGTCAGAGGCCCCACTAGGCTGCCCTCACTTCAGATGCCAGCTGTAAGCTTGGGGGTCCCCAGGCTACACGCACTTCTGACCAACTGGCTACAAGATTGGGGGTTCGCACAGTCCCCTCAGGTTTGCTAATTTTCTAGAACAACTCAGAATCCAGCAAAGCAGGATACTTATAGTTACAGTTTTATTCCAGCAAAAAGGACACAAATTCAGGACCAGTTAAAAAAAGAGATGCATAGCGGCAAATTCACACTTGCAAAGATATGGAAACAGCCCAAGTGCCCATCAATACATGAGTGGATTAATAAAATGTGGCATATATATACTATGGAGTACTATTCAGCTATAAGAAACAATGGTGATATAGCACCTCTTATATTTTCCTATATAGAGCTGGAACCCATTCTACTAAGTGAAGTATCCCAAGAATGGAAAAATAAGTACCTCATGTACTCACCAGCAAATTGGTTTCACTGATCAACACCTAAGCGCACATCTAGGAATAACATTTATCAGGCGTTGGGCAGAAGGGAGGGGTAGGAGGGGATGGGTATATACATACATAATGAGTGCGATGCACACCATCTGGGGGATGGACACGCTTGAAGCTCTGACTGGGGGGTAGGGGAGACAAGGGCAACATACTTAATCTAAACATTTGTACTCCCATAATATGCAGAAATAAAAAAAAGAGAGAGAGAGATGCATAGTGTGAGGTCTGGGAGGTCCCAAATGCAAAGTTTCCATGTCCTCAGGATGTGCCATCCTCTCGGCACAGCCACGTGTGTCACCAGCCAAGCAGCTCACCTGGGTTTCAGTGTCCAGAGTTTGTACTGGGGGTTACTATGTGGGCACAATGATTCCATCACTGGCCATGAAGTTGAACTCCATCTCCAGCCCCCTCTCCTTCCTGGAGGTGGGACTGATACCATGGGGCTCAAAGTCACAACCCTCCAATCACGTGGTTAGTCTTTCTGCCACCCTCACGCCAAGTCGCCTGGTCAGCATAAACTCAGGTGGGGTCTGAGGGCCCACCATGAGTCACAGACACTCCTATGGTCCAGGAAATTGCAAGGCTTGTGAGGTTCCCTCTAGGAACCAGAGATGAAGGCCAGCCACAGTCTTCTTTCTACAACACACTGACCGTGGTCGGGAGCTCTGTCAGAACTCAGAGAGTCAGGGCGGGTAACAGGCGTAGGTACAGGAACGTTTTAGGACAGCACTATGACAAGGGAGACAGACAAGCGGAAGGAAGGAGGAATGAAATGAAGGGGTGCACACAGGCGACTGCAGCAGCTTAGGGGGCTGAAGAATGTGGAAGATGAGGGGCTTTATGCCTAGGGGCAGCTGGTGACAGGTGAGCCACCAGGTTAATTTAGAGAAATTTATTTTCTTACTGTTCTGGAGGCTGGAAGTCCAAGACCAAGGTGCCATCAGAGGTGGTTTCTGGTGAGGCCTCTCTTCCTAGTTTATAGACGCCTGGCTTCTTGGTGTGTCCTCATGTGGCCTTTCCTCTGTGCATAAATGGAGAGACAGATAGAGAGCTCTGGTTTCTTTTCCTCTTCCAATAACAACACCAGTCCCCTCAGATCAGAGCCCCACCCTTAGGACCTCGTTTATCTTAATTACCTCCTTAAAGGCCCTGTCTCCCAATACAGTCACATTGAGGGCTAGTGCTTCAACATATGAATTTGGGGGGCATACAGTTTAGTCCATAACACTTACTAATCATCAGGCATACGCAAAATAAAAACACAGCAACAGGCTATTCTTTTCCTAACATTTAATATGTTTGACAATATTCAGTGTCATGGGAAGGTGTGGGGAAATGGACACTCCCCTGCCCTGCTAATCAGTGGAGTGTGATGCATTAACGCACTGGATAAAGTGATGAAACAGAGTCTCCAAAATCGGCAGTCTACATGAAACGTTTGCTTTTTTTCCTACTTCCTGTGATAGTGCAATGATGAGAGGAAAGTATTAATAATTCTCTCGTGAAGCCAACCAGGGACGATGGTTGATGGCTTGGCTCTGCTGACGTTGATATATGGCTCCTATTTTTGGGTCCCAGATGGCTGTTGTAACTATCACTGGTTTTCTTTGTTGTTGTTGTTTTGTTTTTGAGACAGGATCTCTCTCTGTCACCCTGGCTGGAGGGCTGGAGTACAGTGGTACAATAATAGGTCACCCTAGCCTCAAACTCCTGGGCTCAAGCTGTCATCCTGCTTCAGCATCCCAGGTAGGTCAGACTGCAGGCACACATCACCATGCCTGGCTAATTTTTAAAAATTTTTTTGTAGAGATAGCTCAACAGGTTGGTCTTGAACTCCTGGCCTCCAGTGATCCTCCCACCTCAGCTTCCTAAAGTGCTGAGATTACAGGCGTGAGCCCCCGTGCCTGGCAGCAATTGTCACTCTTTCCAATTAAGGGGGAAGAAGGAAAAGAGAAATTCTAGGACAAATGTCTTTGCCTTTAATAAGATGACCAAGAGGTTACTCAGATTCTTTTCTCTCAAACGTCTCTTCAGTCTGAACTAATCATATGCCACACTTACTGTAGTTAAAGTTAAAAAAAAAAATAGGGTTGTATTACCAAAAGGGAGAGGAGAATGAATATAAGACAGTTTACCAGTCATTGCTACATGCTAATCACCACATAAATGTTAAATAATCTGGAAAGATCGTTTTTTATTTTTAAAATCAACTTTATTAAGATATAATTAATATATATAACAAGAAGCATTCATTTTATGTATACATTTTGGAAAATTTATATGACCATGTAACTACTAACAAAATCAAGATATAATAGAACAAATATTCCACTGTCTCTTCCCAAACAATCCAACCTAAAATCATAGCCCTGTGACGCCGCAAATCTGCTTGTTATGATTATAGGTTAGACTTGTCTTTTCTCAAGTTTCATAAAATTGCAATTACACAGCATTATCTTGTGTCTGGATTTTCCCACCAACATAATGTGCTTTGTTGAGAATTTTCGCTTTCTTTTTCCAAATAATTATAGATTCACAGGAAATTGCGAAGATAGCACACAGACGTTCCATGTACCATTCACCCAACTTCCCCAATGATGTCATCTTATATAACCATAGTACAAAATCCAAATCAGGAAACTGACATTGATTCGATGTGTGGATAGGTCTATGACATTTTATCACATGAGTAGATTTTTATAAACATCATTGAATCAAGATATAAAAACTATTCCATCACTAGGAAGATCTCCCTTGGGCTACCTCCCTTTACATAGTCACGCTCACTCTTTCAACAGCCCTTTCTATCCTAACCCCTGGCAACCCCTAATATGTTTTCTTTCTCTGTAATTCTGTCTATTTGAGAATGTTATATAAATGGGATTATACAGTATGTAATATTTTGGGGGGTTGCTCTTTTTCACTTAGCACAACTCTCTGGAGATCCATCCAGGTTGTCATGTGTATCAATAGTCGTTTCTCCTTATTGTTGGGTGGTATTCCATCCTATGGATTACCACACTTTGTTCAACCTTCACTCATCAAAGGACATCTGGGTTGTTTCAAGTTTTGGGCTATCATGAATAAAGATGCAATGAATGTTTATGTACAGGTGTTTGTGTGCACGTAAGTTTTCATTTCTCTGGGATAAATACCCAGGAGTACAACTGCTAGGTTGTATGGTAGTTGCATTTTTACTAGTTTTAAAAATGCCCAACTGTTTTCTAGGATGCACATTTTACATGCCCGCCAACAATGCATGAGTGATCCAGGGTCCTCACATCCTCACCAGCAATTGATGTTATCAATGTTTTTTTTTTTATTTTAGCAATTCTGATAGATGTGTAGGGATGTATCATTGTGGTTTTCATTTGTATTTCCCTAATAGCTAATGATGTTAAACTTCTTTTCCTGTGCTCTATTTTCCATATGTATATCCTCTTTGGTGAAATGTCTCCTGCCCGTTTTCTAATTGGGTTGCTTTTGACTGTTGAGTTTTGAAAGTTCTTTATACATTCTAGACAATAGTCAGACATGTGGCTTCAAATCTTCTCCATCTCTGTAGCTTGTCTTTCAGTCCTCTTCATAGGATACTTTGCAGAGCAGAAGTTGTTAATTTTGATGAAGTCCAATTTGTCAGTTTTGTCTTGTATAGATTCTGCTTTTGGTTTCAAGTCTAAGAAGTTTCTGCTTAGTCCTAGATCTTGAAGATTTTATCTATGCTTTTAAAAAATTTATAGCTTTACATTTTACATGCAAGTCATTTTACATTTATTTTGAGTTAATTTTTTGACTCTGATGTCCAATTGCTCCAGCACCATTTGTTTAAAATCTCTTTTTCCTCTATTGGACTGCTTTTCCACTTTTGTCACAAATCAAGTAGGCATATTTGTGTGGGTCTATTTCTGGGTTCTCTGTTCTTCTATTCCATTGATCTATATGTCTATCCTGCCACCAATACTACACAATCTTGACTACTGTGGCTAGTAGCTATACGATATGGTTTGGATGTTTGTCCCCTCCAAATCTTATGTTGAAATTTGATCCCATATGTTGGAGGTGGGGCCTGGTGGGAGGTGTTTGGGTCATGGGAACAGATCCCTCATGAATGGCTTGGTGCCCTCCCAGGTAATGAGTGATTCTCTAAGTAGTTCATGAAAGAGCTGGTTGTTTAAAGAGTGGGACACTTCCTTCTCTTTCTGTCTTGCTCCTCTTAACACCATGTGACATACCTGCTCCCCTTTCACCTTTTGCCATGAATAAAAGCTCCCTGAGGCCCTCACCAGAAGCAGATGCTGGTACCACGCTTCTTGTACAGCCTGCAGAACAAGCCTCTTCTCTGTATAAATTACCCAGCTTTAGGTAAACAAGCCAAACAAGCCTCTTCTCTGTATAAATTACCCAGCTTTAGGTATTCCTTTGCAGCAATGCAAAACAGACTAACACACTATGCAATAAGTCTTGAAATCAGGTACACGAGTTCCTTCCATTTTATTTTTCTTTTTAAAAATGGTTTTAGCCATTCTAGTTCCTTTTCCTTTCTGAAATATAAAATTTAGAATAATCTTACCTATATCAACAAAAAATCTTGCTGAGATTTTTCAGTTTGAAGAAAACTGACATCTTCACTATGGTGTTAAACTTCAGTGGGCTGAGTTGGAGGAACATGGGCAAAAGCTCCTCCCTCCTCCCTCTTAAAAGTGGCCTCAATGATATGACCCAGCGACCTAGGTAAATTTCAAGGCTAAGACATCAAAGGCAATTCACCTTATGCCTGGTCCATGGGAACACATGATTTGAGAGTCTTCAACTTCCCATGCAATTCATCAATAGTAACACATCCAGTAAGCAATCACATCTAGCACTTCTCTTTTTATAAGGTGAAAGAATAAATCTTGTAATATTCCAGAGCCCCCTTGGGAAATTTCAAAGAGTTCAAGTACAAAAGATATTCTGAAAGCTTTATTTTATTGTATTTAATTTTACATTTAGGATTGAATTTGGGGAAGGCAAAAATAAAAAGCTGTTAGGAGATTTTGAACACTTAAGACCATAGGTGTCTGAAATTTTATTGGCTTTTTATTAATCAAAAATGACACTATACTATTTAATCATACAAAAAGAACACAATTCTAAGGGAACTTAACTTTCTCAGAAATGTAGAACTTTTGTTTTATTTTATTTTTTAAAATTACTTTTATTTTTTTGAGACAAGTTTTCTCTAGGTTGCCCAGGCTGGTCGCAAACTCCTGGGCTCGAACAATCCTCTAGCCTCAGCATCCCAAGTAGCTGGGATTACAGGTGAGTACCACCATGCCCAGTCTGTTTTATTTTGAAGAAAATAATCTAACGTATGAGGAGGTCAGAACAAAGTATAGAAAATTATTCTGGTGACATACAGAATCTCTGGTATTTGGGCAGATTACGTAGAATGTAAAGAATAACTTTTACAATCTCTCACTAAGAGCAAACCAACAGTCTATGAAAAATCCATAATTTTATAATTTGCATTTATTTTCTAAGGAAACAAATTTTAAGTAATGCTCATTTAACCAATGGAGAAAAAATTTCTATCAAAATATACAATTTCCATTACAGACTACAAGGCAAATATTTTTCTTTTTCCCACGTCTTATAAGGCACAGATAGAAGGCAAATATTAAAATAATTGTAAGACAAAAATGTTTGCTTATATGATAACAAGCATCACCCCTTTGAAGAACAAAGCATCAAATAAGGTCTTATAAAAGATCCATCTGTGACTTTCTTCATTTGTAAGTTCCTGATAAATTCATAAAGCTTGAGTCTCAGTCTTTAGATCAAGGTATATCCATGCTTCTTAATCCAGATTTCCAGAAATGGAGGAACCAAATAACTCAGAATCTCAAGTGGGATTTATGCTTTACCATGTACCTGTCTAATGTTTCCCAAAACCGTAAGAAAACTGGTCTATCCAAATGACGTCTGTGATAGCTGAGTTCTAATACAGTTACATTCCATTTCTGAACATTGGGATCTAGACGAACTTCATCATACTTGAGATGGAAGGCTTTAATTTTAGCAAATATGTCAACTGGTGATCCACCAGGCAAAAGCCATGGCCAGCCTTTGAACTGCCATGCGGGACCTTGCACAAAAACTGCTACAACCCGTTCCCAGTCTTGAGGCATAAGCTTAAAGGGCTGGTCTACTACTTTATAAGGTACTGTGACACTCATTGCAGTGCCCCCTGGTTGCAACTGGTCTTTTCTTCTGTGTATTAGAGTTTCATTTTGTTGTTGACAACCTTGTTTCTTCTTTTCATCTGATGAGACAAACTTTAGGTCCTGTAGAATGTCTTTTGCATTAAGCATGGTTATTAAAGAGGTGGTAGCTGCGGGAATTATGATAATGGGTATTCGAGATCCTTTCTTCCGATTTGGGGGAAGTCTTGCTTGAGAAACTGGTCTTGGTACTAGGTGGGCTGCAGGAGTTTGAGTAGACGCACCCTTCGTTACAGATTTCAGTGTCATACCATGGTAGGTGCCCGTAGTGTCAATTTTGAAGCCTTCCATTTCTTTTCCTTTGAATCTTTCCTGGTCATATCTGTCATAAGCATCCCGGATAGGCTGTTTAGTACGCAACGTGGGATCCACAGGTGCTGCATTTGGGGCCCGTCCCTGTTCAGGTGCATGTCCTTCTTCTTTGGCTTTTAAAGATTCAAGAATTGCAAAGATACTCTCAAACAAATTCTTTCCTGTGCTCTGTAAGACAGTTGTTCGTGTCCTCCATACTTTCTCTCTGCTAACAATATCTCTGGTCACATCTGCCTCAGCAATCACAAACGTATTCTCTTTAAGAGCAGTCAGACCATCATCATTTAGATCACTCTTGATAGTAGATCTTTTCTTGACCATCATTTTGGCTTTCATTGCAGCAATTTCTTCCACTGACACAGCTGCAGACAAAGACCTAATCTGTTCAGTCTGTATAACCCCTTCCTTGTGGCGCTCCAAATGAGCAGCGAATCTCTCTTTATCAAGGCGCACACGCTTTTCATCCTCAATTCGTGGTTTCTTTGCTTCTGCTAAAACTTCATCTGCAGCTCGTTTGACTTGAGTAGATCGCCAAAGACTTGTTTCTAGGGGAGCACTTCTATCTAAACTTGCCAATGTCGATGCTTCACCACTGAGATATCCAAGTAGATCTTTTCGGTCAGGTCTTCTAACCGCAGAAATATTTTCAGTAGCTGCACGTTGGACATAAACAGGATGAGAAAGGTGCACATTGCTAAGTAGAAATAAGATGGAATCCAGTGTGTAGTACTCTCTGGGGTGGCCTTCTTTTCCAGTCCCCCAAACGGCATAGTTGGTCTGCACATTCTTGGGCCAGGAGAGCTCCCCGAAGATCACTTCGTCTCCCTTCACCACAATCTTCTTCTTCTGGATGTTGTACTGTCTCAAGACGCCGAGCACGTCCGCCATCTGCCCCACCCCCGCCGCGGCGGCGCCTGCCTCCTCCTCCTCCTCTGGCGCCCCCAGGAACCAACAGCCGCGGCTCTAACAGGGGTCCTCGCCTACAACAGCAGCAAAAAATTCATCATTTTAAGAGAGAGGAAACAAAATGTCAGTATTATCAAGATACTTGATAATAACAGAACCGTAAACTCTCTCACAAATCTTATGAATGAACTTATCAAAAGGGATCCACTTTTGGCCAAGGCAAATAACATTCTCTTTCCACTAATCTACAACTTTCTATACGGTTTTATCCTTTATTTTCCTCTTTCTGGTTCTGGAAAAACCAGCCATTTTATTTTAGGATAAAACTATTTTCTTTTTTCCATTAATAAACAAAAACACATCTCATTTTCTTACACACAAATTTGTATCTCTGTCACCATTGATCCCAGTACAGTCTTATCGGTGTATACTAATCATAACTTTTAACCAAAGTTACTTCCATTTCACAGAGAAAACTAGGGGTTGAAGAATTGAGAACTGTCTGTTAACACATCAGCATTTTAGCAGACTAGTAGAGCTCACAAAGATACACAACACAACTTTATAGAGCTCTAAACATCCCTAATAGACCTTATCAAGGTGGTAAAATGAACACATTCATCAACAGACCCCAAAATATAGCCTCTCTATAGCAACAAAAAAAATTAAAAAGCAAGATAGGCAGAGTAGCTTGTGAGTGTAGCCCCAGCTACTCAGGAGGCTGAGGTGGGAGGATCTCTTGAGGCCAGAAATTCCAGGCTGTAGCGAACCATGATCACACCTGTGAAAAGCCACTACACTCCAGCCTGGACAACATTGTGAGACTCTGTCTCTAAAAAAATAAAAAACAAAAAAAGGAAGAGCATATAAACTTGAAATTATGCTTAATTATCAATGTTTCAGAATTCTATCTTACTTAGAAATGACCTAGGTAACCAATGATTATCTGAGAATTAACTCAATTTAATATCAGTCCAACAGTTTACGTTGATATATTGTCAGGCTGACATACACAAAACATAATTTTTGTTGTTGTTGTTGTTTTTGAGACAGAGTCTCACTCTGTTGCCCAGGCTAGAGTGCCATGGCGTCAGCCTAGCTCACAGCAACCTCAAACTCTTGAGCTCAAGCAATCCTTCTGCCTCAGCCTCCCGAGTAGCTGGGACTACAGGCATGTGCCACCATGCCCGGCTAATTTTTTCTATATATTTTTAGTTGGCCAATTAATTTCTTTGTATTTTTAGTAGAGACGGGGTCTCACTCTTGCTCAAGCCAGTTTCTAACTCCTGACCTTGAGCGATTCTCCCGCCTCAGCCTCCCAGAGTTCTAGGATTACAGGCGTGAGCCACTGTGCCAGCCTATTATTGCTGAAATAAAGTGTGTCAAAATAATAACTAAATTTGAGTAAACACAAACTTATATTTGTCATCATTTTAAACATTAAGTAGGAGTAATGCTAGTTAATTTAATCGGTAAGCCTATATAAGTTTAGAAAAATCATATGTAAGTGCATTATAAAAGTATGCTTGACAATGATAAATCAGTCTTTAAAGAGGTCATGGAGAAAAAAATAGACATAAAAATTATAAATAATTTAGAAAAATGTTTTTTAAAAAATTTAACAAAAATAAAAAATAATCAACAATGATAAATCAAGTAAGACATAGCTGTTTTCATTAAACCAAAAATATTAAACTAGTCTAATTTGCTGAAGATTTATACAAATTATGCTGTTTTAGTCAGTTTGGGCAGCTGTAACAAGTTACCATAAACTGGGTGGCTTAAAAAACAAAACATTTTTTCCTTACAATTCTGGAGGCTGGAAGTCCAAGTTCAGGGTGCCAGAATGGTCCGGTTCTGGTGAGGGTCCTTTTCCAGGTTGCAGACTGCCAACCACTTCTTGTACTCTCATGTGCTGGAAAGCAAGCTAGCTCCCTCTCTGCTCTCTTCTTATAAAGGCACTAATCCCACCCATAAGGCCCCACTCTCATGATCTAATTACCTCTCAGAAGCCCCACCTCCAAATGCCATTTCATTGGCAGGTGAGAATTCTACCACTGAACTTACCCATAACGTCCAATTGGGACTAAGGTTTCAACATATAAATTTTGGGGTGACACAAATATTCAGTCCATGGCACATGTGAACTTGAATTCCTAAAACATTTGAGTTGGTTCCCGTAGGAATGCTTGCTAGTACATTGAAAGAATTAGAAGTACAATTTCCTTTTTTTTTGAAAATTTAGGCATATTCAGTTTATATAAGCACTTTTGTATCTCTGTAAGCCAATGGGAACAGAAAGTCTTTTAAGATATTCTATAATTTAATAATATTCAGAGGTACACACAAAACAGAGGTAAAGACGACTTTTTTGAATGACAGACACACAGACATAAAGAGAAATTGAGTTTATAGCTTCAATTCTAAAATTTCAGACATGGGTCAAGAGTAAACACAGAGACCAGGCATGGTGGCTCACGCCTGTAATCCTATCACTCTGGGAGGCCGAGGTGGGAGGATCACTCAAGGTCAGAAGTTGGATCGCTCAAGGTGAGGAGCTGGAAATCAGTCTGAGCAAGAGCTAGACCCCGTCTCTACTAAAAATAGAAATAAATTAATTGGCCAACTGTGAACTAAAATAAAATTTTAAGTCTCACCCCCCCCCCCGACCGGCTGACTGAATGGACCCCCTCTTGGCCAAAGGGATATCCTAAAACTAAATTGTCTGCCAGGAGGAGGGAAGTCAGACATGCCTCATCATGCTCCCCTCCCCTCTTGGAGACGTCCTTTGTGACCCATTGACAGGCCTAATGGTATGCAAGACAAACCTGCAGGTCCTCAATTTACACAACAAATGTATGTCCCATGGCTTATGTCTGATAGCAACTCCTTATGGTGAAACATTCCAAGCCTTTAGACAAAGCTTCATGTCTTTAACCAATTACAAGCCAAAGAATCTTTAAACCCACCTGTAACCTGTAAGCCCCCACTTCGAGATGTCCCACCTTTTTGGGCCAAGCCAATGTATGCCTCCCACGTATTGATTTATGACTTTACCTGTAACCCCTGTCTCCCTGAAATGTATAATCCAGCCGCTTCGAGTCCACTTGCTCAAGGCTTCTTAGGAGTTGCTCCGGGTCATGGTCCTCAAATTTGGCTCAGAATAAACTTCTTTCAAATATTTCAGAGTTTGGATTTTTCCATCCACACAACTAAAAATATATAGAAAAAATGAGCCGGGCATGTTGGCACATGCCTGTAGTCCCAGCTATTCGGGAGGCTGAGGCAGAAGTATTGCTTGAGCCCAGGAGTTTGAGGTTGCTGTGACCTAGGCTGAGGCCACCGCACTCTAGCCTGGGCAACAAAGTGAGACTGTCTCAAAAAAAAAAAGAGTAAACACAGAAACGAAAAAACTCACCAGTCCAGATATCACAGAGCTGTTCTCCACCCGCTGGGCATGAAATTTTTAATTGTTGTGAGTTCAAAGTAGACAAACAGAAAAGACTAATAAATCAGACTTTATCTTGTCTTTCATCTAATAGGATTAGACCTCTGGAAACATTAATCCTCTTAAAGAGATCATCAAGTGGTCAGACCATAAAGCCAATTTCACAATCATTGATGGTAGTAATGGAAAACAAAAAACAAAACTAAACTAAAAAAAACTCTCTGCTGCAAACGGACCAAAACCAAAGGAAAACACAAAATTGGTTAAAAAAAAGAAAATTACTAAAAAAACAGGAAGTCAGCAAAGCTTTTTTACCCAGTTGGACTCACTCTTAGGAGCCAAGAAAATCTCCGCCTGGCCTTCAACCCCTCGCCTGCGCATGTGCGCCACTCTGGAGACGGTTTGCCCGCCTCAGTTTTGTGATGGGGGGCGGGAGCGGGGGTGGGTCTCAGAGAAGACCTCAAAACCGTTAAAAGAGAAGAGCAAGATTATGACTGATACGCAGATAGAAAACTGAGCACATGCTAAAGATTTTATTTAATTCAAGAGGCCCTGGCAGATATTATAACCAGTTCAAAAGGGAATCTGAAGAACAGACATACTTGCAGATCAGGAATATTGAAATTACTAAGTAAATGGAGAAATGGAGTCAAAACTAGATTTTCTCTGGGGTTTGGGGTAGTCCACCAACTTCCGCCAGACAGGACATAACTTTCATCTGTTAACCACAATTTTCAAAGAGGTGTAAAATAGCGCAAAGACTATGAATAGGGCTGGAATCAAATAACGGAGTCTTCCAAACAATGCTTAATTTTCCATTGAAACACAAAATTCTTTTTCTACACACTTTATCCTCTTCAGAAAGTTAAGTTATGCGTAATTTTCTTCTTTCAATTCTGTGTAGTTTCTGATCTACAGTTGTTATGAATTCGAAGTGGTTTGGAAAAGCTAAATTTCTTTTCTCTTTGTTGTGGGGAGGCAGGTTTTTTGTTCCCGGCTAATACTCTATTTTATCGTTGGGCTCTATGTCCTAATATTTTAGTTAAATGATGTCTCATTTGTGATCATAAGCAAACGTGATATGATGCTCCTCTTTCCTTTATTTACCATGGTTGTGTGTGGACACTGATTCTCTTATTTTTTTAAACTTTGTTTTACTGATTGATTGAGACAAGGTCTCGCTCTGTCGCCCAAGCCGGAGTGCAGTGGCTTAAGCACAGGTCACTGCAGCTGGGAACTTGGCATCGAGCGATCCTTGTCCGTCGGCCGCCCCAAGGTCCGGACTACCGGCGTTAACCACCGCGCCCGGCCTGGACGGTCCCTTAAAGACGTAGCCTTAGAATAAGGAGAAATTTGAGGTTGGGGCTCGGGGCTGCCAGTCTTCACGGAACCTAGACGACGCAGGGACTTTTAAGACGTTCCCTAAACCTGGTGGCGCATAGATTCATGGGAAATAGAGTCCGGTTACCTGTCCTGGGGTCGGTAGAGACCCCAGGAGGCGGACTCCGGGACTCTCCTGCGCATGTGCGTCTCTCCCTCTGTGTGCGTGTTCACGCATGCGCACCGCTGGCGCTCTGCCCTCGCTTCCGGTGCGTCCTCAGGTCGCGGATCAACGTCGTTGCCAGGTTTTGGCCTGCGGTGGGCGAGATCGCGGACCCTGCGGGGCTGAACGCCGACCGGCGGGGCCGACACGCAGGCGGACGCGAGGCTGTGTGGCCCCGGGTTCGCGCGGACTCGGCGGAGGCTCGAGCGGGGACCCTGGAGTGCGAGCCCCGGGCTCGCGGTGCTGGGGTTCGAGGGGCCTGGCGGGCAGCGACGGCGACGAAGGGGCGGCGGGACCCGGGACCGGCCCGTCTGCATCCTCGGCGGCGCTGCAGCAGCTCTTCGGGACGGTGAGTCCCAGAGGAGGCAGATTTAAACCCCGGGAGGGACGCTCCGCCCGAATTTGTCCCGTAGGCCCAGATCCGGTTCCTCGGGAACAGAACGGCCTTGGTGAAGTGGAAAGGAGGCGACCTCGGGAGGAGAAGCGCGCCCACGAGAACAGCCCCCTGCCCCGATCTGTCGGGAACCCCAGGAGGGGTAGGTCGTGGCTTTGCGAGCCCAGAGTGAGCAGGGCTTGGGTGAAGTCGTCGCGTGCCGAGGCCATTAACTTGGGGGGCAAGGGAGGGTTTTGATGGCTTTCAGGGTAGAGGAGTAGTTGGGTTTGAGGGCAGGGTCAGGCTACACCAGAGTAGGTTCTCCATGGGAACATCTATGAGGACAGTTTAAGGGGCGTGTCACCAGCCTGAGCTGGGGACTTTTTTCCTCCACTTTTTTCTCCTCTCACTGCTCCAGATTGTGAACGAGTGTTACTAAATGTCCATGAGCACTTAGTTCTCTAATTTGTGTCTGCTGATTCCACCTCAGGTCTGCCCCTGTAGAAACAAGGCATTTCAGTGCAGGAAAAGTCTGCAAGGATTCTCTCTTGCTGCCTCAGTTGCTAGAGGAAGACATTGGGCCTTAGCAGATGAATAACTTGTCCAAGGTCACGAGGTTTGTTGGTAGGATGGCCAATAGTAGAACTCAGGAGCCTTATCTTTCAGGCTAGTGTTCTGTCCACTGTATCTTAGTTAAATCAGAGTAAGTTTTTAACAAAAGGTCCTTTTGAGCAGCCGGGACTCAAAATTTGTACAAATAAAGACGCAACCGTGCTGACTGTATCTCTGTATTCAGAGCATTCTGTGGATTTTCTTTTTATTTTTATGGCAAGCACGAAAATGAGGTTTATTGAGGAGAGAAAGATAGGATTATAGAGCAAGAGCCAGATACAGGTTTACAGAGCATGGTACATATGCCACAGATGATGACCAGACCCATTGTTGCAGCAAAGGGAGAACAAAAGGAAGGGGCCAAAAAAAGGTGATTTTCTGATCTTAAGTAGTTAAAAGACTTAGAAAATAGATGGATGTTACAGAATTCTTTTTATTGTACATTTAATGATGGCAGATTATTTTACTAGGATCCAGTTGTCATTCATTGTGAGAATCGCATCCAGTTACTGGTAACCATGTGTGAGCTACAAATGTGCACATGGGTGCAACTCCTGGTCATTTTCCAGTCCCTACTGAGGGCTTAAAATGACAGTCTCCTGGAGGGTGTCCTTCATGGACCTTTCTGTGTAGGTTTTTATGCGGGAGATTCCTGCCTTGGCAGGCCAGATCACCCATAACTTCATTGCTTGTGTTTTCCTTTCCCAGATCTGCCTCTGCTTTCACAGCCTTCCACATTTTTCCAAGAGCAGCAGAAAATGAATAAATCCCTGGTGAGCTTTTCTGTTCTTGTATTTATTCTCTTCTTTGATTTACAATACACCTTAGGAAATGAATAATGGTTAAAGTTTTAAAATGCAAAAGTAGAAATAGATAAAGGTATGGTCGACAAAACAGAGTAGCCAGCACCAGCATATTTGTCATGTTCATGTGTGCAGGTAGCATGATCTTTAAAGAGTTTTTAAAGCCAGAGTACTAATGTGTCTCACATTCTTGGCATTCATCACAAAAAATGATAAATTCCATCTGGTACTTACATTGACCATAGGCAGAAACATTTTTGTTTTCTCTTCTCATGAATTTTAAAGATTTCTTTGACATAACCATACATAGCCTTCCTAAATGATAGCCCTTAACCCGCTGCCATCCCTGTCTTATTTGTTCTTCATGTAAGCAGAGAGCGTACTGCCCACAGAGGACTTAATGCATATGATATCTCCGGTGACTCAAATATTGTTGTCCCACAGATATATTGTTTTTATTGCTCAACCGAGGGATAAAACATGGATCATCTGCAGGAATGGCCCTCTTACCCTTAAATTAGTGTTGGTAAATATTTCTCCCTGTTAGTCTATCTGGGTTGCACAGCAGACAGAGCAGTGATAAATCTCTGGCAAAGAAGCCTTTATCTCCCATTCCCATTTTCTCCTGTAGCCTATAGCCTTGGTTCTGTCCCTGCCGTTCCCCTGACCTTGTTCTGGTAGAGGTTGCCAGTGATCTGTTAGACATTGCCAGTCCTTGCTATAGACCGAGTCTCCTCTGTCAGTTTCTATGACATCTCCCTCCTTGTCCTCTTCCTGAATTTGATGATTTCTCTGCTTTCTTGACCTATTGTTTTCCACTCTGAGCTCACCCTCCTATGCTTCTAACCGCCAGCTCTGTGTTAGTTCTTGCACATAGAGCCATACGTGCTTCTGTCCAGCCACCTGCTCAGCATTTCTATGGAATGTGTCCATAGATGCAGTAGATCCAAAAATGATTATTTGCAACCTCCACCTGTGCCTTCTCCTCTTATTCCTATTGGTTCTTTCATTGTTCCATCGTCTAGCCTATGACACTATCTAGAAAAATTGGATTCTTTCTAAACTCCTTGGCTATTCTCTTACCACATGGGATTGTTCGAGTTTGTTAATGTTACGTTCTAAATGGCTTTATCCTGTCCTCTGATCCCATCCCTGCTACCGTTAAAATAGCTTGTTTTTTTCATCTCTGGACTATTGCAGAGACTTCCTTTCTTTGCTGCTTCTTCTGTCCACTAACTCAAGTATATTTTCTACATTGAATATTTCTCCTAAATCTAAAGCGTTAATGGTATCAAGCTGCATCCATGTGGAAAGCACTTGAGAAGCTCCCCAGGTAGCTGGGAAAATGAGGTTGCCTTTAACTGGGATGGAGAAGATTGTGGGAAAAGCAGGTTTGAGAAAAGGCCAGAATTAGGTCTTAGATGTTTTAAATTTGGACTGTTTGGTATGAGGTGAGGTGGCAACATCAGGAAGGCAAATGTATGTGTGTGGGGCAGGGGGTGCCAGATGAGTCCATGTGGTAATTGGCACTGGAAGTTGGGCAGGGGGTGAGCCCCGGCTCTCCCACATGCAGTCTTGTACAGAAGGAGGAACTGGGAAGGGGCTGCTGGTCAGGCAAGAGCAAGAACCAGAGGCCTGCAGTTTCTGAAGCCAAGGGAAGGAGAAGCTTCCAGGAGTGGGTCATCAGCTATGTCAGCACTGTTAATAGTCCAGCCAATGAGGCCTGAGAAATAGCTGTGGGATTTAGCCTTGGGGAGGTCATGCAACTCCCTGAGGATTTGTTGGGCTGGACCTGCAGGGTAAATCTTGATTGGAGAGGTTTAGGAGAGAGTGGAAGAAGGATTGGATTAGGTGTATTCCTAACTTTTTTGAGAAATTTTGCCCTGAAGGGGAAAAGCTTGACAGTGGCTGGAGTAGGAGTTGAAGCCAAGATAGGATTTTTTTGTTTTAACAGGAGAAATAGGCCGAGCGTGGTGGTGGCTCATGTCTGTAATCCTAGCACTCTGGGAGGCCGAGGCCGGCGGATTGTTTGAGCTCAGAAGTTAGAGACCGGCCTGAGCAAGAGTGAGACCCCGTCTCTACTAAAAATAGACAGAAAATTACTTGGACAGCTAAAAATATGTAGAAAAACTTAGCCAGGCATGGTGGCGCATGCCTGTAGTCCCAGCTACTCGGGAGGCTGAGGCAGAAGGATCGCTTAAGCCCAGGAGTTTGAGGTTGCTGTAAGCTAGGCTGAGGCCACCGCACTCTAGCCCAAGCAACAGAGTGAGACTCTGTCTCAAAAAAAACCAGGAGAAATAACAATGGGGATGATCCAGTGGAGAATGAAACGTAGTTGACACTTGTGGGAAGGAGGAGCATGGCTGGAGGTTCCTAGAGTCAGGGAGAGGGGCAGGGATGGGGACCGGGGTTGGAGGGGTCCCAGGAGGTGGTTCAAGACGGGTAGACATGTGGCATTCCTTCTGCTCACTTCTGTTTTCTCAGGGAAATAGCTCATCAGCTGAGAGTGAGGCTGAGGTTGGGGGTTTAGGGAGAGAGCAGGTCCATCCTGACCACCTGCACACACGACTTAGCTAGCTGGGAGGATTATATTTTTGTCTGAAATTCCATCTCATTTATTACAATGTGGACGTAATTTACTACTCTTGGGATTTTTTGTAATGACATTGGTACTTCTCAGATGAAAGTGACTGGAACATCGGTTCTACCTGTGCCGTCTTTTTCTGTTCTGGTGCTTGAAGGATACCCAAAAGAAGCTTCCTCCTTGCTTGGCTCTTTGCTTTGGTGACCCTTCCCATCATCTAGTATTTTGTCTTTTTTTCTTAGACATTAACATCATACATCATCAGGTTTGGGGACATGATTTTGAGGCCCTTCTTTCCCTCGAGTTTATATTCTCCTTGGAGGAGGTAATTCATAGACATGTTTACAGGAGACAGTGGGAATCTTTATGGTCAGTACATGGGAAACTTTGAAGTGATGACTGTAAATGTATTATAAAGTATTGTGACTCAGTCACCCAGTGGAGGGAAAGGTGTGAGTCAAATGAGGTGGGGTTTCGACAGCCCTGGAGTAATTAGGGTTCATTGCAAAGGCTGGTAAAGGCACCTGAGAAAGACTCCTGAAGGGCCAATAAGACTTCTGCTTCCTTAGGATTTGGGCTTCCTGTTGAGGGACAGTGAGGAACGTGAATGGAGGTAATTACTGAGATTGACCCAGGAGTCACCACTGCTCTAGTGATGTTTGATTTTATACTGCAGAGAATTTGAAACCACCTAATTGGAAAAGCAAGTCATCTGATAAAAAGATACAAGTGGAGACTGACAATGTGAAATGCAGTAGGGGTTTTGGAGGCAGTAAGTCAGGGGCACGCAGGGGTTTCTAGCTGAGCCAGAAAGGGAATGTGACTCAGGGTGCTCCCGCTGCTCCCAGGCACCCTGCATGCCCACAGGCTTGAGCTTTTCCTTAACCTTATGAGTGAGGTTGAGGTTTGAGTATATTTTTACATATTTCGGAGCTGTTTATTTTTTTTTACTATCAATAGACTTATTTTTTATGGCAGTTTTTGGTTTATAGAAAAATTGAGCGGATAGCACAGAGTTCCCAAATATCTCTCCCCTCTCAGTTTCCCATGTTAGTAATGTCTTGCATCAGTGGTACAGTTGTTCCACTTGAACCAATATTGATGCATTATTATTACCTAAAATCCATAGTTTACATTAGGGTTCACTCTTTGTGTTTTACAGTTCAGGTTTTGACAAATGTATAATGACATGTGTCTACCATTAGTGTGTCATGTAGACTAGTTTCATTGCCTTAAAGACCCTCTGTGTGCCAACCTCCCTTCCCCTTCCCCCAGCTCCTGGCAAGTGCTGACCTTTTTACTGTCTTTTCCAGAGCATCATATACTTGGAACTGTCCAACACGTAGCCTTTTCATACTGGCCCATTTCTGTGTTTATGCAAAGTGCCTGTTCACATCCACTGCCAATGTTTCTATCATTGTTTTGTTTTGCTTTTGTTGACTTTTAAGTACTCTTAAATGATCATAAGATTTTCCAGTTTTGGTCATATTAGTAAACATTTTCTTCCAAGTTAATGTCTTTTTACTTTATTTTCCAGTATTACCATATAATTCTTTAATATTTTCATTTTGGGAAATCAAATATTTCATATTTTTAAAATTTCTCAGAGTAAGGACGTTTGCATGGATAGGCTTCCTAGAGCACCCTCTCCACCCAGTGCTCAAGTGCAGCATCTTGAAAGATAACCTCAGTGGTGGTGAGTAGGAGGAATTTGTTTGGGGTTCTTTTATTTCTGTAGGAGTTTTCATTTTTCCCCTCCCATCTCTGGCATACTGCTTCAGTTGTTTTCTTTGGATTGGCCACGTAGGTGGTGTACTAATACTGACTCTTGAGTCTTTGCATATCTGAGATGTCTTTTTTTCTGATGTACTAGAGCTATGGTCCCCAATCCCTCGGCTGCAGCCTGGTACTAGCCCGTCAGGAACCAGGCCACACATCACCGCTTAAGCTCCACCACCCACCCCCTCTCCCGTCCATGGAAAACTTGTCTTCAGTGAAACCAGTCCCTAGTGCCAAAAAGATTGGGGACCGCTGTACTAGAGGACCCTTAATGGCCGAGTAGAGGACACGTGGAGTGCAGTCTTTTGGCCTCAGTAGGCTGTAGCTGTTGTCTGACTGTTGTTAGTTCCCAGTGATGCATGTATGATCGCTGATGACTGTAGCATTTAGAGCCCCTTTGTTAAAGACCTCTTTTATTTTTTTCATGTTCTATTCCTCTGGGGAATACACTTTTTCTCTCAAATTTTGCTGATGGAATTACAGTGCTTAACCTTGAAACTACCATCCTGCCTAACCACTCATGAAAGGAATCTCAGAAAGGCAAGAACATTCTTCCTTCCCCATAGCACTGGAGAAGCAGGCACTATCTGTATCTTAAACCAAGCTCTGATAAAGTGGTAAATTGAGATTTTCACAAAAGTATTCTTGCTCTCAGGTCTGGCTCTGGCTTGTGCGACAACATATAATCCAGATCAGAATTCTATTACAAAATTGTCTTTGGAATATTATCTCTACCAAGTGGTCTTTTAAGACACAGTCATCTTGGGTTGTTCCCTTGTCTTATGAAATTAATCTAAAATCCCTAAATATTTGCAGTTCTGATTGGTTGTCTTAACAACTTGTTATCCAAGTTTTCTGAAATCCATTTTCTTAAAGTTATTGCTTATAAAACTTCTTGTTTTAAGGCAGAGAAAAAACAGTACAATTTTATTCTTGTCCTTTTGTGCATAAAAGTGAACTCAGATAAGCTACTTAAACCCTTCACCAAATAAAAAATAAGTTTGGCTGGGTACGATGACTCATGCCTATAATGTTAGCACTTTGAAAAGCCAAGGCAGGAGGATTGCTTGAGGCCAAGAGTCAGAGACCAGCCTGAGCAACATAGCAAGACTCTGTCTCCACAAAAATTTAGAAAAATTAGCTGGGTGTGGGGGCATGTACCTGTAGTCCCAGCTACTTGGGAGGCTAAGGCAGGAGGATCACTTGAGCCAAGGAGTTTGAGGCAGCCGTGAACTATGATGATGCCACTGCACTCCAGCCTGGGCAACAGAACAAGATCCTGTCTCAAAAAAAAGTTTGGAACATTCATGAGAATGCTGTTTGCAAGCAGCCACAGTACATGTATTTTATGTATATTCCAAATAACAAAACCTATAATATTTTTCTTATTGTGTTTTTTTCCCATAAGTCATACATTTTGTGAAATTACAAATGCAAAATCAGAAAGTTAGAATAAAGTGCAATTTAGCCTGTTGACACATTAAAATTAGACTGCTTCTTCATTCTCTGTTCCCTCACTCTCTTGAATTTGATAGTGACTTTTAATATACAACAACTTACATGATTGTCCTATATGACTCTTTTGACCCCAAACTAATCTTCCCTTCCTTCAGTTACCATTCCTTAAGTAATCATTCATTTGTTTTGTTTATTTTTTCACAAATATGAACACTCTACTAAGTACTGGGGTACTAAAAAGAATTAAATATTCCTTCTCAGGAAGATTGCTTAGAATCCCTTAGTGGGAAGGATCCAAATAAAAACAAATACAATAAGATCTATAGAATAGAAGTATGAGTGAAATGCTATGTTTATTTCTAATTATGTTTTTGGCAAATACTGTGTCCCTGGGATATTTTCAACCCAAGAGAGATTCTGGTTTAAAATAGAGATTTTATCAGTTCACATTAAGTCTAGTCATAGATATGTGTGGTCTCATTACTTTTATCTTACTGTTTTTTTATTTATAACACATTCTTATTTCTTTGCTTTTCTTTCATGACTTTTTCTGAACTGATAACTTTCTAGACATTTCTCCTCCTTTTATGAGTGATGTGAAAGTCCGTTGCCTGTTTTTACTCACTGTACGATGGACTGTGCTGACAGATATTAGGTGGATAAACAGGGACACACACTTGAGGAAATGAAATCAGGCTTGCTTTACTAAGAAATCAACAAGTTGTTATCTCTCGGCAAGGCAGAGCAGTGCGATATGTGAACTTCTGGACTGCCTCCATCCTCATCAGGGCAGCCATAGTCATGGCCAATGATGTCTGAATGAAGTGCAGGCAGAGCTTCTAGAAGCCTTACTGTTGCTCTCCAAGGCAGTCTCATCACCTACTGGGGCAGTTCTGCACATGGATTCATCTGGCTGGGGCAGGAACCACTTCTCCCACCCCTGTGTGTCCAATCAGCAATTGGATACTCTCTGCCCTGATCACCCTCACCCTTACCATGCCAGCCAGGCCTATCCCTGGACATCCTATCACCTGGAGCTGAGTGAAAACATCGTGGCATCTCAGGGAGTCCTACAGGGGGACCTATCCTGTACTTGATGATCATTCCACATATAAAATCTAAAATACTTGGTCAACACCAGAAGTTTGTCATCATCACACCTGGCCTCTAGGCATGAAGTGGCCTTTCCTTCACCACCTTCCACACTGCTCCTACCACTATGTTTTGTTGAAATCATCTGAACCTTTTTGTCTTTAACATACAGATACTGTTTTATACTCCTTTCTTGGCAGTTACATAGAACTTAGCCACATAAGCTTTAGTTGTTTAAACTTAACTTCTATGTCTTATGTTTAGTTTTCTGTCCTAATTTGGAAAGTGATAAGATACACAGTAGATAGTCAACAATAACAGTAGATGTCATTGATAAGTATGTATTATGTCCACAAAACTATGTTAAGTGCTTTCCACAGATTAGTCTATTTAATATTAGCATTATATTATGTAATAGGTACCATTATTATCTTTATTTTAGAGGTGATAATACTAAAGGAACAGTTATAATGGCTGATGTGAGTACTTGTGAATGGGACAGTTTATTCAGAACATACACATTTAAAGATACAGTTTTGACAGTTTCCAGGTCAGCTGTCTGCCCCTCCCCAGGAAGGTGCTTCTCCTCTCCTGGAATGTGCAAAATGGAAAGAAAGATAATTCAGGGGCACCCAGGCCAATCTATTACTGATAATTCATTTGGCAAGCTGTAGTCAGACCTGCTATAGGCTTACTCTTATAATAAAATACAAAACTGGAATGTATGTTGCCAGGCTTGCTTGTTGTTTTGGTAATTGTGGCCAATATTGCAGATTGGTTCTAGTAGTAGCTATAGGAGGAGCAGGTTTGGACAGGAGCAGTGATTGAATTTCAGGCATGTTGAGTTTGAAATCTGAGACATATGTCTGGAGTTTAGGAGAGTGGCCTAGGGTGGTGATATAAATTTGGAAAATGTTGGTGTACAGATGGTAATTATTAATAAATTAGTCATGAAGCCAGGTGGGCTCACCACTGAAGCGATGAGTACAGAGAGCAAAGAGAAAAAGACCAAAGACTGAGCCCTGGAGCCATCCAAATTCAGGATGACTTGGAGGAGAGGAAGAGCCAACAAAGGAGATTGCGAAGGAGTGGCCAGGGAGATAAGAGGAGAACCAACATTGTTGATGTTCTGGAAGCAAAATGAAGAGTGTTTGAAAGAACAGAGTGTATGAGTATATCCTGAGATTCCATGAGTGTTCCTCAGGCCTGTACTCCTCAGGAGCCAGGGTTGTTCTTGATTTACAGTGTCAGCCTAGCATTTTTCAAAAATGTCTGTGGAATGAACCCCATAGCAGTGTATTTCTAATATGTTTGTTTTCTCCACAATCTGTAATATAACATAAGGTGTACAATGTTTATGGTTAACTTTACCAGGGAGCTTGTTAAGATCTTGTCCCCATGTGCCTTTTCCACATTACCCACTTCCAATCATGGTGCCATTACAGGGACCAGTGTCATTCAAGGATGTGGCTGTGGACTTCACCCAGGAGGAGTGGCAGCAGCTGGACCCTGAGCAGAAGATAACATACAGGGATGTGATGTTGGAGAACTACAGCAATCTAGTTTCTGTGGGTGAGGATAGCTTGCTTTCTTGGTTGCTAATATATATGGGATTCTCTCAAGTTTAATGATTTTAACTTCGAATTTGATGGGACAAATGTGATTTGGGCACCAGGCAGAGCATTTTGGTCTTGACCTGCCCAGTGAAAGGTTCTGATTTCAATAAAGCACAAATGGCACTTTTGTTGTGCAGCTCATACAGAGAGGCCCTTTCCTCATATGACAGAGACCCTGAAGCCAAGCAGCTAGGCTCAAGTTCTCTTTCATTTCTCATTAACAGGGTATCACATTATCAAACCGGATGTTATCATCAAGTTGGAGCAAGGAGAAGAGCCATGGATAGTAGAAGGAGAATTCCTACTTCAGAGCTATCCAGGTGTGTTAGTGAAGGCAGTGAGGAGATTGGTAACTTGGTAGTGTTTTTCCCAGGAATTTTTTAATGGTTGCAAACCTTCAGAGTTGACTAAAGATAGTTACTTCTATGCTCTAGGCACCTAAAACTCACTCCCAAAGACTTCTTTCTTCCCCATAAAAACTTTAGTTATAGAACTTTGTCATGCTTAACCACTACCCAGAATCAAAATCCAGTTACTTCCTTTATCTTCTTAAACCTTGGGTCTTTGTTTGCTCTTCTAGCATTTTCAGTAACTGTTACCATAGATTTCTTTTGTTTTTAGGCATTCATAAGTCTGCTATTAAAAAATAACTTTTTTGACTCTTATGTTCTTATTTATTACCTTCTGGACTTTTTCATCTTTATTGTGAAATGCCTCAGACTTGTTTATATTTCCAGTTCCACTTTTTAATTCTCTTTCTTTGAGGTCAGATTCCAAAATCCCCATCCCATGCCTAAGCTGATAGGTTGTGTCACTCATGATGTGTACCTGTGCTTTATTTGACAGTGCTGGCCATTCCTTAGATCCCAGCCCTCAAGTTTGGAGATGACAGTAACTGGGTCTCCCTCTTTAACCAAGTGCTTGATTTCATCTTGTTTCTTATTTGCTGTTCTATTCTCAGTGCTTTGAATGATGTCTTTTCATAGAAGGTGCTTCATAAGTATTGTATATATAAGTGAAGTCTGTTTTATTTATCCTTCCACCTCCAGACATGTCTCCAAAGGATCTGCTTCTGCCTGCTGTGACTTCCTTGTTTCCTGAGTTCCTCAAATGGCTCCTCCAGTCTCTAGTGGGGTTTTGCTTATGCTGCTCACACCCTGTGTGATGCCTGTAGCACCGTTGCATAGCCTGGGCTCTGGTCTGGTATTTTTGTGATAGCGCAGTGCTGCCCTCATTCTCATCATGTCTGAATATTGATCATAAACTCTTCCAGATTGTATTAATAATTACTAATCACCTTTCCTACCTCCCTTTATTTACTAAATTATACCTCTTCTTTTCCTATAGTGGCCCCTACAAATACACTAAAAATGTTCACTTCTCATCAGGTATTGCTGATCTCTCCAGGATTATTGGCCTTTGTCCAGTGTGAAATATCTTAATTTATCCTCTGGATATCCTCAAGTTTCCTTTGACTTGATGTAACAAGAAGTATATTCTGTTAAGCCTGGATTGCTGTGAATCCTAATTGGATTTGCACAATGTCTTCATCTGAAGTTCCCAAGTGATCTTATCACTAGCCTCACAAGATAAGCCTATAGCTATTCACTGTTAATTCCTAAAGAGAACTTCAGTTCCTCATCCTTTAAGGATCACCACAATATTAGCCCTGTAAAGTAATTTTCTGTTGTTTCCCGGAACTCTGACTATTAAACTCCATTTGGTCCACACTCTAAACATCTTCTCTTCATGAGATTATTGTCTTTACAGGTTTACATTTCATTAGGGTATGCTTTCCTTCCCCAGATAATGTGTTCTTTCAACCCCTTTTTCCTTCCTAACTCTTATCATTACTCTAGTCTCTTCTTTCTCTCAACTTCAGTTCCACTTAGCAGTGATTCCATAAAGAAGTTAATATGATCAGGTAATCTGTTATTTAATAGTATATGTATTTGCTTGAGCTTTTTTGCTCCCTTGGATTATAATCCTATAAAGAAAAGGGTGTGTTCTCCTCCCTCGACATAGTATGTAACATGTAACAACATAGTATGTAACATGTAACGTAGAGTAGGTATGTATTTCTTTGATTATCTGAGGAGCCAGGTAGATGAACAGACTTTCTTGTCCATTCAGAAATAATTAATAGGCATTTATTTCTAAACATACATGCCTGGGTCACAGCCCCATATATTTTGCAAGTACTATAAAAATACCTGTATGATTAACTTCCCTGATTTCTGTTCTGGGGTTCAAAGGAAATACTTCCTAGGAGACAGGTTTCGGTTAAGAAAAAAGAACAGAGTTGCATGAAGTAATTTAAAACTTATTGTTTTACGTGGAGGGCTGATGTTCCAATACAAGGCTGAATCGCTTTGTGCTCAAATGATTGTATGGACAATAATTATTTTCAACTTCAAGGGGAAATGGAGTTAATTGAGGTGAGAAAGGATTTGAGAAGTATTTTTTTAAAGCATGGAAACTCCCTTTAAAAGTAGATTTTGAGTAGATGAAGTCAAAAACAAGAAGTCAGGCAAACTGAGTGAAACAGTAAGAGCAGAGACTTGTGGGTGAAATGCGCTTGGTGTCAGTTGGACACCACAGCAATCTATAAGGCGGTGGTGCCTTAGATCATGACTGTCTCTCCCAACTAGATAGGATATGTTGACCCATTTCCTCCAAAACAAATCCCTACTTGGTTGTCTCTTATGACTTTCCTTGTACAACAAATAGTTTGGTTTTTCTGGAACAGAATATTTTTGGTAGACAGTTGTCATCCTAACTTGGAATCATATTGTAAATCCAGGTGGTGAAAAGTATTGTTTATCAGATTCTTTTTTCTATTTTATCTGTTGATAATTTGGGAGCAGATTCAGGGAAATTGTAGGTTTTGGAGGATAAGGTTGACATGGTTTCACTTAATGTGGATGATAGGTTTTTACCCAAAAATTACTAAGATAACTAAAAATAAAAGTCACTATTTTAGGAGCAGGTTGGGGGAACTGATTCTTAAGGTTTGTAACTACACTCAGGAGTGAGGAAGCTCTCACATTCAGAGATAAGTGGCAGTAGTATGTCAGGGACAGGACTGGCTTAAAGAAATTGTCAGGAGATTGAAAATTAGAAAAATACTTGCTAAACTTATCGAGCATATTTTTTGTGCTAAATGCTGTTCTGAGCACTTTATATTTATTAACTCCTGTAATCCCGTCACAAGTGTGTGAGGTAGGTGCCATTGTCTCCATCTGACAGGTGGAGAAAACTGACTACAGAAAACTGTTAAGTAACTTGCCTACAGTCACCTCACCAGAGTTCATGCTACATTGTCCAAATAGGAACAAACAGAATTTCATGGTCAGAACGAGTTGTATATTAAATCATAGCTTCATTAGAATATTTAAGAAATCTACAACTTTTGAAAGGATGACATGTTCTGTGGACTATTTTATATTTCCTGTTGGACATATATATATTCTTGAGACTTTCCTTCCAAATGAAACAGAATTCTAGGGTTAAAGTCTTGGTTATAGGGCTCTTCCTTTAACATGAGGAAATTTAGTTTATTCTGTTCGGAACGGGGGGAAAAGCAACAGTTTAGAATTATGTAAACTAATGAAAATGCTGCCACAAAAATCTCAGTGTAAGGTGATAGTGCCTTAGATTGTAATCAGTCTCTCCTAACTTTACATGAAATGATATGGTATAAAGTGCTGATCCACCTCCTCCAAAACAAATCCTTACTTAAATGTATCTTATGACCCTCCTTGTCCAACAGCACTGCCCGTCACCATATTGGTATCTGTCTTGTCAACTGTTCATCTAACTTCCTTTGTCTACTGATCATTGCTCTGTATTTATATTTTATACTTGTTTTTGAAGAAAATACAAAGTAGCAGAGATCAAAGTTGCTTGCATTTTTGTCAGTTTACTTCTCCCTATTCACACATCTGGAGGTAGTAAGAAGGGGTGTGTGTGTGTGTGTGTGTGATTCTAAACCAAAAGAATAAGAGGGAAAAGTGCACTTGAAATTATTTTCATCTGTCCACGACACTAGCATCTTCCCCCACTGAGATGCTTGTATACATGTCTTACAAGTCTCATTCCACATCTTATATTGGAAGATGTATTAGAGTTGGTTAATTCTGTCTGTTTTTAGATGAAGCCTGGCCAACTGATGACTTAATAGAAAGAGTCCAAGAAGATGAAGATAAACATTCGAGGCAAACTGTGTTCATCAATGAGACCCTGATTGAAGAGAGAGGTAATGTTCCTGGTAAAATTTTTAATGTAGAAACGAACCCTGTTTCTTCAAGAAAAATAGCCTATAAAAATAGCCTATGTGACTCATGTGAAAAGAGTTTAACATCTATTTCAGAATATATTAGTAGTGATGGAAGCTATGCAAGAATGAAACCTGATGAATGTAGTGGATGTGGGAAGTCACTCCTCCATATTAAGCTTGAGAAAATTCATCCAGGAGATAAATCTTATGAGTTTAATCAAAACGGGGAACCTTACACTCTAAATGAAGAAAATATTTATCAGAAAATTCATATTTTAGAGAAACCTTTTGAATATATTGAATGCCAGAAAGCCTTCCAAAAGGACCCAGTTTTTGTTAATCACATGGAAGAGAAGCCCTATAAGTGGAACGAATCTGAAATAGCCTTTCTCCAAATGTCAAACCTCAGTGTACATCAGAGACCCGACATGGAAATGAAGCCCTATGAATGCAGTCAATGTGGGAAATCCTTCTGCAAAAAGTCAAAATTTATTATACATCAGAGGACTCATACAGGAGAGAAACCTTATGAATGTAATCAGTGTGGGAAATCCTTTTGCCAGAAGGGAACCCTCACTGTACATCAGAGAACACACACAGGGGAGAAGCCCTATGAATGTAACGAATGTGGGAAAAACTTCTACCAGAAGTTACACCTCATTCAACATCAGAGAACTCACTCAGGAGAGAAGCCCTATGAATGTAGTTACTGTGGAAAATCCTTTTGCCAGAAGACACACCTCACACAACATCAGAGAACACATTCAGGAGAGAGACCCTATGTTTGTCATGACTGTGGGAAAACCTTCTCCCAGAAGTCAGCACTTAATGACCATCAGAAAATTCACACAGGCGTGAAACTCTATAAGTGTAGTGAATGTGGGAAATGCTTCTGCCGCAAGTCTACTCTCACTACCCACTTAAGGACACACACAGGAGAGAAACCCTATGAATGTAATGAATGTGGTAAATTCTTCTCTCGGTTATCATATCTCACTGTACATTATAGAACTCATTCAGGAGAGAAACCCTATGAATGTAATGAATGTGGGAAAACCTTCTACCTGAATTCAGCCCTCATGAGACATCAGAGAGTACACACAGGAGAGAAACCTTACGAATGTAATGAATGTGGAAAATTATTCTCCCAGTTGTCATACCTCACTATACATCATAGAACTCATTCAGGAGTGAAACCCTATGAATGTAGTGAATGCGGAAAAACTTTCTACCAGAACTCAGCCCTTTGTAGACATCGGAGAATACATAAAGGAGAGAAGCCCTATGAATGTTATATATGTGGAAAATTCTTCTCTCAGATGTCATACCTCACTATACATCATAGAATTCATTCAGGAGAGAAACCCTATGAATGTAGTGAATGTGGGAAAACCTTCTGCCAGAATTCAGCCCTTAATAGACATCAGAGAACACACACAGGAGAGAAAGCCTATGAATGTTATGAATGTGGGAAATGCTTCTCTCAAATGTCGTATCTCACTATACATCATCGAATTCATTCAGGAGAGAAACCCTTTGAATGTAATGAATGTGGAAAAGCCTTCTCTCGGATGTCATACCTCACTGTACACTATAGAACTCATTCGGGAGAGAAACCCTATGAATGTACCGAATGTGGGAAAAAATTCTACCACAAATCAGCATTCAATAGCCATCAGAGAATTCACAGGAGAGGGAATGTGAACATAGTAGATGTGGGAAGGCTTCTCTGAAGTCAGAGCTCATTTTATATGAGAGAACTCTTTCAATATAATGAATAAGAAACTCCTACCTGAAGTCAAACACATTGTACAACAGAGTGCTCACCCAGGTGAGTGTGGACAAACCCATGTGTTAGTCATATAATCTAAAAACTCAGAGTAGAAACCATGATTATTACAAGACCATATGATTCATTAGATACCAGATAATGTAAAAGTTTATAAATATTTAGAATGTGTATATATTTCACCATGGATTAGAAATTTTTTACATATCAGGGAATCTATCAGTTTAGGGAATATGGAGAACATAGTCCTTTAGAAATTGTTAATACTAAAAAGATACGTTTCTGAGGCCATAGCAAACTTTTTGTTTAAAAAGATACCCAGAACATAAAGGTATCTGCTGTGAATAAACATACTCCTTGTGTAAATAGAAGCTGTAAAATTGTCAGGATAACTAATCAAGTCAGTAACATTAAACTCACATATAAACAGTTCCCAAAGAACATAGGACTTATGTTTTTGGGGAGCTTTTTTGGTTTGTTTTTAGTATGTTACAGAAATTGACCAGTTTGAATCATGTTTGAAAAAGCATTGTATCCTTATTAGAGTAATTTGTAATACATAGGGTAAGATTATCCATTCTAAATAGCACCACTTAATATCCTAATATACATTGTCCTTGAAATAATATTTGATAGATACAAAATACACTTTTTCTTGCATTCTTCTCTGGCATTTATAAATGCATTTGATCATTGCTAATTATCACCCATAAAGAACCAATAAACTGTTTTAATTTGTGTCTGAGTCAGCAAAAGAGATAGAAATCTATGTATAAAATAGGTAGAAAACCTTGCTTAGGTAATTTTAAGTTGTTAATGCCAAAAGTCTCCAGGAGTAACAAACCACTATAGTCCTCATTCACTCTACACAATTTAAAGATGTACTTAAAATATTCTCATTTAATCTATTGTTTTTCATCTATTTTTCATTTGGATGCTTACATAGTTATAAGTGTACAAGAATATAAATGCTATGAAACATAGGAATTAATTGTATTTTTATTTGTTATGATAGTGTTTTTAAGCATCATTTAAGTGTGCTCTGCTCTTTCTCATTACTGAATGAATTAATAGAACACAATAATAAGGGTTTGTGGCAGACATTGCTGAGTGACTCCACTAGTCACTCCCTTCTTATTTGCTGGCAGAGTTTGGGTATCTACTTCTCAAAGGTTGGGAAATTAATCCTGATTAATTTCAGTCTGTGACAGTCCCTTTCTCATTGTCAGCAATTGGTTTAAAGTGGTCATGGGACCCAATTCTAAACATAAACAAAGGAGATATCTGATAGGTTATTTCTGGAAAAGGTTTCCTCAAAGGTTCAAGGACTCGAGCAAGGTGAAGTGGAATCTTGGTGAATCTTGGTACCTTGTCTGGATGTGGTGCCTGGTAACTGTCTTTCAGCAATGGATCATAGGTTAATCATGGTGTGAGCAGAAAGATTGAAAGATCTTGGGACCTGGATGATGTCATTGAGCCACTAAACCAACCAGCCTTGTAGCCACTCCACCTTTGGACTGTTTTGTGAGAGACTAACCTTATTTTTAAGCCAGTTGATTTAGGATGCTCTGTTACTATTAATAGTAACTGAAGACATTCTAATCTAAGTGATACAGAGTTACACTTATGTAGGAGTTATGCAATTCAGAAGTGGACTTTAGGTAAGTCATTTATTTTAAGGTGTTAATATAGAGATTATGTTCTGTAAATTCTGATGTAAATAGCTTGAGCATTAGAAATCAACTTGAAACAAATGTGAACTGTCATATCATTGACCTGCAAAATAAACCTTTGGAACCTGACACAATGTCCTGCAGGTATACCTCCTTTTTTCTAGTACATGGAATAAATTTTGTTTGAGGTCATCTAATTTGTATTACTCATGGATCATTACTACAATGTTAGTTGACAATGTATGGTGTTGAAGTAAGGGTCTAATTTTGTTGGTTTTCAAATGATTAACCTGATGGCCTATATTATTTGGATTATTTGCCCCTTTGCCACTGAGCTGAAATGCCATTTTTCATTTATTAAAATCACACATTGTTCCTGTTTTTGTTGCTCGGCACTTTCTCTCCATATTCATCTAGATGTTTTGAGTATGGTACATAACAGGAATTAAAAGTCTGGTAAGTTGTATAGTTTTGTGTAGGAACTATATATTCATAGTATATCTGTTGAAATGGTATCTGCAAAGGTTTCCCACACTGGTGTATCATTATAGCTTGATTACACAATATGTATTTTAAGTAAAATATTTGAAAAGTATAAATGGCTTATCATATTCTTTTTTTCTTATGGAGTGCCTGTATATCAAAGGGTCTGGTGCATGTAAGTAGTCTAAACTGCCTCTTCAATAATGTAGTCTATGTGTAACATGTTTGTAGTTTCAAAGATGCCATTGTTTTCATAAATCAAGAGGGATTTTCGAGGCTGAGCAGGAGGAATGCCCTTCCTAGCAGGTGAGCTGAGATTCCCCTATTATTTTTTTATTTTTTTTATTTTTTTATCATTCCAGCATTGGCGAAATGGGTGGTTCGGTTGTTGCTTCTGTGGTCTCTCAGGTCGAAATGAAAACACTATTTTAACACAAGAGCCACATTCTGAGACCAAAGATTCACCCTCTTCTTTATTCCACCTCAGTATTTCTAGCTGTGCTGTCAAACTCCTCAAAGAAGGCTGTATAAGTCACATGACTGCAGCCCAAATAATTACCAGCTTGATAGAATGCCTCTAGTTAAACGAAAGTGAAGCACACGAGGAAATGTTTTTCAAATCATCTTGCTTTTTTCTTCTCACCACAGATAACCACATTAAAAAAAATTGCTTTTCCCTTTGTTGAATTTAAAGTCTGTGGTTCTTGCCAAACTGATGAACTAGCATGGGCTGTTGGGCCCTACCCTAGAGATGCTATGGAAGTGAGAGTAGTGTATTGGTCCAGAGAATTAAATACATGAATGAGGGGAATACAGGGTTGATGGGTTTTTTTTCATGGGAGAGGTAATGGCAGACAGAGACAAGTTCTAAAGAAAACTTTTGAATTACAATCTTTTTCTACATTATACCTTCCCCCTTATATTTTACTCTCCACAGTAGTATCCCAAGCAGAACACAGCCCACCATGGTCCCTTCATAAGATAAGAAAGCAGCTTGGCACCACAGTGGCACTTAGGTTCCATTAGAGCAGCCCCTGAGCTTGGCTGAGATGAGGAGTGGATACAACAGATACAGGTAGAGTATTTAACCTGGAGCATCCTCTCCTCACTCCAAAAGCCAAGTCACTGCAGTGACTGGAGACCTTCTGGAAGGAGGCAGTGCCTAGTGTGAGTATGTCAAATGGTGTCCTCAGAGGAGAGATCAGTCGGGAAGGGGGCTTCATTCCAGGTAGCAGTGGTAGGGCATTCTTTTTTGTAATATACACTTCCATTTAAAACTACCTGGAAAAGATGGAACTAGAGGATTAGACCTTCTCCCTGCTACTCATTCTCAGCAAAGATTTGCAAATAGCCCAGTAAAAATTAATTCAGGAAAGTAATCAGGCATATGAGGAATTAGTACTAAGAGACAGCACACAATACCATCTACACAAAAGGGAATAGTAACATCCAGATTTCAAAATGTTTTTGATATATATCCTTAAAGGAAAGTATAGTTAAAAGAAAAGTATGTGGTGTGTGTAAAAATATAGTTACCAAAAGAAAAGTGTATTATTAGGCATGAATAATTGTGATGAAAGAAATAATTCAGTAGATGAGATTAATATAACAGATAGAGCCAAACAACAAATTAGTGGGCTGTATGATAATGGCAAATATTTTCCCAGGACATCAGAAGGAATGAAGAAATGCAATGTGAAAAATTAAAAATTGAGATGTAGAGGATAGTAGAAATGATAGCTATATAGTAGGATTCCCAAAAGAAAGCGAGACAAGATGTAAGGAAAATACACAAATTAAAATTTTATTGTAGTTAAGAAAGAATGAAGGGCCTCAAATTGAAAGAGGCTTGTCTGGTGCCAAATGGAAAGATAAAAGGTATTGTCCAGTGAGTGTCATACAATGGCTATGTCATTTTACACACTTTGTCCTACATATAAACTTTTTGATTACCGTTCACATCCCTACCAAAACTTACATCCCTATAATTTTTGTAATTCTGAAGGGTATAAAGAGGTTTTTTGTTTTAACTTACATTTTGTAATTACTAATGATTTTAAGTACAAACTATCATAGCCTTTCTTTTGAGTGTACTACCCTTTTCTTACTACTTTGCGGGATATCCTCATGTATTCTAGTTGATCTTGTTCTCTTGGCCTTCTGGATCCTTGAGTGTGGCCTTTTGACTGAATACGAATTTTATAGAACAAATCCTTTTAATAAAGAGATTTGTTCTGTGAAGTTTGGATTCAGTCAAGGGGCCACACTTGGGGATCTGCATGGCCTGAGGCCACAGGTTCCCCACCCCAGGTAGAATTTCTTCATAACAAGATTTTGAGACATCCTAGTTGAACATCACTAGCAGAGATAAGTAAAGTGGTACACAAGCAGTGGAATGCTGTGCCGCAATTAGAAGTAAACAGCTGGATTCGCAGGTAGCACACTTGGTAAAATCTTTTTGGTATGAATGGAAAAAATGAAACAAGATTTAATGTCATTAAACAGTATTTGTGTCAATTAGAATTTCTCTCTTGCATATACACACTTCTACATAGGTTACAATACTATTTAATGCCATAAATTTAGTGTGATACCTGTGGGGAACGGAATTGGAGCGGGGTTTTGTATGAAGAGGGAAATCAGGTAAAATAAGAGTGGGTCTCTCTTAGCCTATTTTCTGGTGCTATGACTGAATACCTGAGTGGCTAGTTTATAAAGAAAAGAAATGCACTTTTTAAGAGTCCTGGATGCTGGGAAGTCCAAGGTCTAGGATCTGCATCTAGCTAGGAGCTTCTTGCTGGTGGGGACTCTGCTCACCAGAGAGAACCAACCTGCCTTTTATACCAGACCATTCATGATAACAGATAACAGAGCCCTCATGACCCAATTACCTCTCAAAGGCCCCACCTCCCAATAGTTTTATGTTGCGGATTAAATTTCAACATGAGTTTTGGAGGGGACATTCAAACCATTGCATGGTCTGCAGAAACCAATGTTGATAATAAATGTACTTAAAACCAAGTAGTATAATTGATTCAGCACAGTTCCCCAGGACATTTTTAAAAAACAGAAAAATTAAAAGCCCAGAGAGATTTAAATCGTTCCCAATATTATATTCTGTTCAGCTTTAGCCAGAGTTTCATGGCTCAGGTGCCTATGTGGTATCTGTACCTTTTTTACCAGCTTTGCGCCAGGCCAACTTTAAGTGAAATGGTTGGGACTGCTCAGACTGTTAGGCATGTGATTCCTTTGTTGAAAGAATACACCACCTGTGATACCTGCGTGACATTATAGAACTCAGTGCACCAGACTGCTAATTGAACTACAATGTTTTCACTTTTTACTTTTGTAAGATTCCCCCTTCCTTAAGCCTCTGCTGGGCACCTAGCTGGAGACTTCATTTCCCCACTTTCCTTCTAGCTAGGTGTGGCCAGGTGACCAAGTTTGGGCCCATGGAACATGAGAGGAAATGACCTGCCAGCTCTTTTCTTTTTTAAGAGACAAGGTCTCGCTCTCTTTCCCAGGCTGGAGTGCAGTGGCACCATTATAGCTCACTGCACCCTCAAACTCCTGGGCTCAAGTGATCCTCCTGTCTCTGCCTCCCAACCAGCAGGCACTGCAGGCATGTGCCACCACACCTAGCTAATTTTTTTTTCCGATTGTAGAGACAGTTTTGCTGTGTTGCCCAGGCTGGTCTTGAACTCCCGGCCTCAAGCGATCCTCCCACCTTGGTCTCCCAAAGTGCTGGGATTATAGGCATGAGCCACTGCACCCAGCCTGTGCCAGCTTCTAAATCACATTCTTTAAAGAGGACTTTGTCTTTCACTGCCTCTTCTCCTGTCCCTTGGGCTGTGATAGAATTAGAGCTACCTTGCATCAGGAAGCCAACACTTTGAAAAGGGAAGAGGGTGAGTAAACTTTTCCCAAAAGGGCCAGATAGAGAAATACTAAAGGCTTTGGGCCATCCAGCCTCTGTTGCAGCTACTCAACTCTGCTGTTGTAGCATGAAAGCAGTTGCAATGCATACGTGAATGAGGATGTCTGTGTCCCAATAACATTGTAAAGATGGACACTGTAATTTAAATTTCATGATTTTCACATGCCATCAATATTATTTTATTTAAAAGGCTATTGAAAAGTGTAAATACCATACTTAGGTTGCAGGCTGTACAGAAATAGGCAGTGGTTGTATTTGGCACGTGACCCATAGTTTGCTGACCCCTGCTTTAGGGGTAGCAAAGTAAGAACGAACCATTGCCTCTTGACACATCATGGAACATGGCTCTCCCACCTCCCTGCACTGTGTATTAGTTTGGAATTGTATATGAGATGGCAATCTTGTATCATGGTTAAGCCACTTTACTTGGGAGCCAATTCAATACTGATGCAGAATTAGCCAACAAAACCTGAACTGCATTCGTTTCTTCTAAAATGCAACATATGCATTCCTCCAAACCTAGTGGTATCCAAAATGACTAAATAAAAACAAGATATTAGAAAGAAAGTGAAGGGCCACCCACTCAAAAATCATTGTAACAAGAGTATTAGCAGAATCAGTAACAATCCTAATAAAAGTACTAGCATGGTTAAAAATGTTTAATCCCTAATAGCATATGTAGTATTTTTATCTTTAAAAAAAATGTGTAGCCAGATCTTGGTTTCTTTTTTTCTTTTTTCTTTTTTTTGAGACAGAGTCTCACTCTGTTGCCCAGGCTAGAGTGCCATGGCATCAGCCCAGCTCACAGCAACCTCAAACTCCCGGGCTCAAGCGATCCTCCTGCCTCAGCCTCCCGAGTAGCTGGGACTACAGGCATGCGCCACCATGCCCGGCTAATTTTTTCTATATATTTTTAGTTGGCCAATTAATTTCTTTCTGTTTTTAGTAGAGACGGGGTCTCACTCTTGCTCAGGCTGGTTTCGAACTCCTGACCTTGAGCTATCTACCTGCCTTGGCCTCCCAGAGTGCTCGGATTATAGGTGTGAGCCACCGTGCCCAGCCAGATCTTGGTATCTAAATACTATTCCCCACTAAATGGAACCCTTTGCAGAACTCTTTGCAGAAAGAGCTTATTCCAAGGCTGAGCGAGAAGATACAAGCACATAGAACATCCCTTTGTACTAGTAAACCAAGAAGAATTGATGGGAGGAGACATCACCAAAAAAGGCCAAGTAAGGAAATCTAGGGTTTTGTTCCAACAGGAATGTCTAATTGAGCTGGCAAAAACTGGCAGAAATCAACTTCCGAATTCTAGAATCCAGTCAAAAACTTATATGAGGGGAAGGCTTGGTAATGAAGGAGCACAGCAGCTTTGCAGTAGGATAGTGTTGTAGCTTTTACAACTGCCCACCTACCATCACCCACACCTCAGACAGCAGCCAAATGGATGAGCCCATGGTCCGACCCAGGTTGCTGGGACCTGGGAGACAAATACAGACCTTATTATCAAAGAATTGTGGTTGTGGGTTTTACCTGTTGGGCTGCTATCTATAAGACTGGTGCAGGGCTTCCCTTTGTTTTGCTAGATTCAGAGTAGTCATTGGCCTGGGGCTGTTTCCCAGGTGGCTTGTGCCAAAAGCATTTGAAGTATTGGCTGCAGCAGCCTGAGGCAAGGAATGACAATTGAGCAATAGACAAATCTACAAGCCTGAGAAGAAAGGTTGAAAAGAATCACATAGGGGAATAAGGGCTATGCATGCCCACAATGGGACACAGCTAAGACCCTAGAAATCTCTATGCTCCCACCTTGAACTGGCCTTCAGGCTCCATGTAAGTTGGAAGTGAAGGCTAAGGCAGTGTTGTGAACAGCCTGCCTAAGCATTAAAGGAATGCCCAGCCCAGAGCCAACCTGCAAAGACTAAGAGAGTATTTTTCCCTCTTTTTCACCCCCTTTGCAATGGAAGAAATGTTCATGTCCCCCCACCCCAAATGAATACGTTGAAATCCTAACCCCCAAGGTATTAGGAGGTGGGGCTTTTGGAAGGTAATTAGGTCATGGGGGTGGAGCCTCCATTAATGGGATTAGTACCTTTATAAAAGGGATCCCAGAGAGCTCTCTCACTCTCTTTCCACCAAACTGAGGGTACAAGAAGTTGGCAGTCTACAGCCTGGAAGAGAGCCCTCACCAGAGCCTGACCATGCTGGCACCCTGATCTTGGACGTCCAGCCTCCAGACCTGTAAGAATTACATTTCTGTTGTTTATTAGCCACCCAGTCTAAGGCAGTTTAGTATAGCAGCCCAAGCTGACAGATGTGTGTTTCCATTGTCCCACAGCTGCAAACCACTCTATGAACATTCTCATGTAAGTTTACACTTGTGTGTTTCTCTAGAGCAATGTTTTTCAATTTTTTTCTACTTCAACCCTCAGTAATAAATGCATTTTACTTTGCTATCCAATAAAATGCACACACTTACTCATTCAACTCATTTTGATGAGCACTAACTGTATACCAAGCTGTGTGTTCCAGGTGCTAGGGCTACAGCAGTGAGAACAGACCCAAATCCCAAGGGACCAAGACAATGAACAGAGCATGTGACATCGTAAGTGATAAGGGCTCTGCAAAAAAGAAAGAGCAAAACAGCTGCCAGAGGGGACGGTTCCATTTTAAACAGGGTCACAAGGCAATCTGATTGAGGTGGCACTGAACACAGGACTGGAGGAGATAAGGATGTGAGGTACAGAGGTATCTGGAGGAAACAGCATCCAGGAAGAAGAAACTGAAAAAAGATTTCAGGGAACAACACATCCTGCTATTATGCTGCTCCGTGATGTTTTCTATTATAAAAGGTTTCATTTCTGAAAGTATCCCAATTCTCTGGATTGATTACACAGCCAGTATAATGGGCCACCATGCCCTGCAGTTTGAAAGCAATGTTCTTGGGAAGGGGGGCAACATATTTAGGAGGGGGTGGCTGGCAATGAAGGAGAGCCTTCCAAAGGCTGTATTCATTCAAACTTGATATACCTGGTCATGAGGATTCTCCAAGGACTCCAGGAATCTCTTATCTGCATTGTGTATACACCTTGCCTTGAGCCAGGATGAGGAAGCCCTCTGGGCCCTTTTTTATAAGGGCACTAATCCCATTTGTGAGGGATTCACTTTCATGACCTAATCACATCCCACCATCAAATACTATCACATGAGGATTAGGGTTTCAATGTGTATTCTGGAGGGACACAATTATTCAGTTTATTGCAATATCCATTAGCAGGAAAATAAAAAATAAATTTCTATGCATTAGTAAATTGAAATATACAATTAAAAATAAACCGGATTTAAATATTTTAATATCAATAAACCTCAAAATGTATTTTGAGATTAAAAACCAGACACCAAAGAGTATGCATTACCAATGGTTGAAAAAGATGCAGAGCTTTGGATACACAGAAATATAATAAAAGACACACAGGGCATTGACAAACACCAAGATGTAGGAGGGGCATGAGTTTAGGGAAAGACCAATAGTGCTTCCTCTATTTGTAATGATGCTAGTGCACTGGAGTTGATGCTGTTCTTTACCCTTTGAGTGAAGTGTTTCATACAAACACTTGCCAGTCCCACTGTCCCCTGAAGTATGTCAGGTCAAAAGCCTCAGGTCTAGAGTGAAAGGCCCCACCAAGATCCCAGGGAACTGAAGGATTCTGGAAAAGGCACTTTAATATCCTGGTATTTGCAATGTGAGGTGTTTTTCCAGAGCCAGGATCAGTGGCCAAGGGCTGGAGCAGGATCTCAGGCCTGGGTGTGACAAGAGCTCAGGCACAAGGCTTGAGAGGCAGCATCTCCTGGGGAACCATGGGAACCATACACAGGACCATGGGAAGAAATGAGTAAGTCTCGTAAGGAATTGAGACTTGAACTTAAGGGCAGGGAGAACTACTGAAAGGATTTACAGAGAGGAGCATCTTAGATAAAACAGTAAGCTGAGGGAATTCATCACCACTGGACCTGCTTTACAAGAATTGCTTACAGGAGTTCTTCAACCAGAAATGAGAGAACAATAATTATGAAAATATATGAAAGCATAAAGCTTACTGGTAGAGGCAAATTCATAGTCAAATTAAGAATACTCCATTAATGTAATAGTGTGTAAATCTTTCAAATCTCTAGTGTGAAGGTTAAAAGTCCAAATGGTCAAAAATAACTATAGCTACAATAAGCTGTTAAAGGAATACAAAATATAAAAAGATATAAATTGTGACAACAAAAATAGAAATTCTGAGGGGGGTTAAAAATCTAGAGTATTTACAGGGGGCCAAAGTTATCAGCCAAATAGCCTATTATAACTACATGATGCTTTATGTAAACCCCATGGTAACCACAAAACAAAAACTATAGCAGACACACAGATGAGAAAGAAAAAGGAATCAAAGCTTGCCACTCCAGAAAAATCACCAAATCACAAACAAGAGAGGAAGAAAGGAAAAAAGGATCTAGAATATAACCAGAAAACAACAAAATGACAGGAGAAAGTCCTTACCTATCAACCTTGAATGTAAATGAATAAACTGTCCAATCAAAAGACATAGAATGGCCTAATTGATTTTTAGAAGAAAAAAACCCAACAAGATGCAACTTTATGCTGCCTACACAAGACCCATTTTAGCTATCAGGACACAGGCTGAAAGAGAAAAGATGGAAGTTATTCCATGCAAATAGTAACCAAAAGAGAGCAGAGGTGGCTATACTTATATCAGACAAAATGGACTTCAAGTCAACAACTATTACACTAGACAAAGAAGGTCGTTATTTAATGATAATGGGGTCAATTCATCAGGAGGACATAACAATTATAAATATATATGCACCCAATATCAGAGCACCTAAATATATAAAGCAAATATTAATGGACATGAAGGAAGAAATATACAGCAATTCAAACATACCCCACTTTTAAAAATAGATAGATCAACCAGACAGATGATTAATAAGGAAATCCTGGAGTTGAATTGCACATTAGACCAAACTGACCTAACAGACATATAAAGAATGTTCCATCCAACAGCAGCAGAATACACATTCTTCTCTAGTGCACATGGAACATTCTCCAGGATAAACCACATGTAAGGCCACAACACAAGTCTTAAATTCAAGAGAAGACTGAAATAATATCTAGTATAGTTTCTGACCACACTAGTATGAAACTAGAAATCAATAACAGGAGGAATCTAGAAAATTCACAAATACGTGGAAACACGGTCCTGAACAACCAGTGAGTCAAAGAAGAAATCAAAAGTGAAACTGAAAAATATCTTGAGACAAATGGCAATGGAAACACAATATACCAAAACATCTGATATGCAGCAACAGAAGTTCTAAGCAGCAAATTTATAGCAATGAATGCCTACTTTTTTTTTAAAAAGATACCAAATAAATATCCTAACATGCCTCTAGAAGCTAGAAAAAGATCTTACAAACTGAACCCCCAAAGTTACAGAAGGAAAAAAATAAAAAGAACAGAAATAAGATAGAGAAAAGAAAAACCATACCAAAAAAAAAAAAAAATCAAGAGTTGGTTCTTTGAAAAAACAAAATCAACAAACCTCAAGCTAAACTAAGAAAAAAATAGAGAAGTCTCAAATAAAATCGGAAATGACAGTGGAAACATTACAACAGATGCCTCAGAAATAAAAAGGATCATAAGGGACTATTATGAACAATTATAAAATTGGATAACCTAGAGAAAACAGATAAATACCTAAAAAAGAATAACTTACCAAAAATGAATTAGGAAGAAATAGAAAACCTGAACAGACCAATAACAAAGGTTAAACACAGGTTTAACACAATCTCTATCAAAATCCCAATGTCTTCTTCACAGACACAGAAAAAAAAATTATTATGAAACCAGGAAAAAAAAACCCTGAAAAGCCAAAGCAATATTGAGAAAGAAAAAGCTGGAGTCATCACACTTCCTGATTTAACATTACAAAGCTATAGTAACCAAAACAATATGATATTGTCATAAAAACAGAAACATAGACAAATGGAACAGAATACAGAGTCCAGAAATAAACCCAAACATATACAGTCAAATATTTTTCAAAAATGGCACCAATAACACACAATGGAGAAAGGAGTCTCTTCAATAAACTGGTTTTCCACAAGCAAAAGAATGAAATTTAGCCATTATGCTACACAATACACATAAATCAACTCAAAATAGATAAAAGACCTAAGTGTAAGACATGAAACCATAAAACTCTCAAAAGAGAACACAAGAGAAAATCTCCTTCACATTGGCCTTAGCGATGATATTTTGGCTATCACACCAAAAGCTCAGGCTAAAAAAGCAAAAAGAAATAAATGAGACTACATCAAACTAAAAAACTTTTATACAGCAAAGGAAAAATAAACAAAATGAAAAGACTACAGACTGGGACAAAATATTTGCAACCCACATATCTGATAAGGGGTTAATATCTAAAACTTAAAAAGAACACTTACAACTCAACACCAGAAAAACAAATAATTCAATTTAAAATGGGCAAAGGACCTGAACAGACATTTCTCAAAAGAAGACATAAAAATGGCCAACAAATGTATGAAAAGATGCTCAACATCACTAATCATCAGGGAAGTGTAAATTAAAACCAGAATGAGATATCACCTCACAACCATTAGGAGGGCTGTTATTTTTAAAAACCCAAAAGATAAATGTTGACATGAGGGTAGAGAAAAGGGGACCCTCGTACATTGTTGGTAGGAATGTAGATTGGTACAGCCATTATGGAAAATGGTATGGAGGCTCCTAAAGAAATTAAAAATATAACTACCATATGATCCAGCAATCCCTCTTCTAGGCATATACCGAAAGGAGATGAGATCTCCACCTCATAAAGCTATCTGCACTCCCATGTTCACTGCAGCATTATTTACAATATACAAGATGTGAAAACCACGTAAGTGTCCAGGGATGGACAAATGGATAAAGAAAATGCAGAATATAGATATGCAATGTAACATTACTCAACCTTAAAAGGGAGATCCTGTCATTTACCACAACATGAACTTTATGGACTTTGGACTTTATGTAATTGAAAACTGAACTTCTATTATGCTGTATTTGTTAGATGAAATATCATTCTTAAACAATGAACAAAGCATCCAGCAAATGCCCCCAACTTCAACAAAAAAGTCCTCCCACCCCACCTGGAAGCTGGAAGCCTTTGGATAAGCAGGTGGGTGGAAAATCAATCTCTACCAGGGGCTGGGAGAGAAGGAAGGAGGGAGGGAGGGAGGAAAGAAAGAAAGAAAAAAGAAATTAAGAAAGAAAAGGAAGGGAAAGAAGAAAAGGGAAGGAAGGGAAACAAGCAAGCAAGTTATAAAAAAGGAGACAATTGGAAGGAAGAGGAGGCAGGCATGAGGCCCCAGGAATGCTCAGTGGGTAATAGTAACGCTGCTTGGGGAACCATGGGACTGTTCCTGGCCAGGGGAAACAGTTGCAGAGTGAGTCCCAGTCTCTGGCCCCCAGGGAGTGGTTCAAGCCAGCTGGATTAACAGCAGGCCACTCTCAGTGGGCAGTTAATTAAGACTAAATTTAAACGCAAATTCAACCACAATCCCTAAAGGCTTTGGAGTGGAGAGCCTAATAAGTCCATTCTAAAGGTCATCTCTGAGAACTAATGTAGGAAAAGATAAGAAAAATTTGAAAAATAGAATGAAGAGAGACTCATCAATATATGGAAAAGGATTATAAAGCAAGAGTATTTGAAACATGATCTCTCTTTAGCACAATTATAAAGTAGTTCAGTGGGCTGGGCATGGTGGCTCACGCCTGTAACCCTAGCACTCTGGGAGGCCGAGGTGGACGGATCGCTCAAGGTCAGGAGTTCGAAACCAGCCGGAGCAAGAGCAAGACCCCATCTCTACTAAAAACAGAAAGAAATTAATTGGCCAACTAAAAATATATAGAAAAAATTAGCTGGGCATGGTGGTGCATGCCTGTAGTCCCAGTTACTCGGGAGGCTGAGGCAGAAGGATTGCTTGAGCCCAGGAGTTTGAGGTTGCTGTGAGCTAGGCTGACGCCACGGCACACTAGCCTGGGCAACAGAGTGAGACTCTGTCTCAAAAAGAAATAAAATAAAATAAAATAAAATAGTTCAGTAAAAAATAAAAAAAATTAAAAAAAGAAATAAAATAGTTCAGTAAAACAGAACAAAAATCAAAGAACTGGAATACAGTCATGAGCTGCATAAGGATATGTCGATCAATGGTGGACTGCGCACACAATGGTGGTCCCATAATATACAATTTTGTTTTGTAGGTATAGAGTCTTGCTATGTTTCCCAAAATGGTCTCAAATTCCTGGTCTAAAGTGATCTTCCTGCCTCAGCCTTCTATGTAGCTGAGATTACAGGCATGAGCCACCATGCCCAGCTCCATAAGATTATACCACATTTTTATAATACCTTTTCTAAGTTTAGATATGATTAAGTGCATAAATACTTACCATTTTGTTCCAATTGCATACATTATTCAATACAGTATCATGCTGTATAGGTTTTTAACTGAGGAGCAATAGGCCATACCACACAGGCTAGGTGTGTAGCAGGCTATACCATCTAGGTTTGTGTAAGTACACTCCATGATGTTCAATGATTAAATTACCTAACTGCATTTCTCAGAACGTATCCCCATCATTAAGTGATATATGACTATACTCTCAAGCTATGAGTCAGGACTAAGACTGCAAATAAGTTAAAACCCAATATAATCAAGCTGGCAACTCCATGGTCAAAACAAACAAACAAAACTGCTCTACAATGGTCTCCCATTACAAAATCTGAACAATAACTCTCATTGGCCTCTCTTAGATTGAATTCCTTCCCTGGAAAAATCAAGCTGGGCCAAAAGGATGAGTGAGATGACTGGTCCCTCAGAGAATTGCCAGCTCTGGGATCTCAGCTTCTCTTTCTAGAAGAATGTGGGGAAGAGTGCTAAGCAAACAACAAAGTCACTACAAATAACAATTTAGTACATGATAAAAGTATTTCAAATCAGCGACAAAAATACATATTAGTTAAATGATGTCAGGACAACTAGCAATTCATTGAGAAAATAAACATTAGATCCTCTCATCAAGCCAGATGTTATCAAGAAAACATGGGAAAATTTCAATGAAAAATTCACCTAATTTTAAAAAATAGGTTGTTTTGTATGAAGAGAAAGAATACTTAATAATATGTAACTAAGTTCCAAATGAAAAATTTCTGCACTATATTCTATTTCCTCATTACATGGAAATTTACAGAGCATAAAGCAGCTGAGGAATCATTTTCTCAAAAGAAAAAACTTGTCTCCAAATTGCTCTAACACTTATGAATTACACAATATTTTTAAGATGCATCCCGTTTCAAATTAGGATGCCTTTTATAGCTTCAAATAACAAAAAGCTCAACTCCAACAGGCTTACTCAATAAGGAAAATTAATGACCTCAAGTTCCCAATACAAAGCGACTTCAGAGCCACTAAATTCAGTACTCTGTAACAATCACTGGCCAAGCTCTCCCCTTCTGCTCCCCATCCTCAGACCACCAGTCCTGAGCCATAAGATGCAACCAATGGTCATATTCAGAAGTTTAAAGCCATTATGTTCATTGTCTCTTTATCAATGCTGAAACCTTTCCCAAAAGTCACCTAAAATATTAAATACTTCCCTACACATCCTAGTAGCCAGTGCTTAGTCATATGCCCAACCCAAACAATTCCGGTGAGGAGGGGGAAACCAGACTACATCAAGGTTCTTCAGCAAGGAAGGAGCAGAGAGCAGCCTTCCAATCTGCTACATGGAAATACTGGTAAACAAGGGAGAAAGAATCAAGGCACAATAGCTGCCATCCTGTTATGCAAAGGGTTCCTGGGATCCAACCACTTGGCCTGTGCCACTGTACCTCTTTAGGCACTCCTTGGAAATATGTCAGGAGTAGAAAGAGAAAGGTAATTTCTTTATATAGCACTGTTTTTACTGTCAGAGTATAATGAGCACTACTGTTTGCAGCTAGTTCTTAACACAAGCTTGTGCTAACAGTGTACCCTGCCTTTGCATACATTCTGAAATGTGTTATTAAAGTGACTAAAACCCAAGGCAGTTGAACACTTTTTAAAAAGGCATTGTTTGGTTTCTTTATTGATGAGCAGATCAGCAACAACAGGCAGAACTAGTGGCGTGGTACTTCTCCAAAACTTTTTATTATAAAAAATTTCAAACAAAACTCTTTCAAGAAAGTACAATGAATACCCATGTACCTAACACTAAGTTCAACACGTGCTAAAATTCTGCCATTTTTGCTTCATCTATCTATGTATGTATCTTTTTCCTGAACCACTTCAAAGCTGCAGACATCATGACAGTTCATCTCTATATATTCAGCATGTGGGTCCTAGAAATAGACACTAACATAACATTATCATACCTAAGAAAATTAACTCTAATTCCATAATGTCATCTAATACCCATTCCATGCTCAAATTCTTCCAACTGCCTCCAAAGTTATCTATGTAGATGTCTTGTTGGGCCTAATGTCTTTTGGATTCAATCAAGGCCTATGCACTGCATTTAATTATGTCTCTTTAATAAAAAACAATCCCCCTACCTTTTCTTTTTAAAAATGACATAGATTTTTTGATGAGACCAAGCCAGGAAGCTTATAAATGTCCCACATTCTGGATTTGCCTGATTTATTTTCTCAATTGATATTGTTCCTCTGTTTCCTGTAATCTAAAAGTTAAGTCTAAACACTTGCTTAGATTCAGATTTAATATTCTGGAAAAATAATACTGCCAATGTGACATAACTACTTCATACTGCATTTCATCAAGAGGCACATGTTGCTACCATTACTGTTACATTTGATCAGTTGGTTAAAGTGGGGCAGTCATTCCATTGTTAAGGTACTTTTTTCCAGTTTCAATGAGTATCTGTGGGAGATACTCTGGCATTAACAAGTATCCCATATCCCTAACATCTAGTGATTTTAGCATTCATTCATGATCTTTGCCTAGATGCACTCAGGGTTGCAAATAAGCAAGTTTCCAAATTCTGTTATTCCTTCTGCATTTATTAGCTGACATTATTCGATGACAAATAGCTTTCCATGATGGATATGAACAACTGCTCCTACTAAAAGGGCAGGATGAAAACCTAATTCTTTCCCCTTAATTACAGAGTAAGGAGTTTGTTTAAGAGTCATCTTTAATGGTAGAAATGACTTTAGCCTCTTTCTATTTTTTGTATCACTGTGGACTCAGGTTTTTGTTTATTCAAAATGTACAATTAGTTACTCTTTTTAATCATCAAAGTGCCTCAAATTTGGCCAGTGGAGCCTCTTCTAGCTAGCTTCTGTGTCCTTTCTCACATTCCCATTAATCTTTGAGTGCTTCCTTGGTTTCTGAGCCAGGAGGTCCCCGGCTCACCTTGGACACTTCAAGACTCAGATCTCAATCCAGCCATTTCTCCAAGGAGTCCTGGTTCCTTTATCAGCATTGTTAGGGACTGAATTTGCTCCTCACTACACGGCGCTGTTGCTTCTAGGCCCTCTCAGTGAACGGAGCTAGGAAATGTACATATATTTTTATATGAGTGACATTTTCAATTCATATTTGTCATTATGGGGAATTTTATATAAATACTTTGATTTTTTATGGTCATCTCTTAAACTGGAAATTTTGGTTCCTGGTAACTTTAACAATTTATTTTTGCTTGAACCTATAACGTACAAAATAGATTCAAAATAACACCAATGTTACTAACATGGAAATTAATGAGTGACATTTATCATTTTTTTACAGTTCTTTTTGTCCTGAAAAACATCCCACTAAGGATGTACAGTGAAAATACTGTGTACAGAGGTCTCTTGAAAAACTGACTTTTTCTATGTGGTTACTAATTTGATATAAACTTAGAGTGATTTCTCTCTGCTTTCAATTTCAGAATCCGCTTTTCTTTTTGAATATGTAAATCAATTTCATTTATTCAGAGGTCAAAACTTCATCAAAGGGTATATACAAAGAAGCCTTGCCTCCATCCTTGGGCCCACTACCCTATTCATTCCTGTCTCCATAGTTATTCATTTTCTAGTTTGTAGTTTATCCTTCCATTTTGTAGTTTATCCTTATTTGCAAAAATAAGCTACATATATACACACACATATATAAGTACATACACACATTATATATATGTGTGTGTGTAAATGCATACACACACACACACTCTTCCCCTCAATTCATACACAAAAGGTAGCAAGCTATATAGTTCTCTGTATCATTTCTCACTTAATTTTATGTACTCTGTCAAGCATGTCGCTTATAATGTATATTGTACTATAAAAATACAAAGAAACACTGGTGGCATCTAGTGTGGGAAACCTGTCATAACAGTGCTTAAGCTATGGGGAGACATTTCCTACTGACAACTAGGTTGAGTTCCACAATGTAAATCAAATATATACAACATATTCATGTTGCCTACTAACATATGTAAGCCCTACTTATCTCAGGTACTCAAGTATCTAATGCTGTCAGCTTGCTGCTGCAACTTGTGTTTTTTAAAAGGCTTCATAGTCCAACAATGAATATCATTAGCATTAGATATATTTGTTGTATTTTCAAAATTTGGTAGCACAACTAAAACATGAATTATATTACATTATTTCTAGAGAAAAAAAAGTATCTCTATCTCCTAAATTGACAGATGTCTCCTTGATCTTCTCTGTTTATATAATAATGTTTGATTTTTTTCTCTTAAAGGCATTCATACACATAAAACATTTATATAGTTTCACACCAATAATTACCTGATGTGCAGTAAGTTGTGACTTTGTAAATGCTTTTATACTTTTGTCACATTGTTTTTTCCTTGTGATTTCTCTGAAGCATGTACTGTATTTGATTTGTTGGTGGATACTATTATACAGGATGTTCTCAGAGATCACTCCCCATTGGAGTTCGCTCATATTTTGTATGATGATATAATTTTCCCATTTTCATTTCATTCATGGAGAGCCTTCCAGCCCCTACCACTTGTGTGTTTTCTGATGCTAACTAAGGACTAAATTTACACAAAAGGAGTTTTCCACATTATTACATTCATAAGGTTTTCCAAAGAGTTTTCTCTGGTGTGGTAAAGTTTGACTCCACACAGGAGGATTTTCCACATTTGTTACAATTTAGGGTATCACTCTTGTGTGAATTATCTGGTGACTAGTAAGAGTTGACTTCTTGCAGAAGGTTTTCCCACATTCATTACATTCATAGGGTTTCTCCCCTGTGTGAGTTCGTTGATGCACTGTGAGGGTTGATTTCATACAGAAGGATTTCCCACATCTATTACATTCATAGGGCTTCTCTCCTGTGTGAGTTCTCTGATGATTGATGAGGTTTGACTTCACATAAAAAGTTTTCCCACATTCATTACATTCGAAAGGGTTCTTCCCTGTGTGAGTTCTCTGATGCACAGTGAGGTGTGATTTCATGCAGAAAGATTTGTCACATTCATTACATTTATAAGGCTTCTCTTCTATGTGAGTTCTCTGGTGAATGGTTAAGGCTGACTTATAACAAAAAGATTTGCCACACTTATTACACTCATGGGGTTTCTCACCAGTGTGTGTTCTCTGATGTTCAATGAGATGTGACTTCTGGAAGAAAGTTTTCCCACATTCATTACATTCATAGGGTTTCTCCCCTGTGTGTGTTCGCTGATGTTTAGTAAGGTGTGACTTCTGGAAGAAGGTTTTCCCACATTCTTTACATTCATAGGGTTTCTCCCCTGTATGGATTCTCTGATGTTGACTGAGGGCTGACTTCATATAAAAGGATTTCCCACATTCATTACATTTATAGGGTTTCTCTCCTGTATGAGTTCTCTGATGTACAGTTAAGGTTGATTTATGGCGAAAGGTTTTCTGACATTCATTGCATTCATAGGGTTTCTCTTGTGAATGTGTCCTCTGATGATCAGTGAGGTTTGACTTCATAGCAAAGGCTTTCCCACATTCATTACATACATGGGGTTTCTTTCCTGTGTGATTTCTCTGATGTATATTAAGATGTGACTTCACATAGAATGACTTTTCACATTCATTACATTTATAAGGTTTCTCTCCAGTGTGAGTTCTCTGGTGTATAACTAAGGTTGATTTCATATGGAAGGACTTCCCACATTCGTTACATTCATGTGGCCTCTCCCCTGTGTGAGTTCTCCTATGTTTAGTGAGAGCTGACTTTTTGTAGAAGGACTTCTCACATTCATTGCATCCATAGGGTTTCTCCCCTGTGTGAGTTCGCTGATGTACAATGAGGATTGAATTCATAGAGAAGGATTTGCCACACTCGTTACAGTCATAGGGTTTCTCCCCTGTGTGAATTTTCTGATGTTTAGTAAGATTTGACTTCACACAAAAGGCTTTCCCACATTCATTACAATCATAGGGTTTCTTACCTGTGTGAGTTACCTGATGTATAATTAGGGCTGACTTATAACAGAAGGATTTACCACACTCAGTACATTTATAGGGTTTCTCTTCTGTATGTTTCCCTTGATGTACATTTAGGGCTGACTTATAGTAGAAAGATTTTCCACATTCATTGCATCCATAAGGTTTCTCCCCTGTGTGTGTTCTCTGATGGTCAGCAAATTGTGACTTCTGGAAGAAAGTCTTCCCACATTCATTACATTTGAAAGGTTTCTCCCCAGTATGTGTTTTTTGGTGTTTAGTTAGGTTAGATTTCACACAGAAAGATTTCCCACATTCCCTACATTCATATGGTTTCTCCCCTGTGTGAGTTCTTTGATGATGATTGAAGTTTGATTTTGCATAGAAAGATTTCCCACATTCATTACACTGATAAGGTTTCTCTCCTGTGTGAATTCTCTGATGGACTCGTAGGGCTGAGTTATGACGAAAAGGTTTCTTACACTCATTACATACATAATTCTTTTCTGACTGTCTTCTCTGGTGATCAGTGAGGGATGACTTCACAGGGGTTTTACCACATTCATTGGGTTTCTCTTTTGGGTGAGTTCTCTGAGAGTCAGTGAGTTGTGATTTCGGGAAGGTTTTCCCACATTTATTACTTTCGCATGGTTTCTCTCTTGTGTGTGTCATCTGATGTTGAGTGAGATGGGACTCTTGGCAAAAAGATTTCTTGCAATGACTACATTCAAAGGTTCTCTTTCCTGTGTGAGTCCTATGAGGTTGTATAAGATGTGACTTCTTGCTGAAATTCTCATTTTCATTAGTTTCATGGGTTTTCTGCCCTGTATTAACTTTCTGATGTTTAAAGAGGACTAACTTCTCACACTCATTAACTTCAGAGTGATTCTTCCTTGTGTGAGGTTCCTGATGAACTATGGAGGTTGACTTGGCACTGACATTTTCCCCATGTTCCTTAGAATCACAGGGTATCTCTCCTATTTCAGATATCTTATGTGTTATGATGGCTGCCTCCTCAGGGAAGGTGTTTCCACATTCATTATCTTCCAAAGGAGGTCCCAAAGTTTTGACTTCCTGTTGCTTAATAAAGTGCCCATTAAGACTTGAGGATTTCCCACTTTGGTTATATTCATCACATTTCTTTCCAATGTGAGTCTTTTCTTGATTATCAAAAGGCAACTTCTCGCATACATTAATTTCATTAGAGTTATTACTTGCATAATTTTTATCACTAATACTTGATTCTGAAACATATTTCAAACTCATTCCACATGAATCATACTGGGAGGGTGTTTTTCTTGAAGAAACCTGGTTTGTACCCAGATTAAGTGCTTTTCCAAAAACATTCTCTCTCTTCTTAGTGAATGTATTGTTGCTGAGGAGTGAAGTGCCCCAGAGATGTTTATCTTGGTTTTCCTGGCTTCTGTTTATCAGGTCATTTAATTTCTGGACTTCTAGAAATGAGAAAAATTAAGTGTACTTTAAAATTTTTAATACATTTCTTATATAAGTGAGATTTATTATATCACTGACTCTCTATTTTCAGGCCCAGGATCCTAGGATAAAATCCCAAGCATATATTTCTCCTTGGTTCAGAAAAACTTAAAAAACATCTGCTATATGAGAAAATGGAGATGAGAATTAGCAATGAACACACATATATTTGCTATTTTTAAAAACATGACCCTCAAAACTGAAAAGAGAAGGAGAAATTAAACAAGAACAGTGAATGGAGGGCAAAGCATGACAGAGAAACTCAAAAATGGGATGAGCCCAACAGAAACTATGAACAGGAAATTGAATGAAAAGGAATGTTAAGAGATATGGATGTTAAGAAGAAATATTACAGGAAGGCTTAGAAGTGTAATAATAAAGATGATCGATATATATATATATATATATATATATCCTACAGATAAAAAAAGATGTATATTAGTTGCTCAAGATAACTTTACAAAAATAAATGTCTTCTAAAATATTCATTACCAAACACAAACCACAAGCCTGACAGATTCTTATGGTCAGCTAACTTGCTAGTCAGCTTTGACTCTACTAACCACTCAGATATCCTCCAAGAAATGCACCTCTCTCCCTCTCCCCATTTTGTGCTCTCTCCCTCTCTCTCTTTCTCTCTCTCTCTCTCTCTCACACACACACACACACTTTTCCACATTATGTCCCTTAAACTACATTTTCCTAAAACCTGAATGTAGTCATTATGTATACTTTTCATTAACACTACTTTGAAAAGTATTAATTTTATCTAAATAGGACTTGATAAATACAGAATTTCAAAATGTATCATACACTTTTGTTTACCTGTCCCAACAGCAACCTATGCTCCTAGCAGGTGTTAATGTATTCCCAATTGCCTTTGAACTCCTCTGAGTAGCTATATAGTTGGTGCCCCTCAACAAGCAGTATGCATCTGAATTATTTGGAAACTCTGATTCCAAATACACGGTATAGTCTGTCATGGTCCCATGTCAATCTATACACCCCATGAATCAGAATCTAGAGGGATGTGAAGTAGACATATGTACTTGTGAAGTGCTTTCTGAATAAATATATCTATGAGTATAATAGATGAATGTATCAATTATATATTACATAGGAAAATAAGAGTAAAAAGGAGACCTTTTAGGTGGGGAAAATCATCAGGTGTCACAGTGTATGATTAAGTCTGAGTTTCTTTTAGTTCAGCCACCAAGGGAAATGGGAATTCCAAGGAGAGATTAATGTTGATTAGAGTAATTATGAAGCACTTCAAAACACAGGTGGAAACTTTAGCTCAAAGGTAAATTATGTGTAAAAACAAGCACTGCAAACATCAAATACATCCCAGGCATAGTCCTAAGCCCTAGTCTTAACAGGATCTGAACAGGCAAATCTCAAGAAGAAGAGGAGCAGATGTTGGGAAGACACAGAAATAATATTTAGGAAGCCAGATCAAATGGAACTTAAGACTTTTGTGAAACAACAAAGGGATCAATATGGATTGGTGTGGTATTCATTTTAAGAAGAGGTGTCTTAATAGAGGGCAGCCCAATGTTTACATGAGGCTAATAACAAAACAAAACATATTTTAGGTTTAAATATATATACTTAGAATAATCAAGTAAGTAATGAGAGAATAAGGTTCTAGTTTTGAGTGACATCACTGGAAAATAAAAGCTACAAGAGTTTTCAAAAAGAAATAAAAAAATAAGAGATCAGTATAACAAATGGATGGTTTTCATGGTTGTCAGATATAGAAGATACATGGTGGAAACTAATTAGAAATAAGAAATGTGAGAAGATATCTAAGTTGGTAGAGGTGATGTTAGTTGTTTTTTTGCCATTTTTACAATGAAGGACTAGAACACCTCAGGTAAAATGGAGAGTAGCCTGCAGATAAGACCAAGATAGAGAAGGTGGCATTTTTCCGAAGTATTAGGAAAAGCAAAAAAAGTTTAAATCTTAAGAATGGACAAGGCACTGGAGAAAATATTATACAGAGACAGGCTTGAGAGACACTTTGCAGAAGAAAGAATGATCACGTGATCAAAACTGGAATTGTAATTTTTTTTCCAAATGTGAGACTATAAAATGGTATTTCACTATTTGAAAAGTAAAAAATAGTTTTTACTTGTCTGCTATTTGTGAAATTTTTTCCTACCTCAAGATTACAGATATTACATTTTTAAACATATTCCACTATGCCTTTTTCTAAAGGTTTTATAGTTTTGACTTTTAAATGGATTTCTGAATAATAGTAAAAGGCAGAAATGTTTTCCCCCATATGGATAATTAATTTTATCAACACTGCTTATTGAGTAATCTCACCTTTGTCAGTTTCTCTCACATATCTGATTTCCACTTACGTATAGAGCTGATTCTGGCTGATTCTGGGCTAATTCCATCTCATTTATTTTCACACCAGTATCACACTCTTCATTACTATAGCAGTGTAACAAGTATTGGCATTTAAGAGGGCAAGCCCCCCTACAACCAAATTCTTCTTAGCCTTCTGTAATCTTTTGGTTATTTTTTGACTTTACGCGTCTATACAAAATCTGAAGTCCTTCATGTTTTAATTAATTGTCCTACTGATTCTCACAAATGACTTGTTCATTTGGGCTTGCTAATTTTTTGTTTTGAGATCCTATTTTTGGAGCCCTTAATCTGTGGGAATCCTGATGGCTAAAGTGGAGATCCTTTACTTGAAAGATGATTTTTTCCTATCTCCCAGAAGCCAGGAAAAAACTAACAATATGACCAGGGATTCATTCAGCCAGATTTTCAGAGCCCTTCCTCAATGTAGAAGTCTCAACTTGCATTTCCCCATCTGCTTGGCCCCAAAGTAGTGAAAATCAGCATTTGCCTTCGGGACAACCTCAATTTTATGTTTGTGTTCTGCCAAATGACCCTTCTCTAGTTTCAGCTCATTATTAGATTTTTATATGGTTTTGTCTCTTGGACACTGTAGATTTCCCTTGTTTTAGAAAACCCAGAAATGTATTAAACTTCTTGTTATAATTTATCTGGATTCTAATCCTATCATAATGACAGGGCCCTTCAGAGTATCCAGTTTACCATCCTGCTGGAAGCAGAAATCCCCATTCTTTTCTTTTCTTTTCTTTTTTATTCTTTTCAGCTCATGATGTAGGCGAAAAGAAATCCCCATTCTTGTTTGAACCTCCACTTATCATGTTTTACCATGCCATTCTCCAAAAACTTTTCTTGTTAAGATCACAACTAACACCAAATTCAACATTTCTCAGTCTTCATCTTAATCCCTCAGTGCCATGTAACACATGTGATATCCCTTCCTTTAATTTTGTAAAACACTTTTTATGAATAATATATTCCCAAGGCTCAAATTTCTAAAGATACAAAAAAATTACAGTGAAAAATCTTCCTCTGGCTGATGTTTAACAGCCACCCAGCTCCCTTCTCAGAAGCAAGCAGTGATATCAATTTCCCTTGCATCCTGCAGGATATTCTAGGAAATGTTATTTGAGATGTGTTATTGGCATGTGTACAGATTCACTTAAGAGAAATGATATCTTTAGTTCTTTTTTGGGTTTTTTTTGGTTTTTTTGTTTTGTTTTGTTTTTTTGAGACAGAGTCTCACTCTGTTGCCCATGCTAGAGTGCTGTGGCATCA
>VBSM01002153.1:23074540-23142991 GCA_008086735.1 Cheirogaleus medius
TATATATATATATATATATATATTTGTTCCTAGTTATTTTTTAATTAGGAATTAAATTTAATTAGGAATTAATTTTTAAATTTTTGTTACTATTTTAAGTGAGATCAATTCATCTTTCTTATCTTTCAACTGGTTGTTTTCCAACTGAGTTGGCCAGATATACAATCACATTGTCAGCCAATAATGATTTTATCTCTTCCTTTCCAACTGTAATACAAATAATTTATTTCACAATTATTACATTTTCTTTCTTTCCTTCCTTCCTACTTTCCTTCCTTCCTCCCTCCTTTCCTTTTTTTAAAATTGAAACAGGGTCTTGCTGTCTTGTCCAGTTAGAGTGCAGTGGCATGCAACCTCAAACTCCTGGGCTCAAGAAATTCTCCTGCCTCAACCTCCCAAGTGGCTGGGACTACAGGCATGCACCACCACCATGCCTGGCTAATTTTTCTATTTTTTCTAGAGATGGGGTCTCAGTCTTGCTCAAGCTGGTCTGAAACTCCTGAGCTCAAGTGATCCTCCTGCCTTGGCCTCCCAGAGAGCTAGGATTACACACACGAGCCTCCGTGCCCAGCCTTGATTATATTTTTTAATTCATTCAAAATTTTAAATAATGGTAATAATAGTGGACACCCTTATCGTGGTGACTTACTAGTAATATATCTAGAATTTCCTCCTTATGCATAAATGGGGTTGGAAGACTTTTTTTCATCTAATTCTATTTTACTGTTTTATGCCTTTTGAGTACAGAGAAAAATCTTCTTCCTTAATGTTTTAATATGGTGTGCTTTTAACGTGCTGTGGATTGTATGTGCTAATATTCTATTTGTGATTTTGGCATTCATGTTCATAAAAAATAGTATTGATCAGAGGTCAGCAAACTTTCTGTAAAGGACAGAAAATAATATTTCTGTAAATATTTTAAGTTACATGAGCAATATACAGTCTCCATTACATCTGTTTTTCACAACCCTTTAAAAATGTATAAACCATTCTTAGCTCTTTCCTCCTTTGAATTTACTGAAGATTTTTTAGCATTCCATTTTAATTTATCTACTGGCTTTTGGACTATATTTCTTTGCATTTTTAATGGCTGATCTAGAGATTATAATATACATACCTAGCCACTCATGGTCTTATTAGCATTTATATTTTACCACTTCACATAAAATGTAAATGCCTTACAACCAGATAGACTGCATTACCCTCCTCACTTTGTAGCAGCTGTCGTATGTATTACATCTACACACATTTATAATCTTACTGGACAGTGATATCATTTTTATTTTCAACAGTCATAAATATTTTAAAGAACTTAAGAGAATAGTTATTTATATTTATCCAGCTATTAATCATTACTATTGCTTTTCCTTCACTTCTGAAGTTTCAAGTTTCCCTCTAGTATCAATTCCCTTTAGTCTAAAAATAACTTTAGGATTTCTTTTAAAGCAAGATTTCTTTTCTTAGTTTTTCTTCATTTCCATCATTCTTAAAGGATATGTCATTTGATACAGAACTCTGGGTGGATAGATCTTTTCTTTCAGCACATTAAAGATGTTATTCCACTTGTCATCTGTCTCCATGGTTTCTGCTGAGAATCTACAGCCATTTCAAATCATCTTCCCCTGAATGTAATGTATCATTTTTCTCTGGCTGCTTTCAAGGTGTTTTAATTTATCTTCAGTTTCAGTATTTTAAATATGAAGTACCTAGGAATTTTTATTACATTTATCTTGTTTGTTATTCAAGAACAAGCAACTTGAATTTGTAAATGTTGTGTCTTTCATCAAATGTTAAAAAAGTTTTTGACCATTATTGTTTCAACTTTTTTTTGCACTAAGCTCTATTTTCCCTCTGTTATGCGATGAATGTGTCCCACAGAATTCATGTTAAAGTCTTAACCCCCAGGACTTCAGAAGGTGACTATATTTGGATATAGGGTTTTTGATGAAGTAATTAAGGTTAAATGAGGTCACTAGGTTGGGCCCTAATCCAAATATGACTAGTATGGGCGTTGGTGGTATAGTGGTGAGCATAGCTGCCTTCCAAATATGACTAGTGTCCTTAAAAGAAGAGGAGATTAAGACATAGACATGCATTGAGATAAGACCACTGAAGATGAAGATGAAAATGACCACCTACAAGCTGAGGAGAGAGGTCTTGGGAGAAACCAACCCTGCCCACACCTTGATCTGGGACTTGGTCCACCCCCCAGAAGTGGAGAAAATAAATTTCTGTTGTTGAAGTCCCCAGTCCTTGTTATGGCAACCCTAGGAAATGAATATACCCTCCTCTGGAATTCCAATGACATACATATGAGACCTTTTGGTATCATCTCACAGGTCCTTGAATTTTGTTACTGTTCTTTCTATCTTTTTTCTCTCTTCAGACTGAGTAATTTTTGTTCATCTATCTCCACATTCACTCACTCACTCTTCTGTCATCTCCACTCTGTTATCGACCATATTTAGCAAATTTTTCAATTGAGGTATTATAGTTTTTAGATCTAAAGTTTCTATATTTTTTAAATAGTTTTATAGTTTTTATTTCTGATATCTATCTATTCACTTCAATAGTGTTTACCTTTATATCACTGAACATAGTTATAACAGCTGTTTTAAAGTCTTTGTCTTACAACTCAAACAACTGGATCATCTTGATTGTTTGTTCCCCTGAAAATTGGTCAGATTTTCTTGGCCCTTAGTATTCTGAGTAATTTGGGAAATTTTGAATATTACGTTGTGAAATTCTAGGTCCTCTGGAGAATGACTGTGGTGGTGTTGTTTCAGGAGGCAGTCAATCCAGTTAGGTTCAGATCATATGTTCTGTCTTCCCTTTAATGGGCACCAGTTCCAATATCGGTTCAGTTTTCAAAGACTCTGCTACCCTGTATTGGGTCTGCCCTGAACAGGAGTCACGTGAGTGGTAGTCTGGGGTGTGGGCAATGGTTTTTTTGTTGCTACTGAGTTCTCAAAGCCTTTGCTATGCTGCTTTGTGTCTAGCCCACACATGAAGGTCCAGAGTGAGCCTCTCAGACTTGTACCAGACTCATCACAATTCAGGTGATTCTTTTCTAGCTCTTCTTTCTCTGGGATTCTCCACAACACTATCCAACTCTGAAAGGCAACTTTCCTGGGTCTCTGGCCAAAGGAGGAGTTTTTCTCAGAATTTTAGCCACAATTCCATTAAGGTAGGGCCACCTTAGAGCAAGAGAGGAAGCAGCAAGAGAAAAGAGAGTAGAAAAAAAAAAAAACCTATATAAACCTTCCCCACATTCTTCAGTCCATAGGTTCCCCTTTTCCTATTTCCTCTGGCCAGAATGACAAAGTTGACCACAGAGTCTTAGCTGCCCATGTACCTACCACCACATGCTACCGCACAGCCCCACAACTGGGGCCACCATTAGGGCAGGACTAGAAAAAGAAAAGAGAGGAAAACATGGGTATCCCCCCATATACTCCAGCTCCATGGGTCCCTTTTCCCAATATGTATTCAGAAAGAGAGGGCTTATCTTGGAGTTTTTGCTGCCTTGCTATGTGTGCAGTTCTGTACTGCATGGGTCCATGCTAGGGTCAAAGATAGGAGATAAGCAAAAAAATATAAATAGGAAACTCACAGCCATGTGAATCCTTTCTTCAATTTTTGACTCCCTTCCCAATTTGCTTGCTATTGTTTGATTTTCAGAGTCCTCAAGTAGCTGATTTTTGTATTATCAGGAGTTTTAATTGTAGTAAGTGGGAAAGACAGGCTATATTTACCTTACTCCATCTTGGCCAGTGCCAAAAGTAGCATTTATTTTAATTGGTAAGCTCAGTATGTTTATATTTACTATTTCAAGCAAATATATTTGATCTCAGCTCACATTTTTATGTTATGCTGTTTATATTATATAGAGAGCTTTTCACTGTTTACATTGCTTTATTTAATGGGTGCTGCTTCTGGTAACAAAAACAATTACATTTCCATTTTACTTGTTACTTTTAAAATTATAAACTTTTTACAATACTCTCAGTTATCTATTTCTTTAGATAGTTCCCAGTGATTCCTTACTATGAACAATAAAGAAATTACTATATTTCTCTCCATTCTTCTATATCTTACTCACCACCCAATTTTAATTCATCTTTGTTAGTGGTTACATGGGATGATCATATATACTTGATTTGTTGGCTTTAAATGTTATCCTTTGATGCAACCTCCACTATTAAAAATGAGAAACCCAGCATACATAACTTTTTTTCCACCAGTCTCCCCGTTCTTCTTCCCATTTTTATTTAAATGTTTTTTTTACATTGTCCAAGTCTACAACATTCACACTCTATCCTGAGATCCAATCCCCACATTAGTTTTAGATTTAGTTTTCAGTTAAATTCAACACTCACATATAATCTCCCATTGAATTATATTTTACTATCTCTTAATTGAAGTTCATCTTCTTTGAAACGGGTTTATGAGAATATTCTCTGAATTCTTGAACATTTAAATTTATTTCATTTTTATTATTTTAACTGATATTATTATTATATTATATTTATATTTTAGAAGTCCCTTACCTTTTCTTCTGGGTTCAGCTGCCCTAGAACTCACTCTCACTCTCTTTCTCTCTCTGGTTCCAGGTGCATGCATGCTAGGTTGATTTTTTCATTGCTTTCAGGAGTTCTTCTACTTACTTCATAGTTTCAGGTTTTAACCATTACTCAGATTTGTAGGAAATTAGAGTCCATAACTTGTGTCTCAGTATTCTAGATGGTTTTCGATTACTTACAGGAAGAGAAGGGGGAAATGCTGACTTCACATGTTGATATTCAAACCAGAAATTTCTTCTTTCCTTCTTGAAAAGCACCTTTACTTGGCTGCCAGGATATCATAATCTCTTGGCTTCCTCCTACCTCCTGCACAGTACTTAGTGTTGTAAGGCCCGGTCTCAGCCCCTTCTCTCATCTACTATCTACATCCATTCCCCAAGGCACTCTCATGACTTTGGATATCATCTTTCAATGATGACTTTCAAATTTATATATATACTCCTGTCTTTTCCCAGACTCCAGATTTTATTAATGTATGTCCAAGTGCCTAATCAATATCTAAACTTGAATAACTAATAATCACTTTGATATTGACATTTCTTAAAGTAACCTCTTTAAAATATTCCCCCCCCCCACTGTTTCTGTGCAGTTTTTCCATCCCAGTATACACATCCTCCCCTCAATCATCATGTTGCTCAGACAAAACCGAGGTTATCCCTAACTCTGCTCTCTCTCATCCTTCACATCTAATTCCACAGCAGTGCTACTGGCTCTACTCTCAAAACATCCAGCCATATTTCATCACCTCCACTACCTCAAAGTCTAAGCCTCTATCATTTCTCATCTGAACCACTACAAACATCTCCTAATTGTGAGAGCTGAATCCATCAACACCCACACAGCTGACTATCACGTTGACTCCATCAACATGACTCCTATTCCACTGTCTTCAATAACATGACTTTACTATTCCAGGAAACTCCTGCCCAGGAAGATAACACTTGCAAACAAATTTATTGTTCATTTTGGAGCTTCCCCAAAACCCTTTTAACACATTGACTGCCATGTGAGTTGTATTTAACTCAGGCTAGTTTTGAGCCCAGGGCCTCATAAAACAAAACCCTACATTTGGTTCATGAAAATCTTACTTGTTGATGTTCTTATTGTTACAATTAATATTGACAATTTAATTCTAAAAACGTGGATTGCATAGCATATACCTCACGCACAGAAAATAAAAAATTAGAAATGATAATTTTATTTTAATAAAACACTGTGGGCCCAGGGGAAAAAATTTTTTTCTAGTGTGGAAGTCAATATGTTAAACAGCCTGCCCAACTTTTCCATAGATAATCAGCTATATATTCTGCAGGACTCTTCAATCCTCAGCGTGTCCACAAATCCTAAACCACTCTCTCATGATCCTTACCCGATAGTAACAGTAATCAAGCCTCTGCATTAAAAACATACCTTAAATTATACACTCAAATCAGAAAAATAATTTGACTTTGTTCACTCTCTTCCAAGATTCTACTAATATTGTCAGGGTGAGCAATGAATTCAACTTTGCCTTTTAGAAAGGTTATTTCAGTGGTATTTGGGGGTAGCCATCATTTCACACTGTCTTTCTATTTCTACTTTTGTCATCACCCTTGCTTCATCTCCAATTTTCTCTGTACCGTACCCAGATAAATTCTCTTTAAACATACTCTTTTGCTGAAATCCATTAATAGCTACCCATCTTACCCAGATTAAAGCCAAAGTCTTTACCATGACCTATAAGACTGGACACCATCTGACTTTGGCTATCTCTCCGATGTCACCTCCCACCAGCTTCCCTTCTGGATACTTCCCTGCAACCACACTGGCTTCCCTGCTAGTCCCAGAACACTTCAGACAAACCCCTGCCCCAAAGACTTGGCCTGGCTGTTCCTTCTGCCTGGAACTCCCAGAAGCCACACAACTCACACACTTACTTCATTCAACTATCTGCTCTAACGCTGATCTCATCAAACAGGCATTCTCTGACCACATTTGAAAAGAGCACAACCCATTCTCTATCTCCTTTTAGCCTGCTTTAATTTTCTTCATTGTTCTTAATACCACCTGACATTTTATTCAGCATGTCCCCACAAAGAAGAACATGAAGGCTACAGAGTAGGCCTAAAATGAGTATCTTCAGAATAAATACTTTAATTAATTAATATGAGGAAGGGGATAAAAAAGAAAGAGTCCATGAAAATGGAGAGAAAATGAATACTAGAGAAACAAAGAAAAAAGGTACAAGATGAGGCAGGGAGGGATTAGATTTTAGGTATAAGAATGGTAAACTTCCCTATAAGTTAAGCAGGAAAGGAAAGCATTTGTATTTATGAGTGATAGATGAAGGAGTAATTCAGGTTATCTGAGACACAGTCCAAAGGTTCCAACCCCTGAACCAACCCATCTGGCACCTGATTTCCACTGGCTTGTTTCTGGCCTGGTGATAACCAACTCACGTGGATAACCCTGGCCTGGGAATTCTCCATCTAATGTCCACAGCTCTTCTCCTTGCTCCAACTTGAAAATCACATCAGGTTTGGTGATGCAATATCCTGTGAACAAGATACAGGGTGAGACTTCTGATGCACTGCTTGGATACTAGGGCTCCTGAAGGACAGGAAAGTGCTGCCTCAGGAGTCCCACAATAAAGGTGCCCATTTGAACCTCTCAGTAAGGAGGTGAGAACACATTCTTTTTGTGCCTAAAATGAAACAATCATCGTTGTCCCTGGAAATGTACACGTGAATATTATTAAACTCCACAAAGGACCCATAAATTCTGGCAGCTACGAACTAAGAAAAGAAACATATGCTGTTAGGCATAACACAGAGAAAACGTCTCACCTATGGAGACCAGGTGGCTGTAATTCTCCAGCATCACATCACGGTACAGGGTCTTCTGAGTACCATTCAGTCGCAGCCATTCGTCTCGGGTGAAGTTCACAATGACATCCTTGAATGACACAGATCCCTGAACAGCACACGTCTGTTCAATCCAACATGATCAGTATTGGATGGCATGAAAAAGATATGTGGGATATTCTTAGCAAATTTATTTTGAGAACTTACCATAAAATATTATGTAGCTTGCAATTATTCCCTTACCTTGTTTTGTGTTTTACTTTGTGGTATAAAGAGATAGCATGATAGAAACAGTGTATTACCTTATTAATTTTTTAAAAATAAAGCTCCTATCATGTGTCTTAAACTGTCACAGATTGCCAGGAATATTAACCTAAATAAATCCTTTTTGTTCTGCCTTTTAGGAGTTTAAATTTTAGCAAGGAAACATTATATTTATGAACATTTATCCTGTACTAGAGTATTATAAGAGTTATGCTAGAATCATTTACAATCAGTGTTAAATAATGGTAGAAAACATGGTTCTATTTTATGCTATTCAATGAAGCCCAGTCTGATAATACATCTTCATTAATGTGGCATAATCATATACACAAAGTCAAAGAGGCATGAAAAACACACAGCAATGTGATACGAGAACAGCTGAGGGCTGTAGGATAATAAAGAGCTGCAAAATATTTAGGGATAGATTATGAAGTAATCTGAATTTACTCCCATAGTTTACTGGTCTCCAAAATACTTCATCACCACCCTAGCAATAAAGTTTTGAGCACTCTCAATTTGTTTATTTTTAAATAAATAATATATAAATCCTGCCAATCCACACAATAATGATAAGCTTAATTCTTCAATACCCAACCCCCGGGCTGCGGCCTGGTACTGGTCCATGGCCTATTAGGAGGAACTGCCTGTTAGAAACTTGCTTGCGTATCACCACCTGAGCTCCACACCCACCCCCAACCCCATCTGTAGAAAATTGTCTTCCATGAAACTTAGGAACTGGGTGGGCCACACAGCAGGTGGTGAGTGGCAGGCAAGGGACCAAAGCTTCATCTGTATTTATAGCTGCTCCCCATCACTTGCATCACTACCTGAGCTTTACTTCCCCTCACCCCTATTTATGGAAAAATTGTCTTTCATGGAACCAGTCCCTGGTGCTAAAAAGGTTGGGGACCACTGGCTTAATGTATCCCCCCTTTTTTTTCTGGTTAAAAGGTAGGTGTAGCAACCTATTGTTTTATTCCTATATGTCACTGAAGTATCTCGTGCCTCTCTAGGAGGTAGGAGGTAGGAGGTAGGTGTGACGACTGAGGATAATGAGAAGCCAACAAAAATGTGTAAGCCATCACTGAGGCCCATGGACAGCTATGCATTTTGGAAGGAATGCTCTGGATTATAGTGCTGTCCAGTGGACCTTCTACTATGATGGAAACGTTCTTTAACAGCACCAGTAGGAAACCATCAGCCATATCTAGCTACTGAGCACAGGAAATGTGTAAAGTATGACTTAGGTAAATGAATTTTTAATTTTAAATTTTATTTGCTTTCAGTTAATTTAAATATAAACTTAAATAACCACATATAGCTAGCCATATGCTCAAGGATATAGAGAAAAACATGAAGATTATGAGGAAAAAAAGAAAAGATATATAAGCTCAAAATTTCTAGAGGTAAAAAATGCCTCTAGAAATATTAAATATTGAAACAAACAAAAAAGGATTAACAGCAGATTAGACACTTCAAAAGGAAAAGATCTACACAATGTTAAACTAAAAGACACATCAATAGAAACTACTTAAAGCACACAGGAGAAAAAAAGAATGAGACTAAATTAACAGACCATCAGTGACCTGTGGGAGGACATTATTAAGCAGCTGATAGGGATCACTGATGACCCAGGAGAAGAGGGAAGGAAATAGAGAAAATATTTGAGGAAAGTATGGCCAAAATTTTTCCAAATTTAGTGAAAATTGTAATTCCACAAGTCCAAGTTCAAAGAACCCTAAGGAGAATATAAACATAAATAAAACCACACTAAGACATGGCATGATAAAACTTTTGAAAATCAGTGACAAATATCTCAGATGTGGCCAAAGAAGAAGATAAGGGTTATTACAGACAAAGAAACAAAGACAAGAATGACAGCAGACTTCTCAACAGAAACAAAGAAGGCTCGCTGCATGCATACTGAAAGTGCTGAGGAAAAAATAAATCCTGCTAACCTGGAATTTATAATAATATTCAGCAAAAAATATATTTCAAAAAATAAAGACTTTTCAGACAAGCAAAAGCTTAGACAATTCATTGCCACTGACTTATACTATAGGACATGTTGAAAAAAATCAGAAGGAAAAATGATATCAGATATAAACTGGATCTTTACAAAGAAATGAAGAGAACCAAATGGTTAAACATATGTGTAAATATAAAAGAGATTTTTTTCTAATTTTCAAAAATTTTAAAAGACATTTGACAACATAAAGCTAATAATAATAATACCAATGTATTCTATGAATTAAAGGCATGGTAACAATTATGCAAAAGGAAATAAATGAAAAAATGAAACTGTTAAGGCTCTATCTCTATATATGCAGTAGTATAATATCATTTAAACAGAGAGTAAGAAATAAAATATGTATATTGTAACCCCTGGAACAACTACTAAATGAAAAGGTATAGCTAAATATCCAATAGTGGATAATAAATGAAGCTGTAAATATTATCAATTCAAAATGAGACAATAAAAACAAAAAGAATTAAAAAAATGAGACAAATAGAACACAAATAGTAAGATGCTAATCATTAAACCCAACAGTATAAATAACTTTTTTTTTTTTTTTGAGACAGTCTTGCTCTGTCGCCCGGGCTAGAGTGCCATGGCATCAGCCTAGCTCACAGCAACCTCAAACTCCTGGGCTCAAGCGATCCTCTTGCCTCAGCCTCCTGAGTAGCTGGGACTATAGGCATGAACTACCACATCCAGCCAATTTTTTCTATTTTTTGTAGAGAACGGGGTCTCGCTCTTGCTTAGGATGGTTTCAAACTCCTGACCTCAAGCGACCCTCCTGTCTCGGCCTCCCAGAGTGCTAAGATTACAGGCGCGTGAGCCCTGTGCCCAGTCTATAAATAACATTAATGGTTTAAGGACTCCTATTCAGGGCAGGGATCATTAGAGAAAATAAAAACACAAGACCCAACTATATACTATCTACAACAAACCCACTTTAAATAGTAAAACAAAGAGAAAATTAAAAAGGTGTAAAAGAGACATGAGGCAAATCAAAAGAAAGCCATAATGGCTATATTATCTGCCTGAGGAGAATTCAAAACAAGAACACTGCAGGGTAAAAGGGCAGAGGAGCCAATTCAGCAAGTGGACATAACATTTAGCATATGCTAAATGTGTATGAACCTAATATTTAGGATACAGGAACCAAAAACTAATAGAATTGAAAACAAAAATGGTTGTATTCACAATTATACTTAAAGACTGCAAAACCCTCTCTCAGTAATTTACAGAAGTAGACAGAAAATCATCAAGGATTTATAAGACTTGAACAACACTCTCAACCAACTGGACTCAACTGACCATTACAGAATACTACACCCAACAACAGAATACATGTTCTTTTAAACTGCACATGAGATATTCTCCAAGAAACAGCATAGTTCTGAACCATAAAGCTAGTATAAATAAATATAAAAGGATTAAAATCATATGAAATATGCTCTCTGACCACATAATTTGAAAGCAATAAAAAATTAGAAATTCAATAATCAAAAACATCTGGAAAATTCCTAAGTATTTGGAAACTAGATAATATACTCCTAAATAATCCAAGTATCAAAAGAAAAAATACCAGCAAAAGAAAGCATTTGGACTGAATAAAAATGAAAACACAACATATAAAAATTTGTGGGATGCAGCTAAAGTAATATGTGCATGGAAATTTATAGCACTAAAAAGCCTACATAAGAAAAGAAAGATCTAAAATCAATACTCGCCTTTCACCTTGAAGTCAGAAAAAGAGCAAATTATCATAAATAAAGTAAGAAAGGTGAGAATAGAAAATAATAAAACAGAGAATAGAAAAATAGATAAAATTAATGGAATATAAAGTTTGTTTTTTGAAAATATCAATAAAATTTTCAAACCTCTAGCTATACTGATGAGAGGAAAAGAGAGAAGAGGAGAAGGCACTGACAACAAATTACCAGTATCAGGAATGAGGGGTGACATCACTAGAAATTCTAAAAATGTAAGCTGGATAAGAGTATATTATCTATTCTTCTACCCATTTATCTGAGTTCATAACTTAAAGCCTTTCCATGAAGACAAATCTAGGCCTAAAAGTTCACACCAGCAAATGTTTCTAAACATTTAAAGAAGAATAAAACCCAATAACATACAAACTGGTCCAGAGGACAGAAAAAAAGGGAATACTTTCTAACCTTTGCGGCCAGCACAACCTTGATATCACCCGAAAAGGACATTACAAGAAGGAAATTACAGGCCACTCACTTACGAAAACAGTGGTGAAAATTCTAAACAAAATATTAGGAAATCAAATCCAGTGATAAAATAAGGGAAATGTCATGACTAAATTAGATTGATTCTAGGAATAAAAGATTGGGTTAATATTTGAAATTTTATTCAATAAAATTTAGCTTATATACAGAATAAAGAAGGCACATGATAATCTTAAAAGGGGGAAAAAGCACCAGATAGAATTTAATACCCATTCATGATAGAATCTCTTAGCAAACTATGAAAAGAAACTTCCTTGATATGAGAAAGCAACCAACATAATGATAAAATATTAAAAGCTTTTTCTCAGACACTGAGAAGGAGACAATAATCCCAGCTTTAATTTTTAAGGTAAGACAATAAAGTTTCTACAAGAAACACAGAAAAATAATTCAGAACCTTGAGGTAGGAAAATATTTCATAAGCAGGATGCATACAAGCACCACTCATAAAGAAAAAGACTAAGTTAGATCCCATTAAAATTAAGAATATCTATTCATCAAGTCAATAAGAAGAAAATGAAAAAGGCAAGCCAGAATTGGAGAAGTTTTCTCCAATGCCATATACATGACAAAGGATTCCTCTCCTGATGACGTAGAGAACTCCCATAAACTGATTAGAAAAAGACACACAATCAGAAAAATGGGCAACAGAAATGAACAGGAGCTTCACGAAAAAGGATATTCAAATGGCTCTTACGTCTGGGAAAGATGGTGAAAGTACTAATAAAAACTCCACTTTGGATGGTCCGAGACAGCATTCTGAGAAGAGAAAGGAAACCTCAGTTCTTCTGGGTGGCCCTGCTCTGTGTCCAAGCAAGGTGGTTATCCAGTAAGAACAAAGTTTGATTCCCAAATAAGATCCTCCAGCCGCAAATATCTGATAAACACCTACTAAGAGGGAGGTATGGGGTGAGGAACTGGAAGTGTGAAGATGAATACAGTGTGCACCTGGACCTTGGAGGGCTAATGGTCTGACTGTCCATACAGAAACAAATAGGTGTTTTCCAAACATGGAACAGAATGCAGCCACAGGGATAGCACAGGTGTTGTGCAAGCACAGGGAAGAAGGGCAATGGACCCAGTGGGGAACAAAGAACAAGGAAAGAAGGGTTTCCTGGGTAAGATGACCCCCTAGTTATCTCATGACTGATGAACTCAAGGAGATACAGAGAAGGAAATGGAGCAGAGCCAAAGTCAGTCCACAAGGCTGGAGTGAGTATGTGGCACAGGTAGTGACAGGGTACACCCAGGGAGCCTCATTAGGCTTGGCACCACAAAAAACTACAATTATCTGTTTATTTTTTTAATGTCACCTTCTCTACTAAACCAAGAACTCCATCAAAAAGAGACCAGGGATGCCCGGCTCAGTGGTTCACACCTATAGTCCTAGCACTTTAGAAGGCTAAGGTGGGAAGATCACTTGAGGCCAGGAGTTTGAGACCAGGCTGGGCAAGAGTGAGACCCCATCTCTACAAAAATAAAAAAATCAGCCGGGTGCAGTGGCTCACAACTATAATCCTAGCACTTTGGGAGGCTAAGACAGAAGGACTGATTGAGGCCAGGAGTTCAAAACCATCCTAAGCAAGAGTGAGACACTGTTCTCTACAAAAAATAGAAAAATTGGCCAGGCATGTGCAGGCCTATAGTCACTGCTACCTAGGAGGCTGAAGAAGGAGAATTGCTTGAGCCCAGGAGTTTGAGGTTGCAGTGAGCTATGCTAACACCACTGTACTCTAGCCTGCGCTACAGAGAGAGAGAGAGAGAGAGAGAGAGGAGAGAGAGGAGAGAGAGAGAGAGAAGAGAGAGAGATCCTGTCTTAAAAATATATAAATAAAAATTATTTTAAATTAGCTGGGCGTAGTGGTGCCTGCCTGTTATCCTAGCTACCCTGGAGGCTAAGGCAGGAAGATCGCTTGAGCCCTAGAGTTTGAGGTTGCAGTGAGCTATGATGACATCACTGCATTCTAGCCCACAGAACAGAGCGACACCCTGAATCAAAAAAACAGAGAAAGAAAGAAACCAGGGAGTCCCAGGTTTCCAGTTCCACACATAAGGAGCTTGGAAGTTGCCACTCTATCCCAAGAAGTAAAATCCTGAACAAACTGAAAAATCAACAACTCTTTGAAGATTCATAAGAGAAGTGAGGTCACAATGCAAACCCCTGCTGTTAAAATTGGAGTGACAGGTGGATACATAGAATCACAACTTAACTGGAGCTAAAACCTCCACAGGAACTAGTGCCAGGGTAGGAAAACCCAAATTGTATTGACAAATTGCTGGAGGCTGGACCTGAACAAGTCTGAGAGATAAAAACTCCAGGAGGACCCAGTCTTTAGAGTGCCTACACTTGTGTGCATTTTTACCTCTAGGAGCTTGACAAGGTTCTCACAATAAATATAAGAGAAAAATTTCCTCCTGTTTCTGGCTGAGGGAGGGGGAAAGTAACAATTTTGAAATACATCAGAGCTTCTTTCTTTCTTTTTTTTTTTTTGAGACAGAGTCTCGTTCTATTGCCCTGGCTAGAGTGCTGTGGCGTCAGCCTAGCTCACAACAACCTCAAACTCCTGGGCTCAAGCAATCCTCCTGCCTCAGCCTCCCCAGTAGCTGGGACTACAGGCATGTGCCACCATGCCCGGCTAATTTTTTTTCTATGTATTTTTAGTTGTCTGTGTAATTTCTTTCTATTTTTAGTAGAGACAGAGGTCTCACTCTTGCTCAGGCTGGTCTTGAACTCCTGACCTCAAGTTATCCACCCACCTTGGCCTCCCAGAGTGCTAGGATTACAGGCGTGAGCCACCACACCCAGCCAGAGCTTATTTCTTAACAAGGTCTGCCTTCAGGAGAAATTATTTAACCAGAGCTTAACTGGCCAGGGTTTTATCAGAGCCTAACCTACCTGGCAGAAGGGAAATACCCAACTCCAGCCCCCACTAGCCACCCTATCCCACCTGGTGGCGGGAGAGGGCCTGAGAAACACTGTAGTTCACAGTTCAGACACACAGGCTCATTAAAAGACTAAGACCTATTCACAGGACTTTAGAATGCTCTTCCTCCCCCTACACCTTACCACCATATTACTACAGGCCTATTTATAGCAGTATATCATGTCTGGCTACCAAGAAAAAATTACAAGGCATACTGAAGAGACATAGCAAGCATTGCACCAGACATGGCAGGGATGTTAGAATTATCAAACCAGGAATTTAAAACAACTATGATTAATATGCTAAGTGTTCTAATGGAGAAAACAGACAGCATGCAAGAAAGATGGGAAATGTAAGTAGAGAGATGGACATTCTAATAAAGAACCAAAAGAAATGTTAGAAAATGAAAATGTTATAAAAATGAAGAATGCCTTTGATGGACTTATTTTAGACTGAACCACACTTAAGGAAAGAGTCTCTCAGCTTGAGGATATGTGAATAGAAACCTCCAAAACAATGACTAAAGAAATCAGAACGGATTATCCAAGAGCTGTGGGACAACAATAAAAGATGTAAAGTAAGTATAATGGAAATACCAGAATGAAAAGAAAGTATCAAAAGACATATCTGAAATAATAATTACTGAGAATTTCCCCAAATTAGCATCAGACACCAAACCACACTTTGAGAACACTACATAGGATACAAGTTCTTCTCAAGCACACACAGGACATTTTCTAGGATAGACTATATGTTAAGCCAAAAATTAAGTCTCAACAGGTGTACAAAGATACATATCATATAAAGTATCTTCTCTGACCACAACAAATGAAGTTGAAATCAGTAACAGAGGTAAAGCTGGAAAATTCACAAATTTGTGGAAATTAAATAACACACTCTTAAACAATGGGAAAAAAGAAGAAATTACAAGAGAAATTAGGAAATACTAGGAGACAAATGAGAACAAAAACACAACATGACAAAACTTATAGGATGCAGCAAAAGCAGAGCTAAGGTGGAAATTTATAGCTATAAACAAACACATTAAAAAGCAAAAAAGATCTCAAAATCCACAGTCTAACTTTACATCTTAAGGAACTATTTAATAGAAAGAAGAAAAAGAACAACCTAAACCCAAATCTAGCAGTAGGAAGGAAATATTTAATAATAAAGATTAGAGTAGAAGTCAATGAAATAGAGAAGAGAGAAAAATCAATGAAACCAAAAGTTGATTTTTTGGAAAGATCAACAAAATTGACAAACCTCTACCTAGATGAACTAAGAAAAGAGAGAGAAGACTCAAATTACTAAAATCAAAAATGAGAATGGGAACATTACCACCAATTCTACATAAACAAAGAGGATTGTAAGAGAATACTGTAACAATTGTACGCCAACAAATTAAACAACCTAGATGAAATGAACAAATTCCTAGAAACACAAAACCTACCAAGAATAAATCATAAAGAAATAGAAAATGTGAATAGACCTAACTGAGTAGATCTAACTAGTAAGGAGACTGAATACAGTAATCAATAATCTCTCAACAAAGAAAAGCCCTGTACCTGATGATTTCACTCATGGCTTCTACCAAACATTTAGAGAAGAGCTAACTAACACCAATCCTTCTGAAACTTTTTCAAAAAATTGAAGAAGAAGAAGAAATACTTCCTAACTCATAGTATGAGACCAATATTACCCTAATACCAAAGCCAGATAAGGACACTAGAATTAAAACTACAGACCAATGTTCCTTATGAACACTGATGTAAAAATCCTCAACAAGATACTAGCAAATCAAATTCAGCAGCATATTAGAAGAATTAAACTCCATGACCAAAAGGATTTATTCCAGGAATGCAAGGATAGTTCAACATATAAATGTCAATCAATGTAATACACCAAATTAACAGAATAAAGAAAGAAAACCTACATGATCATCTTAATTGATGTCAAAGTATCTGACAAAATCCAACATCCATTCATGATAAAAAAAAAAAACACTCAACAAACTAGGAATAGAAGGAAACCACCTCAACATAATAAAAGCCATATACAAAAAACCCACAGTGAACATCATGCTCAACGGTAAAGGATTAAAAGCTTTTCCTCTAAGATCAGGAACAAGACAAGGATGCCAGTTTTTGCCATTTCTATTTAATTTAGTACTGGAAGTCTTAGCCAGAGAAATTAGGAAAAAAAAGAAATAAGCATCCAAATTGGAAAGGAAGAAATAAAATTATCTCTGTTTGCAGATGATACACTCTTATATGCAGAAAATCCTAAAGATTCCACAAAAAAACTATTAGAGCCAATAAGTGAATTTAGCACAGTAGCAAGATACAAAGTCAACACAAAAAAATCAGTTCCATTTTGATACTTTCACACTGAAAAATATGAAAAGGAAATTACAAAAACAATTCCACTTATAATGGCATCAAAAAGAATAAAATACTTAAGAATTAACCAAAGAGGTGAAAGACTTGTACAATGAAAACTATTATGTAAAACATTACTGAAAGAAATTAAAGAAGATGTAAAATAAATAGAAACACATCCCATGTTCATGGGTTGAAAGACTGGTTATCGTTAAGATGTCCATACTACACAAAGCAATATAGATTCAATGTAATCCCCACCAGAATCTCAATGACTAAATTTTGCATAAATAAAAAATCCATCCTAAAAATCATAGACTCTCAAAGGACTGACTATCTGAAACATTCTTGAACAAGAAAAACAAAGCTGGAGAACTCACACTCCCTGGTTTCAAAATGTATTTCAAAGCTACGGTAATCAAAACAGTACAGTACTGCCATAGTAGACATACAGACCAATGGAACATAATAGAAAGCTCAGAAATAAATCCACACATTTATTATGATCAGCTGATCTTCGACAAGAATACCAAGAACACACAATGGGGAAAGAACAGTCAATAAATGATGTTGGGAAACCTGGATACCCATATGCAAAATAGTAAAGTTGGACTCTTAACTAACACTGTATCCAAAAATAAACTCAAAATGGATCAAAGACCTAAATGTAAGACATAAAACTACAAAACTCTTGGGAGAAACCATATGGCAAAAGCTTCACATCATTGGATTTGGCAGTGACTTCCTGGATATGACAACAAAGGCACAGACAACAAAATTTAAAAATAGACAAACTAGACTTCATGAAAATTTTTAATATGTGCATTAAAAGACACTATCAATAGAATAAAAAGGCAGCACACAGAATGGGAGAAAATAATCGCAAACCATATGTCTGTCTGGGAATCAATAGCCAGAATATATAGAGAACTTCTGAGACTCAACTATAAAAAAAACCAACAACCTTATTCAAAAACGAGCAAAGGACTTGAATAGACATTTCTCCAAAGAAGATACACAAACAGCCAATAAGCACATGAAAATATGCTCAACATCACTAATCATCAGGGAAATACAAAACAGAACCACAATAAGATACCACCCAACACCCACTAGGAGGGCTATTATTAAAAAAAATAAGTAAAAAACAGGATATAACAAGTGTTGGCAAGGATGTGAAGGAACTGGAACCCTTGTGCAGGGTATATATGGAAAATCTCTCTACTCTTCCCTTGATTATTCTGTAAACTTAAAACTGTTCCCCAAAATTGTCTTTAATTAAAAAAAGTTAAAAAAAGGGACCAGGTCTCTATACTGTTTGAGTCTATGGCACACAGCTCGGCATCTCACACACTGAACTGCCCAGTAAACAATCGTTGAATAAAATGTAAAGAGTATTAGAATGTATGGAACCAAAACAAAAGAGCAAGTTTAAGAAAGGTTAACATCTTAAAACTAGCAAAACCTAGATCCCAGAAGGATGAGGTCAGAGGTAAGAAAGAGGGAAACATTCAGGATGATCTCCATTTTGGTAGCTTTACTCTGCCTGGTGTGAACCATCACCTGGCAAGGAATAGAGCAGCAAGATTAGATAGGAGATGGGCAGGGGGGCTTTAAATAACCTAAATTTTGGAACTGTTGAAAATAAGGTGCCTCTATGCATCTTTACAGAGATGGATAAGACAGAAGAGCCCAGGCTACAGAGACACACGGGTGTTAGCACCACAGAGGGCATGAAATGTGCAGGAAGGTCTGGCAGAGTAAAAGGACAAGGGAAATCTGGGGATATGCCATGAGAATGGGCAAGAGGAAGAAGACATCATGAGGGAGACAAAGAAATCAGAGCAGTAGGAATAAAGCCAGAATGATGTCACAAAATACCAGAGAAACAGGCCTTTCTAGGAGAAGGTGAAAGTGTTTCAACCACCTAACACAGCAGAATGTTCTAGTAAGGTAAGGTCTGGAAAACATTCACTTTCCTGCAAGGAGGTTGCTGTTGAACTTTATTAGGACATACCGGGCAGGTGATAGGGAGTGGCAAATTGCATATAGTGGACTAAAATGTGAATGAATAAACAGATTCTTGTACCCCAATGCTCACAGCAGCATTATTCATGATAGCCAAAAGGTGGAACACAATTCAAATACCCATCAACAAATGAATAAACAAAATGTGGTATATCTATACAATAGAATATTATTCAGCCATTAAAAAAATTAAGCACTGACACATGCTACATGAATGAACCTTGAAAATATTAGCTCGGTGAAATAAGACAGATACAAAAGGACAAATATTTTATGCTTCTACTTAAATATCTAGAAATATAGAAATTCATAGAGATAGAAAGTACATTAGAAGTTACCAGGGCCTGGGGGGAGGGGGAAATGGGCAGTTATTGCTTAACACAGCGGTCTCTAACCCTTTTGACACCAGGGACTGGCTGCCTCACTGCCTTGCCTCCACCTTAGATCATTAGGCATTGGATTCTTATGGGGACTGTGCAACCTGGATCCCTCATGTGCACAGTCTGCAGTGGGGTTCACATTCCTATTAGGGTGGGTCTGAAGCCCCCTGCTGATCTGGGGGAGGGGGAACTCGGGCAGTGATGGGAGCTATAGGGAGTGGCCGTGGGTGCAGGTGGGGCTTCGATCAAGCTCTCTGCCACTTGCCTCCTGCTGTGCAGTGGAGTTGGGGACCTCAGGCTTAACAGGTACAGAGTTTTTGTTTGGACTGCACAACTGTGAATGTAATTAATACTACTGAACTTTATAGTTAAAAATGCTTAAAATAACAAATTTTATGCTATATATATTTTATCACAAGAAAAAAAAGTGAACAGATAGTGCAGAAACATTTGCCAAAGAATATGAGGTTGAACCATCTGTTGTCCAATCCACATGTTTGAGGAAAAGTTATTTCAAAGACATGCAGTCCATTTCTTTCATTTCTCCAGACAGTTTTAAGTTTTGTCCTTAGATCAAAAGGGATGTTCTGAAAGATCTCTGCCACATCCACGATGCTTTGGCCCCGTAATAAAACCTGAGTTCCACCCTCCACTTCTGACAAAGAACAATGACAGGCAACAGAGAGGTTTACTACAAAGTTCTTCACTCCATGAAGACCTTCAAAGACATTTTTTTCAGACTCCAATGCCAGGAATTCTTTCTGTCCCAGGAGTAACTGATTGGCTTCTTCTCATGGCCAGTGAAAAATCACATATGGATTAGGGGGATAAAAGACAAATCTGCAGCTCTCTTTTGAGGACAATAGGATCACATGACCACACAGCACCACAGCCACCTCTGCCTGCTTGTCAGCCACCACTTACTCTCCATTTACCCTCTATCTGAAGATACAAACACTTATAAAAGCCAGAGAATCCTCTGGAAAACAAGATAGAGAATAAAGAAAACAACTTACCTGGGATTTGTTCATTTTCTAGTAGTCCTGTAAGAGCACAGAAACCTGTTCTCCAAAAGAGCATACCTGGAAGAAAAAAAGGAAAGAGGAATAGAATGAGAGATCTGGCTGGCCCTGCACCTGCTTGATTCTCCTACAAACTCCCACACACCCAATGGGTATCCTTGATTTTGCAGAAGAAAGAGGAGAAACATCTTCATGTCCCTGTGCAACTCCAATATGATTTCATTGAGTGTAAATCTGCAATGTTTCCCACTGCTTTAACAATTTATATCCCCCCCTCAAAAACAGAAAAATATTTAAAACAGAATTGATTAAACAAATTACAGCACTTTGGCCAGCCATGGTGGCTCATGCCTGTAATCCTAGCACTTCAGGAGGCCAAGACAAGAAGATCCCTTGAGGCCAAGAGTTCAAGACCAGCCTGGGCAATATAGCAAGACTCCATCTCTACAGAAAAAATTAAAAATTAGCAGGACTTGGTGGCTCACACCTGTAGCTATTCAGGAGATTGGGGCAGGAGGATTGCTTGAGCCTGGGAGTTGGAGGCTGCAGTGATTTATGAAATACCAGACCTTCATTAAAAATGATGTTGGCAGGGGGCAGGAATACACTTCAAGGTTGTTTTGTACATCTACTTTGACACAATAATGTTAATTCCTGAGTCAAAGAATCCACATGAAGCTTTGGAAATAGAGATAGGTATTTTAAGCATAAGTCTTTTAAAAAAACTGTCTCTTCTGCTTTGGTTGCATTCTCTCAAAAAGAGCTTTCAACAAGAAACTTGTTTCAATTTGATTGGGTGGATAGCATTAATCCAGAGTCTGGGACTCTGACTTCTATTCACGCTTACTGATCCCAGACAAGTCATTTCCCCTTTCAGGCCCAGTTTTTTCTTTCCTTCTTTCATATGAAACAAAAATAGAAAACTCTGGCAATGCCTTCCTGTGTTATGACTTCTTTTGACTCCACGAGATGAGGAAAGAGTGCACAGCAGCACATCTCTGATGCTAGCGGTCACGATTAGAAACCTGTTCAGCCTCTGGAAAAAATTAGCGAAGAATGACGGGAGGAGGGCTGCGGGGTGCTGTTTAGCGTGAGGTAAAAATAAAATCTTCCCGTGGAATCCCTGTCGACGAAGACATTTCTCTCTCCATCTGGCCCTGGCCACCACTCTCACCCCAGCTCCCTTCTCTCTGCCAAGTGACTCGCGGTCTCTAAGGGCTTCCGAATGTGGTGAAATCACTCAAGCCTCGGCCCTCTGGGCGATGTGCTCCTTTTCTGCGTCTCTTCAGCCTCTTCTCTGCAGCCCTGATAGGTCTCCGGTCAGAGGCTGGGGGGTCGTCCGTCCTCCGGGAGACATTCCTGTTCCCGAGGGACCCTGCCCCTCACCGCAGCAGAGCCCCGGCAACAAGCTCGCCGTAGCTGGAAGGGCCCCAAGTCGGCCCCGCTGAGAACACGCAGCTCCCAGAAACCCAGGCTGCGGCGCCCACACGTGACGCAGGGCCGCTGCGGACAAAGCCAGGCTGGCCACGGGCCCGGGCTCGGCCGCGCCGCTTCCCTCGCGACAGGCGGCTCTGGGGACCGCGCGGCGCCGGACGGCTTAGGTAGGGTCCTCGCGGCAGCGGCCGCAGAATCACGCACCACACGCAGGGAACCCAAGGAATCGCTAGGCAAGGACTCGGCCCGCGTCCAGTTCACTGAGATGTCTGCGCTTCGGTTCGGGGCCCCACGCCACGCACTGCGAAGAGGCGAGAGCAACAGCGACACCTGCTAACCCTCACCTGCCTCACCTGCCGGGAGACCGCTATCTGCCGCCGCCTCGGGCCCAGCCGGAAGATGGAGCCCCGGCAGCCCCACGCGCGACCGCGCGCAGGCAGACGCCCCCGGACCGCCCTGCCTGAGGGACGCGCGCCTGCGCAGAGAGCCCTGCCAGCTCCCGGCTGCACGCCACAGGCTTGGGGGGTAGGCTCCGCCCACAACAGGAGCGGGGCCTGCTGGGGCCCCTCCCCCGCCAACACCCCACGGTACCTCTCCCCACCCGCCCCACACTCGCGCCTCCCCACATCGCCCCCACTTCGCTCCACGTCCTCCCGCACCACCTCATCCCTCCACACCCCACTTCACCTCACACCACCGCCACCCACACTCTTCCCCACACCACCCCATTTCTCCCCCAAACCACTACCACTTCTCCACACCCCCGCCCCCCACATTACCAGCGCCTCCTTCACACTCCACGCACCCCCCACATCCCCTACCCCTTCCTCTGCACCCCGGGCCTCCCCTTGACACAAGCCCCCCTGCGGCGCCTGTCCCAGACCTGGGGATGAGGAGTCTCCATGCAGCCGCCCAGTGAGGGAGAGATTTAGGAATGCAGATGAAACGTTTAACCAAATTAGCCCAGCCAAGCAATTTTTTTAAATTAAATGTGAATAAAAAGACAAATCTTAAGGAGCCATACATGAAATTTGGAGGTAAATCAAAACACACACAAACAGCAAGAAAAAAAGGGTTATGTCACCCATTCTTCCCCACGTGATGGTGCTGACCTGAGGCTCCTGTCTTCTGACATTTTTACCTAACGGGAAAAGCGTCCTAATAAGCATCCAGAGAACTGGGCTAGGACAAAGGATATTTACCGCCTTAGTGCAGGAGAAAGGGGTTTGGGATTTATCTCTGATCTTTATTACCTGTTATTACCTTCTGCTAACTTTGGGTTTAATTTGTTCTTTTTCTTAGTTCCTGAAGATGTAAATTTAGGTTGTTGATTTGGGATCTTCTTTTTTAATGGGAGCCTTTACAGCTGTAAATTTCTCTCTTAGCACTACTTTCAGTGCATCCCATAAGTATCAGTATGTTGTGTTTTCATTTTCATTTGTCTCAAGATATTTTCTGACTTCTCTTGTGATAGCATTATTTTTAATGAAGCCAAGATGTTATGACAAACAGAGAAGCATATTAAAATTTTTAAATACCCTGAAGTTTAATATTTTCTACTCACAGAACAAAATGGAGATTATCAGAATAGAAAGCAGTGATGGTGCATGTGGACTATTGCTATGGTGTATACAAACGTTTTCCACAAATTTTTAAAAGAATGTTACTATTTCCTCTCCCTCAAGTAGTATCTCAAGGTACAGAATCAGAGATAAAGAAGCCACCAATTTTAACTTGTAAAATTGCATAAAGATACTTATTATTTGAAAATATAAAAATAAGAAATGTGTTGCTGTCAAGATTTCTGCAGTTTAAATTTACAAAAAAAAAAGCTGCCTCAGTGAATCACAAGGGCAAGAAGTGACTAAAGGTGCTTACCTGTCTTTGTGTCTGTCTTTGTCTGCTAGGACTGCCATAACAGAATATCGCAGACTGGGCAGCTTAAATAACAGAGGTTTATTTCTCACAGTTCTGGAGGCTGGGAGTCCAAGGTCAAGATGCTGGCAGGGCTGGTTTGTCCTGAGGCTGTTTTCCTTGACTTGCAGATGGCCACCTTCTTTCTTCATCCTCACATGGCCTTTGCTCTGTGCACACACATCCCTGGTGTCCCTCTCTCTTCTTATAAGGACACCATTCATATCAGATTGGAGTCTCACCCTTATGACCGCACTTAACCTTAATTACATCTTTAAAGGCTCTATCTCCAAATAAAGTCACATCTGGAGTAGGGCTTGCATACAGTACAGGTTGAGCATCCCAAATCCAAAAGTCCAAGATCTGAAAATCTGAAATCACAGGATAATTTTGGATTCAGGATGCTGAACCTGCAAATATATTCTGCAAATATTTTAAAATCTAAAAAAATCCAAACTCCAGGCAGTGGCACACACCTGTAATCCCAGCACTCTGGGAGGCTGATGGAGGAGGATCTCTTAAGCTCAGGAGTTTGAGACCATCCTGAGCTCTGAACAAGAGCAAGACCCCATCTCTACTAAAAATAGAAAAAAATAGCCAGGCATGGTGGTACCTGCTTATAGTCCCAGCTATTCAAGAGGCTGAGGCAGTAGGATGGCTTGAGCCCAGGAGTTTGAGGTTGCTTTGGGCTAGGCTGATGCCACGGCACTCTACTTGGAACAACAGAGCAAGACTCTGTCTCAAAAAAACAAACAAACAAAAACAAAATTAAAAAATCCAAAATCCAAAACTCTTCTGGTTCCATGCATTCTAGATAAGTGATATTTAACCTGTATATGAATTTTGAGGAAACACAATTCATTCTATCTCTCTTTGGCTGGCTAAAGTTAAGGATTTTATGTGCTTTGTAACCAATTCCACAGAAAGAACCAGAGAATGAAAAATTTGAGGAGAGTGCAAAAACCTACTAAATCACAAGACATAGAGAGTCTAATGTTGAAGCTTCCATGGGGGCTTTTTTTTTTTTTTTTTTGATGGCTTTATTTTTGCTCTGGTTTTTTCCATTAAGACTGGAATCAAGCTTACATCAAAACTACTGGTAATTTAAGTTTCCTTTTGTGTCATTCAGTGAAAAACTAATTTCAAAAAGGATATATAGTTATAAAAAAGTAAAGACATAGGCACTATTCCAAAAAATATGTAGACCCTTTGACCTAGCAATTTCTTTTCTAGAAATATGTCACATTCATTTTTACTTAAGTAATACACATAAAGTATTTATTATGTGCTAGCACTATAGGTTGTCACATTTACCCTAATTTTATACTTGAGACAACACAGGCACAGAAAGGTTAGGGAACCGGCCCAGGGTCACACAGCTAATAAGGACTCCTCATGCAGCCTGGCTCCAGAGTCCTTGCTCTTACTCTCCACTGTGTGTGTCTATGGGGATAAATATGGGGGAATAAACTCCACATATTTATTTGTGAAGGTTTTACTACAACATTATCTCTAACAGAGGAAAACTGAGAAATAAGCAAAGAGGATAAATAGTTGTCAATCTGGTATAGCCATTATGGAAAACACTATGAAGGCCCCTCAAAAATTTAAAAATAAAACTACCATATGACCCAACAATCTATCTTCTGGATATATACCCAAAGGAAATGAAATCAGTGCTTTGTAGAGATGTCTGAGCTCCCATGTTCATTTCAGTATTATTCCCAATAGCCAAGACATGGGAACAACCTAAGTGTCCATGAACAGATGAATAGATAAAAACAAATTATGGTGTATATATACAATGGAATATTATTCAGTCCTAAACAAAAAAGGAGAAGATCCTGTCATATTCAACAACAAGGATGAACTTGGAGGGCACTATGCTAAGTGAAATAAGCCAAACAGAAAAAAATGATGCATGATCTCACTTATATGTGGAATGTATTTTTTTAAGTTGAATACATAGAAACAGAGAGTAGAACAGTGGTTGGGGGGCTTGGAAAGGGGTTATATAGGTGAAAGGATACACAATTACAGTTCCATGATTAAGTCTAGATGTCTAATGTACAGAATGAGGACTATAGTTAACAATATTGTGTTATATACTGTAAATTTAATAAGAGAGTAGACTCTTACCACACACATACACACACACACATACACACACAGTAACTATGTGAGATGATGGATATTTTAATTTGCTTGACTGTAGTAATCATTTCAGTCCGTATATGTATATCAAAACTTCATGTTATATACCATAAATATATATATATAAAATAAAGAATTGTAAATCAACCATTCAGTGTAAATCAACACAGCTCTTAAAGAATGATTTAATTGATCACATTTACTGATGAGGACAGATGTTCAGTTTATCACATAATGTTTGCTGTAAAAACTGAGTCTGGAGCATCTGTTGATAAATAGAGTGCCTGTATGGAATCATAAATGCCCAGAAACAAGGCTAGAATCATTCTGGACAAACTCTTCAGAGTCAACTCTGTGAAGGAGCGTAGATGTGAAGCTGTGAGAAGTGAAATCACAGGAGATGGCAGGAAATGCAGCTCAGAAAAGAAAGGTCAAATAGGACAACGGATGGGGAACATATAGCCCAGGGTATGTGTTGGACCCTGTTTCGGTGACAGGGTGCATTCCTCAGGTTAGAGGCCATTTCAGCTCCACAAAGAGACTAACAAGCCTAGAACACCTTTAGGGTGTTAGTGGTAGTACCTGACCCAGGCATGCTCACCTGGGCCCTTCAACTTTTCAGGATTAGTGAGCACTCTGCCCCTGCTGTGCCCACCCCAGGTAGATGCTGGAGAGAGTTTGGATCCCTCAGTAAAGACAAAAACCCAGGTTCCAAGGGGCTCTGGGGTGCCTCCTGGAGCTTTGGGGAGCTGATCAGCTCTAGGTCCACAAACTTACAACACCTTGCCAGAAGTTTCTGTTCAATTCACCTTACGTTTGAAACCTGCTTTTGTTAATTTGTCAACATTTTTAACGCTCTGCAGGGCTTATGTGACTGGTATTTCACCCCACAGACATTTTACATTACAACATGGTATTTCTGGATTTCCATAATGGTCTCCACGATGTCCTGCTGCCCGCCCAGCACCTCAGGCCTCCATCAGACGTCGGAAGCGTGAGGAGGAAGAAGACAGGTGGCTGCTGGGAGAAGGCGGGAAGAACCCCTGCCTCAGCCAATCCCGAAGGACCAGCCGGATGGAGTACCTACCTCAGCCAATCCCGAGGGTACAGCCGGATAGAGTGCCTACCTCAGCCAATCCCGAGGGTACAGCCAGTGGACTGGGTGATCCCTTCAACCAATTAGAGAACGTCTTTCGTCCCACTCACTGAAAACCATTTTGTCCTGCAGACACTTTCTCTGGGCGTCACAGGAATCCAGTTAACATTCATGCAAGCTCCTCTTGGGCGATGTAAGCTCTCAGTTGTTAATGTTGAATAGTAATATCTTCTGCACCAAGAGAGACACTTGGTTCTTTCTCTTCCACAAACCTGTATTCCTGGGGAAGTTCTCCCAGGCTTCTCCAAAGGATTGATACCATGCTAAATGGGAATTACAGGGAATTTAGGAAAGGTAACGTGCAGGCATCATTATTTAACACCTGAAATTAGAATTGGTTTAACTAATAGGATTTTTTGACTGTTTGCATTTTTAAGAAATTTCATTTTTTTAGAAACTAAGAAGAATGGATTTGAAGAAAACCGAGAAACAAATTTTATTTTTAATTGCAAAACATCTGTTTTTTGGTTTGTTTGTTTTTTGGGTTTTTTTTGAGACAGAGTCATGCTAGAATGCTGTGGCATCAGCCTACCTCACAGCAACCTCAAACTCCTGGGCTCAAGCAATCCTTCTGCCTCAGCCTCCAGAGTAGCTGGGACTACAGGCATGTGCCACCATGCCCGGCTAATTTTTTCTATATATTTTTAGTTGTCCAGCTAATTTCTTTCTATTTTTAGTAGAGACGGGATCTCTCTCTTGATCAGACTGGTCTCAAACTTCTGACCTTCAGCAATCCTCCTGCCTCAGCCTCCCAGAGTGCTAGAATTACAGGCGTGAGCCACCATGCCGGGGCTAGAATCTGATTCTTATATTGTTCTTGTCTGCACATAGAAGGTAACCTTGCCTATTCATTAAGAAATAAACTTTCTTAGGACTCTCCTCCAAGCGACTGTGTTTGTAACAACAACAACAGGAGCCTACACTGCGCATTCCAGGAGCTGTTCTGAGGGTTTCTACCCATTTGAGTCTCACTACCAAGCTGGGAGGGAGCCATTGTGTGGAGACAACAGAGGCACAGTTTTATCGGGGCATTCGTAACATACAACGAATTGAACATGTTTGAAATGTACAATTTGATAAATTTTAATGTATGTATACACATATATATTACCACAATCAAGAAAATGAACATATCCAAGAAGTTTCCCATGTCCCTTCCTAATTCCTACATCCCACTCCTCCCTGTCCCCAACCAAGTCCCATCCAACCACCGATCTGCTTTCTGTCACTAGATGAGTTTGCATTTTCTAGAATTTTAGAATTTTACATAAATTGAATCATAGTCCTTTTGGAATGGCTTCTTTAATACAACAGAATTATTTTGAGATTCATCAATATTTCTGAGTATAACAATGCTATATTCCTTTTTTATTGCTGAGTAGTATTCTGTTAAATGAACAAACAATTATTTGTTTACCCATTCACCAGTTGATGGACGTTTGGGTAGGTTCCAGTTCATTTCTCTTGGGTAAATACCTAGGATTGGAGTAGCTTAGTTGTATGGTAGACGTATATTTAACATTTTAGGAAGGTACCAAACTGGCTTGCCATTTTACATTCCTCCCAGCAGTTTAAATAGCTCCACATGTTTGCAACACTTGGTATGATCAGCTTGTTTAGTTATAGCCATTCTAATAGGGGTATGGTACAGTCATGCAGTATTTAACAACAAGGATATGCTCTGCTCTGAGAAATGCATTATTAGGTGATTTCATCGTTGTTTGAACATTATGGAGTGTGCTTAACATAAACCTAGATGGTAGAGCCTACTACACACCTAGGCTATATTGTCTAGCCTATTGCTCCTAGGCTACAAACCTGTACTGCATGTCATTGTACTGAATACTATAGGCAATTATAACATAGTGGTACATATTAATATTTGTGTATCTAAACATAAAAAGAGGACAGTAAAAATACAGTATAAAAGATAAAAAATAGTGCACCTGTATAGGGCAGCTCCATTATAATCTTATGGGACTGCCATCATATACATGATCTATTGTTGACTGAAACCTCATTTTGCAGCACGTGACTACAGTATCTCATCATGGTTTTAGTTTGTATTTCCCTAATGACTGATGGTGCTGAGCTTCTTCTCAGGTGCCTAATTGCTGTTCATGTATCTGTTTTAGTGAAGTGTCCAAATCTTTTGCCCACTTTTAAAAATTGGGATTCTTTTTTTCTTATTATGGAGCTTTTAGGGTTCTTTATATATTCTGGATATAATTCCTTTATCACATATGTGATTTGCAAATACTTCTCCAAGTCCTTTCATTCTCTTAACAATGTCTTTTAAAGAACAGAAGTTCTTCATCTTAATGAAGTCCAATTTATCATTTTTTCTTTTATAGATCTTATTGTTTGTACCTGAGAAATCTTTGCCTAACCAAAGGTTCATAACATTCTCTCCTATGTTTTCTCAGAAGTTTCATGATTTCAGGTGTTAGATTGAGGTCTATGTCTTTTTTGAGTTAGTTTTTATACCTTGAGAAAGGTCTGGATCAAAATAGTTTTAGTCCAGTGGTCAAATAGGAATTTAGAAAAGGAAAATAGAGAAAATAATGGAAAGGCAGTGTTTATATAAGTACTAAGAATTTTCCAGATTTATGAAATATATGTATATACCAAATCAGAAAATAAAAACAATTTGAGTGGGGTAAATAAAAAATTTCCACTTTCCCATTAGATTATCTTTCTTGTTTGTAGGAGTTCCTTGAGTATGTTAGATATTAATTCTTTGTCAGTTTTAGATATTGCAAAAATTTTCTTCCTCTCTGATACCTGTTTATTAAATTTATCTCTAAAGTCCTATATAGAACAAAAGTTATCAATTTTGAAATAATCAAATTCATCAATTGTTTGCCTTGTAGCTATAGTATTAAAGTTTTGTTGAGTTCTTTACTATCCCAAGGTCACAAAGATATCACCTACATTTTTTTCTGCTAATGTTATGATTTTACCTTTCATGATTATTTCTTTAATGCACCTGGCATCCACTTCCTTATTTGATGTTATAGGTAGGCTATGCAGTGTTATCTCCCAGTTTTCCTAATAGCATCCACTGAATGATCTGTGCTTTCCTCCTGTTGGTAGGGTAAGTTACTCCCTCTTTACTCTTCTTCTTCCACAGAAATTCAGCAAGGTCCTCAAAAAGCTCAGCTGAAATTTTTATTGAAATTGAAATGAATTTATGGATTAATTTGAGGAAAATTGGCATCTTTATGATATTGCCATCCCCTCCAAGGGCATGAAATGTTCATTTATTAGGATTTCTGTTTAGAAAAACTGTTGGTATTTGTAAGTTGATATTGTATGAACACTTATACAAGTTCATATATGTGTGTGTGTAAATATATGTATATATATATTAGAGATGGATCTCACTGTGTTGTCCAGTCTGGTTTCAAACTCCTGGTCTCAAGCAATCCTCCCGCCCCAACCCCCCAAGTAGCTGGGACTACAGGCACAAGCCACCACACCCAGAAAATTCTAATATTTTATCAATGGATTCCTATGCTTTTCTATGTAGATGGCTATGCTATCTGCAGATAATGACATTTTAATTTCTTCCATTGCAATTCTTACACCACCTCTTTCCTTGCATGGAAACTCCAATACTATGTTAAATAACAGCAGGATAGTGGACACATTTGCTTCTAGTTCTAAAGGAAATTCATCAATGTTTCTCCAGTAAGTATAATGTTTGCATAAGTTTTAGGTAAATAGCCCTTAAAGGGTTAAGAGGGGCCGGGCATGTTGGCTCATGCCTGTAATCCTAGCACTCTGGGAGGCTGAGGGGGGCGGATTGTTTGAGCTCAGGAGTTCAAGACCAGCCTGAGCAAGAGTGAGACCCCATCTCTACTAAAAAATAAATAGTAAAGAAATAAGCTGGACAACTAAGATATATATATATATATATATATATACATATATATATTATATATATAAATTAGCCGGGCATAGTAGCGCATGCCTGTAATCCCAGCTACTCTGGAGGCTGAGAGACAGTAGGATCGCTTGAGCCCAGCAGTTCGAGGTTGCTGTGAGCTAGGCTGACGCCACGGCACTCTACCCAGGGTGACAGAGTGAGACTCCGTCTCAAAAAAAAAAAAAAAGTTTAAGAGGGTTTCTTCTAGTCCTAGTTTGTTGAATTTTATCTAATGTTCTTTCTGTATCAGTTGAAATAATTATATGAATTTGATGAATAATATATACAGTTTAAATATAGTTCTATAAAACTGTAATATATAATGATAATGGTAATATATATTAAGTGTAGTTATATATGATGTATGGTAATATATGTATATGCACATATATACATATGTATTTACTACATATAGCAGCATATATTCTATACACAAATGTACATATATTTATATACATGAATATATTATGGATAGTAATGTATAGAATTTAAATATAGCTATATATGCAGAATTTGATGACTAATATATACAGTTTAAAAACACTCAAAAATATTGTTTTAGGGACATAAATATATAGTCTAACTTTTAAAACATGCATGGGAGTGACGAATAGCAAATTCATGATAATAATCACTTCCATAGAGTGAAGGAAGAGAATGAAATTAGAAAGAGATACATAGATCATTTCCACTGCACCTGTAATGTTTATTTCTGAAAAAATATTAATAAAATTTTTGAAGCAATGTAGAAAAACCTTAAGTCTGGATATGGATGAAAGGTTCATGTTTATTCACTATAGTATATTATTTTCTATGCTGGTTATTTTTAAACTTTTAGTGAAAATAATTGCATTCTGTTTTACCACTTGGGTTGTCAAAGATCAAGAGGTTTGAGAATATGTACTGTTGGCAATTGTGTGGGACAACTGGAGCCTACATGTTATTGATGAGAATGCACATTGTTATAATTACTTTGGGGACAACTTGGCAAAACTAAAAATGAACATACCCTTTGACACAGTAATCCCACTTCTAGGAATTTATCCTACAGCCATATTTACAAATGTGTTTGAAAGGGAAATATTCCTTCCACTGTTGGTTATGGTAAAAAGACAGGAAGCATCTTAAATGTCCATTAAAGGGGAACTAAGTGAATAAATATAAAATTAATACAATGGAACTTCATTGTTGATACAATGGAACTTCATTAAAATGAAGGGGTAAGTCTCATTGTGCTAATAAGGAACTAACTCCAGAATATATGGATTAAAAGGATCAAAGCACTGTGTATAGTATACCACCATTTCTTTTAAAAGGGGGTGGAATATATAAGTATTTGAATATGCATATAGTATCTCTGGGGACACACAAAGATTAATAATGGCAGGTGCTCTCAGGAAGGGGATGGCATGCAGGTGGGACTCTGCAATAGGTATGAGAAAAAGAATCAACCTTTTTTTCACTGTAAACTAAAACCTTCTAATATGTTTGAAGTTTATGATATGCATATATTAATTTTTCAAAAAGATAAAAACATTTGTATGAATAGTTGGTATTTTAATATCCATGTCATCCTTTTGTCAGCAGGAACTTCTAAAAAGTTAGTCTTTCTTTGCTTCTTTTGAGCTGGGGTGGAGGGGTTATGGGGCTTGGAAGATAAAGATGGGCTGAGGGTTCACAACTCAGTTTGGAATTGTTGCTAGCTGGGGACCATCCCAAACCTGGTGTCTCTGGGTATAGACTTCATCTTTCTCCATTCAATAATTCATTCATTCAAGCATGTTTATTGTATAGATTCTTTTTACTAAGCACTGTGCTGGTGAGTGGGGAGAGAAGAACAAAACAAACCTCGTCCCTGCGTTGTTGGATCATACTGTCTCATAGAGGAAACAGTCATTAAACCAATAACACAAATATTAATGTAATAACATAATTTGTGATAACAACTATAAAAGTCAGATACTATAAGAGTGTAGAACAGGGAAATCTAAATTAGATTAGGGGAACAGAGAAGACCTGTCTGAAAAACAGATACTTAAGCTACAATCTAAAGGATGCTTTGCCATTTAGGAATCTTTCTGCTGCAAGTACCGAAACCCAACTCAAATGAGCTTAAGCTGAAAAAGGAAACCTGTTGTCTTTAGGTAACTAAAAAGCCCATCATGGGTTTTGCTGGCTTTAGATACAGCCCGATCTAGGGGCCCAAACAGCAATATCAGGGCTGTGTTTGTTTCTCTCAATCTCCTGGGCCTGTTTGCCTCTTTCCCTTGTGTTGTGGGGTGATTGTGCCCCCCCAAAAAAGATATGTTGAAGTCCTAACCCCCAATATCTCAGAATGTGGCCTTATCTGAAAATAAGGTCATTGCAGATGCAATTAGTTAAGAGTAGGATGTGCCTTTAATCCAATATGATCGGTATCCTTACAAGAATAGGAGAGAAACACAAGGAGGAAGATGCTGTGTGAATACAGAGACACAGAAAGGAGAAGCAGCCCAGGTGATGACAGAAGTAGAGACTGGAGTGACACATCTACAAGCCAAGGAATGCCATGAATTACTAGCCAACACCAGAAACTAGGAAGAAGCAAGGAAGGATTCTCCCCTACAGGTTTGAGAGGGATCACAGCCCTGCCGGTACCTTGATTTTAGACTTTCAGCCTCCCGAATACTGACGGAATAAATTCTGTTGCTTTAAGCCCCCCACATTGTGGTACTTTGTTACGCAGCTCTTGCAGACACATACACTTTGTCTTTGTTCTCACGATGCTCTCTACATGCAAAGCCAGAGTCGAGCCCAGAAGCTGCAGCTTTTTCTCATCCTTGGTCCCCGTAATTTCAATAAAAGGGCTCTTCCATACCTCACAGAGTTCTCTTTGTCCTGGTAGATTTTGTTATCAATTCTCATGGACTGCCTGAGTCTGTGAGCATATGTTCTCAGTCATAGTTAACTGAGGTTTGAACTTAAGAAGCAACATTATGAGGACAAGGTTTTATTTGGCACCCTGAGAAGTCAAATTCCAGGTTTGCATGCCCAAATTCCATGGCTTCCTATGTTGGAGAAGTCATTAAGTCACACAAGCTTCACAAAGCACACGAAGCCTTCCTGTCCCAGGAAATGCTAAGCCTCTGACCTAAATGGTGGGCTCCAGCCCCGTCAGAACTAAGGAGGGAAAAAACTGAATGTTTGTTTTCCCTAGTTGCAATCCTGTTACTGCATGGGACATTCCATCCAAAATGTGCACCATTTTCTTCCATGTCACGCTGGAAATGAGGCAGAGGTAGGTCTTAGGTAATACTTTTCTCCTTCAGATCACTAAGATATAATGATTTTGTCACAGGGATAAACCTGTTGGAAGGATGTTGAATATGTTGTAATCCACCAAATTTTCCTCATCCATTTTGGTTGGCGGACAGGAAGTCTATATGCCAAGGCCCTGGTCATCAGTGCTTATAAAGAATCTGCACACACCCACTAGAATGGCTATATTAAAAAAAGAAAGAAAGAAAGAAAACAAGAAGTGTTGGTAAGGATGTGGAGAAATTAGAACCTTTGTACATTGCTGGTGGAAATGTAAAATGGTATAGCCACACTGGAATACAGTCTGATGGGTTCCTCAACAAGTTAAACAGAATTACCATATGATCCAGCAATTCCACTCCTAAACATCTACCCAAAATTCTTGAAAAAGGTACTCAAACAAATACTTGTCCATAGCAGCACCATTCACAATAGTCAAAAGATAGAAACAGTCCAAATGTCCATCAACAGATAAATAGATAAATAGATTGTGGTATATACATACACACAATAGAATATTATTCAGCCATATAAAGGAAGGTCATACTGATATATGCTAGAGCATGGATGAACTTTGGAAACATTATGCTATGTGACATGACTAAGTGACTATGCTAAGCACCAAAGCACATGTATGATTCCATATACATGAAATATCCAGAATAGGCAAATCCACGTAGAGAAAGCAGATTAGTGGTTGGCAGGGGTTGGGGAGAGGGAGGATAGTGACAGGGGTACGGGTTCTCCTTTTGGGGTGATAAAAATGTTTTGGAACTAGATAGAGATGGTGTTTGCATAACAATGTGAAGGTACTAAATGCCACTGAACATTTAAAGTGGTTAATTTTATGTTACATAAATTTACTTCAATTAAAAAAAAAAAACCTGTGTGTGATTTTACTGCAAAGGTCCAGGACATTCAGAACAGCCTCTGGATGAAGTGGCTCCTAGCAATGTCTAGGAGGAAGGTAGATGTGTTCCAATTCTGTCCTGTCCCTAAGGTTCCTTAAGTGTCTGATGATGCTCCCAGAAGAGATACCATGGGTCACACAGGTACTGGGATGATGGCTCCGTTGTCTCCTGGGATGATTCACGCAAACAGACCCAGAACCATCTAGTTACCATCTAGATGCAGAAATCACAGTACCGCTGGTCATCAGCAGGTTATCTCCTCCACCTGTGGCCTGCACCTGCCTAGTGCAGCTCAACCTTGGGGACCAGGCAACCCCAGCACACAAACCCTGGTGTCAGTAAGCCCACCTCCTGCAAGGTCACCTATGGATGGCAGGGGTCAAGGATGTGGTGAGAGTTGTGCACTCCCGCTCTCACTTCCTTGCAGTGTGCCTGCTGGATCCCATGTTTCCAGACCCCTTGCTGCTAGGGACCTGGATTCCAACAAGGCTCTGCCAGCTCCATGCACTTGTGTACAATCTGGCAGAGCTAGGAAGTAGAGAGATCTTCCTGCTGCTTCGAGCATGTGCTGGCAAGCACAGCCACAGAGACACTGGATTTTTTGCAGGCTGTCCAGTGTCCTGCCACCAGCTCCATAAATGGCCATGACAAGTGGAAAGAAATCAAGTCCACATTTTGGTCACTTGTCCTGCATGTTGCATGTCCATCTGGATGGAAATCCTGAAGGCAGCAGGGCCTGAGAATTGGCATCTTGGCATAGTGTTCAGGAAGGTGTGACTGGTCCCAGTGATAATTTTCACCTGACCTGTACTGAGGGGCAAAACTAGGTGGGCACACATGACCCTCTGAGAATGGGCTGATCATCGGGAAGGGAATTCCTTGAAGGAACACTAAAGCCAATCCTACATGCATGCATTTGATGTTGTAAAGGGCTAGGTTTGGGGAGAACTGGGAGGAGATGCCAAGATGAGGTGGATAAAGCCCAGGCTGCCAAAGGACCAGATCACAGACAGAGGCATCCCCAGGATTTGCAGGAGAGCATGAGTGATGCAGAATAAGAAAGGCCTGGAAAGGCAAGGACACCTGCCAAGACCCAAGCCTGTCCCTGTGTGTTCTCTTTCTAATCCAGCCTGTTAGTGGTTGGAAAATGGCCTCAGCTTACCTGGTCATGGGGAGAGATTCCAGACCAAAGACTTCCCAGATCTATCAGTTGCTGCAGGGCACAGCAGATGTTACCCATGGTTGTTGATTCTCTAGGGTCCCTTGCTGAGGATGTGAGTGGAAGGCAGTGCCCACATCCCACGATAGATGCCAAAGGGGCTAAGTATTCTCCACCCCCTGACAGCTTGGAAAACTTCTACCTGGGACTTTGTATCTTGAGGGAATGATGTAAGGACAGAAGATCTGCTGAGAAATGACTCCTGGCAGGAGCAGAAGTGGCATCGAGAATCAACTGGGCAGAGCCAACAGGTCATCCTAACTGGGGAGTTCCTGGGGCTGGACCTTGGCTCTGTTTCCACTGCTCAGCACACCTTGGATCTTTCTCAATTTCTAAGCCTATCTGTCTAGCCATTGCACTGTTTCTGCAAACTGCCCCACATCCACCCATAAAATTCCTTTTCTGCCTAGTAACTTAAGTTTTCTTGTTCCTGTCCAAAACTCTAGACTAATTCAGGAGAATCATTGCCTAGGGGAACATAAACCCCCAGACACTATGTCTCCACTGCCTCCACATGCATCTGCACCAACCCAGGGTGATGTTTCAGATATTCTAGAAAAGGTGACCACAATCCATAGTAGGTAACTTCTGTTCAAGCTCAAGTATTTGCCTAAGTTTATGGCTAACCATCCAGTCCTAATTTATAGTCTTGGGGTCTCCTGGCCTTCTTTGGGGTGTTTGGGGGTGTGTATCAGTTAGGAATTGGCTGTGGCTGTGAATAAGGGATGTGACTCCACTGGCTTAACAAATTAAGGAAGAGAAGTCTGGAGATAATCAGTCTTATAATCATGGCTTATACAACAGCTCCACAAAGTCATGGGGACCCTGCTATTTTTCTACTCAACAATTCTCATCATGTAGCTTTGATCCTTTACATTACCTCATTGTCCCAACCCGGCCACTGGCCTCTGGCACATCTGCATTCCAGGCATAAGAAAAAGAAGAGTCAAAGGGCAAAAAGGCGTACCTCATAGCTGAATCAGCTCCTTTTAAAGAGCTTTCCTGGAAGCCACACATAATCATTTCTTGCCTTATATCTAATTGTCCACTTCTATCTGCAAGGGAGGCTGGGAAATGTAGTTGGGGCACATCAGCACCCACAGCAATACAGATTCTGTTAGAGAAGAAGCAGGGGAGGCTGGATATGAGGTGGACAACGAGACGGGGTAAAGGGAATAAAGGGAAAGTAAAAAATGACACAGACCTGGGCAAGAGAGCACAGCAAGCTTACACTCAGCATATCCTGTTGGCTTCGATCACAGAGCAGTGAAAGATAAAATGTTTAAATAGACAATTAAAAAGACAGAGCTGGACCCAAAAAGTAAGGCAAACATCTCCGTGGACCAGAACTGAGTAGAATCAATGTGAATGATTAGAAATGAAGGCCCCATGAGCTCAAGGCCTGGAAGTGAGCAGGGAGGGTGGGGAGCTCAGTTCTTGTGGTCAAAGGGCACTTTAAGGACTCTTGGTAAGAAAGGGGCCCAAGGCAGACTCTCTCGGTGAGACAGAGCTGGGAACCAGGATGCCCACCTGCTGCTGGGACTGTGGTTTACCAGGAGCTGAGACCTAGGGAGGTAGGTGAAGGGCACTGGAAGCCAGATTCCTGACCAGGAGTCCAGCCCAGCCGTATGCCCCCTCACTGTCTGGGTCTGCAACATGCCCCATGTCATCATGGAGCAGCATCTCAGACCACCGTTAGCACACTGCTGGGTCACCACAGAGGTGACCAAAGACTGGTAGACAGAGGGAGAGAGAGAATGAAACCCAAACACTGGCAAAAAAAAAAAAAAAAAACAAAACCCAAACTCCTCCTCAAAAGGAGCCTGCAAAGTAAATTTTCAAAAATATGAAGAAATCTAATGTCAAGAAAAACCAACAACGATTTGACCAATCAAAGCTTAAATTCACTCCAGATAGAAATTAAGTTTATGGAACAATATGACAGGAATTTAAATAAGTGTTTTGGGATGTTCAGAGATAAGTGGAGATATAACTTCAAAGTTAAAAGAAGTTATATTCTTATATTCAAAGCAAAACCTGCACAGAGCCTGGTGGTGGCCACTCTGGCTGTCAGACATGGGAAATGGCATCAACAATCTCGCTGTGTCTCACGGTGGGAGCAGGATTCTGGTTCTTCCCTGATCCCATTTGTGCCTGAAGAAAGCTCACTTAATGGCCCCAAGGTGCCCCCAATTTGGCTGTTTCCAGCCAAGGTCCCATTTTCCCCTCTGATCTGCCCTTTACCATAGTTCTGCTCCTCCATGTCCAACTTCTCAGTCATATTTTCTACTCTACCAGCTTCACCTCACCTTCCTGCATCTGCCCATCCTCTGGCTCAAATTGGACTGATTATACTTGTTACCATGGACAGCTCTTTCTCCTGGACTGACTCCAACATTTCCTACACCCCACCCAAATTGTCCTCTTTCTTGGTTGACTCTTTCCTTTTCTGACATGCCTCCTAAGAATGGTTAAGGGATGGTAAATCTTCTGAATTCTTGCATGCCTAAAAAAAAAATCATTATTTGTCATCATAACTTGAAGAATAGCTTGACTAAATATGGAATTCTAGATGAAAAACTATTTTTTCCTTAGGGAAAGAAAATCAACCCAATAGCATTGAGCACCCTAACACCCAAATAGTGGTCCCTAAATATCATTTCCCACTAAAGATCCTTGGAGAATTGGCTGATTACAGGTTTGGGGTAGTAAATTTGCAAGGTAAGCCTGGGACATCTTGTCGTTCCAGAAAGTGGAAGCTATTAAAGATTATTAGTGTTGAGTAAAAGAGCATAAAAGCCAACTTCAAGAGGCTCCCAAAAGCCAAAAATGGGAAAATTTGAGCATTAATAAGGTTAGTAACTGCAATGGGCTGAAATGATCTTCAAAATATCAACTCTTTGAACATGTTGGAGGATGCTGGAGAAGGAACTCATTATTTTGAAAGATGATAAAGAAAAAGAATCAAGCATTTATCCTGCTTTTGTTTGAGACAGAGTCTTGCTCTGTTGCCCTGGCTAGAGCACAGTGGCATCATGATAGCTCACAGCAACCTCAAACTCCTGGGCTCAAGTGACCCACTTGCTTCAGCCTCCCCAGTATCTGGGACTAAAGGCACGTGCAACCACACTCAGCTAATTTTTCCATTTCTGTAGAGATGGGGGTCTCATTCTTTTTCAGGCTGGTCTCAAACTCCTGAATTGAAGTGATCCTCCTGCCTTGGCCTCCCAAAGTGCTAGGATTACAGGCATGAGCCACCATGCCCAGCCTATCCTGCCTTTTCTATACAAACTATACCTCAAGGTACCAAATAGTTGATGAGGGAAAGTTTCTATTTATGGAAGTAATCCAGCTAATATATGAGAAAGAAGTGATGAAATATCACCATTTTTTAACCCCTAGTGAATCATCAAATCTATGCGATAATCACCAATGGTGCTAATATCACAATAAGAGAGACATCCAGACATATATGTGCCCCTGATGAAAGTATACAACATCATCAATGAAGCAGTCTTTGAAAAAAAAAAACTGAAGCTGATCAAGCCTTTTACTCAACGCTAATAATCTTTAATAGCTTCCACTTTCTGGAACGACAAGATGTCCCAGGCTTACCTTGCAAATTTACTACCCCAAACCTGTAATCAGCCAATTCTCCAAGGATCTTTAGTGGGAAATGATATTTAGGGACCACTATTTGGGTGTTAGGGTGCTCAATGCTACTGGGTCTATCACTTCTCAGAAAACATGAGGAACAAGTGAACATGTTAATGACACCAGGAGTCTGCACTCAGCAAAGTCCAGACTGTGGGAACCTCTACAGAACAAAGGACCTAGTCTCTCCAATAAATTTCAAGGGGGGGAAAGGATTAGGAAAAAGGATTATAGGATTACCTATAGATTAAAAGAGACTAAAGAGACATAACAAATTGCAATATATGGACCTTATCTGGATCCTGATTTAAACAAACTTAAAATGCACACAGGCTGTGCACAGTGCTGCACAGCTGTAATCCCAGCTACTTGGGAGGTTGAGCTGGGAAGATTGCTGGAGCCCAGGAGTTCAAGGCTGCAGTGAGCTATGATTGCACCACTGCACTCCAGCCTGGGTGACAGAGTGAGACCCTGTCTCTAAAAACATAAATAATAAAACAAAAACAAAACACACACGAGAAATCAGGAGAATCTGCGTACTGAATTCTTAATGATATCAAACAATTATTAATTTTGGATGTGTTTTATGTTTAAGAATCACTGCCTTTTAGAGATACATATTCAAATTGTTAGTTACAGATATATGAAATGATATGATGTTTGGAATTTGCCTCAAAATAATCCAGGTACTGGGAGAGAAGGGAGAAATGATGGGCATAGATGAAGCAAATTTGGCCATAACTTACAATTCTTTTGTTTTTCTTTCTTTTTTTTTCAAAGATAGGGTATTGCTATGTTACCCAGGCTGGCCTAGAAGTCCTGGTCCCAAGCAACCCTTCCCCCTCATGGCCTGCACCTCCTTAGGTGTCGCCAGCTCAGACAGAGGTGCTTCTGGACAGAAGCTATTCCTGGTGTGGGGTCCCAGTCTAGGCTGTCTTTGCTGGACACCAGGAAAGCCCCCTTTTGGGAGCTGCGGGCAGGTCCCACTCAGAAGGAGGGTTGCAAGGGTAGGGAACCTGTGGCCTTGGAGCCACACATGGCCTTTTGACGGAATCCAAATCTTACAGAACAAATCCTTTTAATAAAGGGACTCGTTCTGTGAAGTTTGGATTTGGTCGAGGGGCCGCACTTTGGGATCTGGAGGGCCACATGTGGCCTTGAGGCAGATTGGTTCATTGAGCATGTGTGTGCACACATGTGCACTAGGTTACAATTATGTAAAATGGATTTCTTACGGTGGATCACTAGTCAGAAGTTTTCAAAGTCACCGAGTTAGAAAACAAGAATCCTTTAATGGGCTTGGGCATTGAGGCCATTAAACACGCCCACAGTGTGTCCACAGCATGGCCACATCACAGAGCCCCACGCCAGGTACCCTGCTCAGGGCATGGGCCCAGAGATTTTCCTGAATTAACAAATGAATAAACAGAAGGAAATGTGACCCCCTGTTGGCCCCTGGCCTGATTCAGGGCCCCTTAGGAACTGGGAGAGAAGCTACAGCAGGAAGAACAGGGCACAAACACAGAACTCCCGAGAGTGCCGTGATCTGAGAGAAGCTAACTGGGACAGGGTGAGGCTATTTCATATCAGCAGCCACAGAAATACCTAAGCAAACACCACGAGTTTTTAAAATAACCTATTTACATGTTAAAAACAAATAGGGAAATGCAAGCCACTCACCTCTCTAAAATGAAGAACAAAGATCAACATGACTGCTGCTGCCCAGCATGGACATGGCCGTGTGACCATCAGCGCTGTCGCTGCACTGGCAGCACATGCTGTTGGACTGGAGTTAGCCTTTCTTGGTGGCAATTCAGCTATATTCAAAAACTTAAATATGCATGCCTTTTGACCCAGCAACACCACTTCTAAGATTTTATCTTACATAAACAGATGTATTAAAACTCCGCATAACTGCCCAAAGATATATGTCAAAGAATCTATACTGCAGCATTGTTTGTAGTAGTGACAAGACAGAAATAACCAAATACCCGTGAATCAGATAGTTACATAAATTATAGTACATCCATAGAATGAAATGCTATGATACAGTGGTTAAAATGAATGAGGTAGCGCTTACTAGGTAGGAGAGAAAGTCCATGATATATTATTAAATGAAAAAAGTTGCAAGACAATATGTTAAGTATATTTCCAGTTTTAAAACATCTCCACACACGTAGAAGAAATGTGCCCAGCCAGATGTAGTGTGACTCTCTAGGAGAAGAAGAGGGTTGGAAGTTTTAAAACTAGCATGTATTTTATAATCAAGAAAAAAATAATGAGCAAGGATCATAAACCTTTATTTAATAGATATAACCAAATAATTCAAAATACTTCATTCCATATGTTACTGTTTAGAGAAAGGAAAAAAAGAGAAGGAAATGTCTGAAAAGATTAAGTGAAAAGGTCAGGAGAAAAGGAATTAGAAGAGGAAGGAGGTTGGAGAAACCGGCAAGAGAAACGAAAATAACAAAGGTAGGCGGAGAGGAGAAGGACGCTGAAAGCCTTAGTACCCCTGCAAGTGCCACCTTTCAAGTCACACAGGCCACTGGGGTTTCCTTCCTCCTTGGTAATAAAAGGCGTCTATGTTTTTTCTAAGACCATAGGATTGAGGATATTCCCCCCACCCCTGCCCTGTAAAATAAAGTATTTGGCCAATCAATTGTAAGCTCTACCAAGGAATTATTTAGCATTTCTAAATAGACTTTAAGATCCTCAAGACCATCCACTTTTTAACTAGGTCTTAGTATTCATCTGCCACTCAAGTCTGTTGTGTTTTTTTAATTGAAACATTAGGTTGCTCTGTTCTGATGCCTCTAGATCACATTTGATAAGAAAACTTACATCACAGTTCATACTTCTCAAACCTACAGGGAAAGAATGGCAGAGTCAGATCCGATCTTGGGGTGAGACGTGGTAAAATAAAAAAGTCAATTTAAGGGAAGGTGTTTTGGGGCCCTGGGATGTGCACCTTGCCATGGTATTGGAGCAGGATAAACCCACGTGGTGCTGGGGCCTCTAAGGAAAGGGCCAGGCACACTGTGGCTGGACCACCAGGAAGGGGACCTGGCCCCTCACTTCCACCACTGGAAGGTTGGCCAACATAATCCTAAACACAGTGACGTCCCAAGACACTGTGTATTACGCTGTGTGTGTATTACAAGTGTGTGGCAGCATGGAGGCCCCCAGTAGGACATGGTGGACACAAGTGGCACCGGAACAAACTCATCTTGGGCTGACTCCCATGGGCCATCCTGGGACCAATTCTAGTTTCTTAAAAGAAAAACTCCTAAGAAACATTTGTAGACACAAGATGGGCCTGAGGCCTTGCAGAGACTCCCTGACAGGCACCGAGCAGCGGCAACAACATGGAATCCAGTCGGAATGCTCGTTTCTCCACTCTTTATTAAAGCTAAGTCCTCCTGCCAACAGCAGCAGGCCAGGGCAGCAGCAGCTGGCCCAGGAGGGGCGGGGACAGTGCCAGACCCCGGCCATGTGGGGCTAGAACTGAGATGCACCAACCCCCCCAGCCCACCTTCCCTGGCCCTTTCTGAGGCTCCTGTCTGCAGGGAGAGCAGAAACCCAGGACGGAGAGGCCATCACCCAGCATTCCTGATGCCTCCCTGGGATTCCTGCCCTCCTCACCACCCCACCCCATAACCTTACCCAGCCAGGCGAATTCTTACCGCCACCACCCAGGCCCTCTTCCCACCCACTGACTATCACGCCTCCTACCCCGCCCCCAGCCCCTAGCAGCCTGGCTGCTGGCTCTCAGCCCCCAAGGCCATGTCTACACTACAATGGAAGGAACTAGGTCTAAAAGGGAATGAAGTTGCATCAAAATCTGTTCTCTGGCTCCACTCACACTGGCCCAAAAAAGGGCGAAGGGAGGGGGCTTCCTATGAGCCTCAGCTGCCCACCCGGTGGCTCACAAAGGCCCAGTCTGCAGGGTGGGGTGCCCAGCAGGCAGGGGTCTTGCATAGTTGAGTGCTTGGTTTGTCATTGAGCCATGGGCTCAGGTCCACACCCACACCCTGACACAGACAGCCACTGTGCAAACCACCAGGCTCTTAGTGCCTCCACTGACCAGTCCATGAAATGGGAATCTAAACAGAAACACTACTTGTTCTAGTGTAGAATAATGACAGAAGCAGAGTTAAAGGGACCTGTGGATATTGTAGGGCACTAATTGTGGGATGTAGGAAAAAATCCTTTGACCAACTTCAGTCACTTTATGCTAAATGAGTGTTAGGCTCAGAAGGGCAGGGCTGGATATGCCCACCTGCCGGAGAAGAGGTGGCAGCCCAGGGAATTGAAAGTGGGAGCCCAGGTCTGAGAGTCTGCACAGGGCACCCCAAAGATGTCTGAGTGTGCCACCTCCAGTTGCCAGAGGTGGGAGTACCAAAGGACTTAGAGAGGAAGCTGAGACTAAAACTCAACCAGTGGGACTAGCACCTGGCTGATCTCAGTGCTCAGGTGGGGTGAGGACAGTGAGCAACTGCAGAGATTAAGGCTTCAAACTCCCTCGGGACCCTGCAAACACCTCAACCCATCAGCCCCAGCCACAAATTTGGTTTCTGGCTTTTTCTCCTCTCAGATTCTTCAGGCCATACAAGAGATGGAAATAAATATCCAGTCAGAATAAAAGCTTTCCCATTTGCATTTCCATTCCCCTGGGTTAGGGCTCAGAAGTCCATCCTTTGGAAACCTACAAGGCTCCCCTCAGCCACGCGCACGGTTCTTAACACCTTCCAGATATACTCGAATGACCAGAGGGGCCCTGAAGTCTCCCACTAGAGGAATGGGAAGAAGTCATAAGCCAAACCCACCCGCAGCCCAGGCATCAGCGCTGGCCCACCTGAGCAGCCGGGTGCTCTTCCCTCTACCACCCCCCTCCCCTGACGCAAGGGCTCCCCGCCCTCGCTGTAAACCCCAGTTACAGACTCATATGTCACTTGTTCCCCCGGCCACCCAAATCGGAATCCGAGTAAAATAAATAGCATCGCCTGCCATCCCTACCGCTTTACTTCACAGCACAGACCCGGGATGTCACAGTCTTTGTCGGCGTGGCCGCCCTCTGCCCTAGCCTTCTCCGCGCGCTGCTTTTCTCCCCGAGTGCTCCGCACACCGCCCTTCTAGCTCGGGCGCGGCGGCCCGGTTCTCTGGGGCCAGGCGGGAGGAAAACCCGAGGCCGTGGGGCAGGGACGGTGCACCGGGGGCTGAGGGAAGGCACCGCACCCAGGACTGGGACCCTCAGCCCCCCAAGGCCAGAGGAGCTAGGGGCGGGCGCGCAGCAGCCTGCGCCCGAGCCGCCCAGGAGAGGGGCCGGTGGCCTAGCGGGCTGCGCTTCCTTGGGCCTCGGGCCCCTCACAGGACGCTCTCCTCGTAAGCCCCAGAGGGCCCTTCGAAGGCCGCCTGGTGCTCGGAGCTGAAGCTCGTGCCGCCCGCGAACTCCAGCAGGGTGCTGCCGCGCTCCCCCGGCCCGGTGATCGCGCCCATGCCCGGTGGCCCCTTGGCGGGCGCTTGGACCTTGGGCGCGGGGGTCGCGGCCGCCGCCTGCCCGGGCGCCCCCGCCTGGCCGCGGTGCGTCTTCATGTGGGTGAGCAGGTGCGAGCTCTGCGAGAAGCGACGGCCGCAGTTGGCGCAGGCGTAGGGCCGTTCGCCCGTGTGCGTGCGCTGGTGCGTCACGAGCACCGAGCGCTGCGAGAAGCGCTTGCCGCACTCCGGGCACGGGAACGGCCGCTCGCCAGTGTGGCCGCGCCGGTGCTTGGCCAGGTTGGAGCGCTGCGCGAAGCCGCGACCGCAGTCGGCGCAGCGGAAGGGCTTCTCGCCCGTGTGCGTACGCCGGTGTCGCTTGAAGTCTGAGCTGTGGCCGAAGCCCTTGCCGCAGTCGGGGCAGCGGTGCGGCTTCTCCTCAGCGTGCGCCCACTGGTGCCGCGTCAGCGCGGCGCTCTGCCCGAAGCGCCGGCCGCATTCGCCGCAGGCGTAGGGCCGCTCGCCCGTGTGCGCGCGCCCGTGCGCCGTCAGGTGCGCGCGGCGGCTGAAGCCTGCGCCGCACACGCCGCACACAAAGGGCTTCTCGCCCGTGTGGCCACGCACGTGCGCCGCCAGGTGGGAGCCGCGGGCGAAGCGCGCGCCGCACTCGGGGCACGGGAAGGGCCGCTCGCCCGTGTGCGTGCGCCGGTGGCGCGCCAGGTGCGAGCCGTACACGAAGCTCTTGCCGCAGTCTGCGCAGCGGTGCGGCCTCTCGCCCGCGTGGTAGCGCTGGTGCTTGGCTAGCGCGGCGCGGCGCCCAAACGTCTTGCCGCAGTCGGAGCAGATCCACGGGCTCTCCTCCTCTGCCAGCGCGGCGGGCGCCGGCTCGGCCAGCAACCCCCCGACTGCAGGCCCGAATGTGCGCAGGCCGCCACCGCCGCCGCCCCCGGCCCTGCCGGCGCCAAAAGGGTCGCAGGCCAGCCCGGCGCCCTCCACCAGGGAGAGCGGGCCCCCCAGGGGTCCCGGCAACGGGCGCCCGTCACCTGGCAGCCGCTCCCCGAAGTCAGGAAGGCCCAGGATTGGGAAGCCGTCTGGGTGGAGCCAGGACTTCGGGTGCACAGGAAAGTGGAAGCCGAGCGGGTGGGAGGAAGGGCCTTCGCCCTCCCCCAGGCCGTTGCCCAGCTCGACGAACCGCCTGTCCGGCTCGGGCTCCTCCTTGCTCCCAGGGGTGGGCGCTTCTGCCGCTGCTGGGGCGGCCTCTCTCGCCTCGCCCTCAGCCTCGGTCTCAGGCTCTCCTTCCACCTCGCCCGCCTCAGGCCCCTCAGGCCCGGCCTCAGCTTCCTCAGACGCCACCGTGGCTGGCGCATCGCCGGACTCCCGCCGAGGACCGTCGCCACTGGGCTCCACGCAGCCGCCACCGCGTCGGTGGCGCTGGAAGTCGGCGCGGAGGCGGAAGGCCTGGCCGCAGTCGGGGCAGCAGTGCGGCCGGTCGGCCGTGTGCACGGCCTGGTGCCGCGCGAGCGCCGAGCTCTGGCTGAAGCTGCGGCCGCAGTGCGGGCACGGGTAGGGCCGCTCGCCCGTGTGCGTGCGCTGGTGCGTCACCAGGTAGGAGCGGCGCCCGAAGCCCGCGCCGCAGAAGGCGCAGCGGTAGGGCCGCTCGCCGGTGTGGATGCGCCGGTGAGTGACCAGATGCGACTTGTAGACGAAGCGCTTGCCGCAGTCAGGGCACGGGAAAGGCTTCTCGCCGGTGTGCGTGCGCTGGTGGATGGCCAGGTGCGAGCGGTACACGAAGCCCTTGCCACACTCGTCGCAGCCGAAGGGCTTGACAGCCGCGTGGTAGCGCTGGTGCTTGGCCAGCCGCGACCTGTGTGGAAACACTTTGCCGCACACATCGCATGTGGTCTCTGGCCGGCCAGCAGGGGCAGCCACCGTGGCTGGGAACGCCCAGGGTGACAGCAGGTTCGCACCGGGCTCCCGGCCAGGTAGGAAGGGCTTCGCCTCAGACCCATCAGCCAGGATCCCAAGGCCGCCTGGGTCGAGCCCCCACCCCTCTGGAGTCTGCGCTGAATCCGAGTCGTCAGGGCCCCATGTCCCAGGTACATCCCCCACGCCATAGGCCGCTGACCACAGCCCCGGGGGCTCGTTCTCCTCCTCAGCCACCTCTGCCAGGAAGTCCTCGTCATCTTCCTCCTCATGGTCCTCCATGTCATCAGTCCAGAACCAGGCTCCTGAAGGCACAAGACAGAGGTAAGAGAATATGATAGGAGGCCCCGGCAGGCTCTTGCCCCCAAAACTCACAGCTTTGGCTGCTCCGGAAGCTTTGTGACCACAGGACCTCCCACCAGTGGTGAACAGGGCACCTCCATTTACAGAAGTGAGAGGATGCAAGTCCACCCTCGACGCTGAACGGCCTCTGGGGCAGTAAAGCCATAGCCCCCAGGTAGGAACTTTGCTGACAGGAGGAGGCATGCACATGTGGGTGTCCTTCCTAAGAAAGCCAGGGTTCCTTTCCTTTTTTGTTGTTTGTTTTAAGAGGCAGGGTCTCACTCTGTTGCCCAGGCTGGAGTGCAATGGCATCATCATAGCTCACTGCAATCTCCAACTCCTGGGCACAAGCAATCCTCCTGCCTCAGCCTCCCTAGTAGCTGGGACTACGAGCACCCATCACCATGCCTGGATAATTTTTTTTTTTTTTTTGTAGAGATGGGGTTTCGCTAGAACTCCTGACCTCAAGCCATCCTCCTGCCTCAGCCTCCCAGAGTGCTGGGATTACAGGCGTGAGCTACTGCACCAGCCTCCTTTCCTCTAATATCTCTTCCAGATCACCAGCTCCCTCCTGGGCTGGTCACCCTGCTGATGAACAGGACACTAAGAAGTGGGTGAGCTTGTCTGCAGGTTCCTGAGACCCAAGGCTAAGCCCATAACAGGGGTCCTATGCCCAAAAAGAGAGAGACACCCGGGCAGTCCTCCCTGAAGCCCCTGCCTCCTGGAGAGCTCTAGCTCTGTGGCCTCAAGGCTCCAGCATAGCCAGGGCGCCACCTGCTGAGGACCTGCCTTTGTAAGCACGTAAGCTTTGCTCAGCATCCCTCCGGGTCTGTGCATCAGCTAGAGTGCTCCTTTCCACTCCCAGAGCAGAATCAGAGAGGCTCACCTGGGCAAGGAGACCCAGAGGGGCCAGCAGCCCGGCTCTTCACACACCTGAACAGGCCCCAGTGACTGTGTGTGCAGGTTCTTGAATCCCTTTCCCCTTTGGGGCCCAGGCTTCCCTGCTAGGTTGCCCCTCGGCTTGTATTTTCTGATCTGCTGTGCATTTGGGAAATGGCACCAAGCTGGCTAAGACTGGGTGAGCTGCAGGCACCTCTGAGTTTCAGCCATTCTGTCCCTCCACCCTCCTCCACTGAGCTGCACCCCTGACCTCTCCCTTCTGCCCCTGGTGGGCTATGCGGGTAGCACAGAACACAGATATGAAGTCAGGTCTATAGAGTTTTCTTGTTTATGAAATGAGAGTGCTGATACACCTGCCATCATGATATTCCCAGGAGGGAACTAATCTTTATGAAGCAGACACTAAGTCACACAGGGAACACAAGGGCAGACGCCTGGCCCACGGCAGCCCCAGTTCTTCCAAAGTGCCTGATCCTCTTGTACACTTTGCACTGTGTCCACGGTAGCCAAGCACTGTGCCATAGCCCACCTCAGCATCTGGAAGGTTCGGGCTCCCACAGGTGGGGTAGGAATCTCCTCCCTACCCCACTCGATATCCACAACCACGGTTCTGGCCTGTTTGAACCATGACCTGGCTGGGTGAGCCTGGACCACTGAGTCCTACCCTTGAGGGAGGGTCAGAGCCCAGGAGGTCCTAGGGAGGAGCCTGGGCTGGCCCCTGGTGTCAAATGCTGCACCCTACCAGGCTGTGGCCTCAGCACAGCCTGCATTGCAGATGGCATTCCATATGGTGACCTAGAGTCACTCAGAAAAACATAGAACTTGGCACAAACCTGACTTCAGCGTGAAAAAAAAAATCATAAAAAAGGATAAGAAAATGGGTTGTTTCATTTTTTCATACTTTGTAATACTTTCTAAGTGTTCTGTAATTGATAATATTATACTATTACAGTAAACATAGCTTTAAGTAAAAGAAAAGTTTCTTGTCACTATGCTGAATCTACATCTGACAGCCACCTGATGAGTGATGGGAAGTGGCTGTGCCCCCTCTAGACATAGAAGAGGCCCAGTTCCTCCTCACTGGATGCCCTTCTTTGTTTGGCAGCACCTATCCCCAAATCTGGGAAGAATGGAGCATCCCAGGGGACAGGGAGGAGTTGGTGGAGGGGCAGGTAGTTTGGGCTCATGGGCTCATGGAAAGATCAAAACAGGATCTTACCCTTAGGCTCAGATGGGGTCTTGAGTAGCTGTTAATTAGAGACCCCAGTGGCAGGGGGAATTCAAGTTGAGAAACATGTAGGTTTCTTAGTGGCCTGAGTGTGTACACCTCAGGACCCAGCCGAGGATCAATGACCACCTGCTGGGCAAGTAAGCCTCAAAGAACTGGACACCCAGGCCAAAAGAGGGCCCTATAGGCAGCAGTCTTAGCGGCCCAGGGCTGGGAGCGATGGTCAGGTCTCCATGACTCCTCCATGCCCTTTCCCTGGAGCCAATGAGCAGTGAGAAAGCCCTCTGGCCCAGGGAGGGGAGCCCCCACCCCCACTGGCTCTGTAGAGTGGACCGATTCTGACAGAAGACCTCGGGGGACCTCACCACTAGCTCCAGAGCTGGCATGGCCACTTATCCAACTGGGACAAGTGTGGGGCTGCACCTAAACATGCAGCAAGGTGACGAAGGCCACTGCTGACACTGAGGGAGGGTGAGGAAGGTCATCCCAGCCCCTGGGCAGTGAGACCTGTCTGCACCATGATGGTAGATCTCAGGAAGTAGCTGGGCGTCCTGCTGGGTGGGGGCCAGCCTGCCCCAAGGCCAGGCTCTGTCCTCCTGTTTTCTGCTGCCGAAGTGGGCCAGGCTCTTGGCCCTGGAGTAGGGATGTCCCCTGTAACAGTTGCTCCAGGAACAGGACTCCGAGGGAGTCTTCTGGCTCTCAGATCCAAAACCCCTTTTTGGATCCAAGTACAGGCTCACCGGCTCCACTTGTCAGCCACCAGGAGCACAGTGGGGCAGCCCTACAACAGCAGCACTGAGGGTCAGACACGGCTGCTTCAGCCAAAACCACAGGTGAGGGGAGGGGATAGGAGAGGTAGGCCCCAAATGGAAGCTGGCATATCATCTCCCTTGCACCTAACACTTGATCCTAAAGACTGGCCTCAGGCAATGACTAGCTAGGCCTCTGGAAAGATCCCAAGGGACCACATCGAGCTGTGGATAAAAGGCAGAAGCAGATCAGAAATTCAAAGTCTGCTGTCTAGGGAGGGAGAACCTACCAGGGCTTGGCCACAACAACACCTTCACAGCCTGTGTCCTGAACTGGGGACAGTGAGACCCACCATGGAGGGGCAGGTGACAGGAGCTGGCAGAGGGGGTATCCAAACAAAGACCACCTCAGCAGGTTGGGGTGCCAAGGAAATGAATTAAAGACCTCAGACGTCAGTTGTCACTAATGATCTTTTCCACAAATGCCAACATCTGGTCACAGCTGCTTCCTAATGTGAGTAATGTCTGATGGGGTTGATGGCCTTTAGAGGTTCCCCCTGCAAATCATACTACTGAGTTTTCCATGTGGGCTCACTATCCCACTGCGCTCCACCAAAGTAATTCTCCCACGGGGCTGAAGCCCCAAATCTGCTCGGTCTTACAAGGACTGCATGGGCCGGACCGGGGATCGGAGCCCCTCTCTCCCTCAGCTCTGTCTTGAAAGGCAGCCTAAGGGCACAGCCTCTGCCTGGTCTGAATCCCACTTCCACCACTTACCGGGCAAGTCATTTAATCTGTTTCCTCATATGTAAAATGGGTTTATAATAGCACCTGTAACCCCACTCTGTGGGACTGTTGCAAGAATTAAATAAATGAATAGCCATAAAGTACCTTCAATGGTGCTGCAGAAGTATTACTATTGTTTCCAGAATTAGGTGGCACCCACTGCCATGTGTCACCAGGCTACCCCCCACTGTTTATCCCTTGTGTTCCTTTGGTTGTCACTCAGGCCGCTCCTCAAATACCGGGCTCTCCCATCAGGCACAAGTGGTTGCAGATACCACATAAGGCCTTTGCTCTGTGAGGCTGGGCCCCACTCCCTGACCCTGGACAGGCCACTAACCAGCCTGTGCCACTGGGCTGGAGCCATCCTCCAGCTCGTGTGTGTGCCTTCCTGGTCACCACCAGTGGTTGGTGCAGTTGAAGCTCCATAAGGGGGCCCTGGATGCACAGAGATCCCTGAATATGGGAAGGGGGATCCTCTGCTTCACAAGCATCATATGTTTACCCAGAATCCCATAAACAGAACATCAGGCTCCCAAGCTTCTGGTCCGGGCCCTGGTTTAACTGTGCAGGAGGCTGGTGATAATCCCAAGGGCCAACCAATGTCCCCTTCAGCAGAGCTCCCCCACAGATATCTCCAGTGAGTACCCTGCCCCAGGTCCAGGACAGGGACCTGTGTAGGGCACTAATAAAAGGTCCATGGGGAAGAGGGTAGCCCTGAGCCCACATGCCTGGTGCAAGAGTCATAGTCTCCCTGTCCCCTAACCTGCTGCAGAGGTGGCCAAGGGCTGCTCAGCTCACCCCAAACACATCAACCTGAGCACCATGCCACCACTGTCTACCACTCCCAGCCCTGAGCAACCTCTGTCCATCTGGGAACATGGAGACCCGCTCTCCAGGCCCAACCTGACCCAGGCCTCACAGTGAGTCAGAGTAGCGGGTTTACTCTGACTGAACGGTTCCATTTCTCTCCCTCTAGCAATGCAGGCCCTGGAGTCGGTTCCCTGTGTAGACCCGACACCTCCCAGCCCTCACCACACCTGTGCCTCCCCACGCCACAAAATTTCCTCCACCAGACATAGAAACTCAAGGTGGGCTCAGGGAGAGCCCCTCCCTCACTGGTGACAGCCACAGGGGAAGAGGGGGACCAGGGTGAGTGCCCAAATATGCAGGCATTAGTGGCCCTCCCTTCCCACTGGGGGCTGCCAGGGAGATGGGACGGCACTGGCTGGCAGGTCTGTGTTCCAGTGTGGGGGAAGTGGCAGCTCCTAGGCATGGCCAGTTTCTGCACTCGGATCTGTCCCTCGCCCTGGCCAGGCTGACCAGTCTGTGAGGAGGGGGACTCCTCTGAGGACAGACACTGGGCCTGCCCCTTATTACAGGCATGTGACCTCAGAAAAGCCAGCAGCCTCTCTGGCCTCAATCCCCTCATGTGTAACATGAGGCTATAATGCCAAGGACTAAGTAAGTATTAGAAGGAAGCCAAGGCCTGGCACTTCCTCACATGCAATTTTGGAAGACCAAAGCACTCCCAGGCCAAGGGAAGCCGCCTGCCCTCCTCCCATGTCTCATCTCCTCTGAAACCTGACCTGGCCCTTTACTCTCGGCACTCAAGAATCCCCTCCTCTGCCGGGGGTCTCCTCACTCCATCCCTTCCACCTGCCCTCAGCCCAGGGGTCTAAGGCAAGGCAGGACCTGAGCCCCTTGTCCCTTGGTTGGAACGAGAGAAGGAGTTCAGTGACGTCCAGCGTCCCCAGCAAGGCATGGCAAAGCAAAGGGAAGCCTCACGCTACAGACAGGCCCTCTGAGGCTTCCCTGGTGGGAAATCAGGCCCAGCCCAGGCACTCACAGGCTCTGGGAGGTGGAAACCACCAGAGCTGGTACAGCCTCTGCCTGTAAGCAGCTGGGAACAGCAGGTGGGCCATGACAGCGGGCGGGCCACTCGAGGGGCCTGCAAGCTCGGCAGGTGATGCTCTGAGCTCCTCTCCAGTGCCATGGACTATGCTTTCTTACTGACCATTGGATTCTCTCACCTCGGTGTGTCTTTACCTCTTGCTGCTTTTAAACTTTATCCATCTCCTTTCCTGTGTGGTGTTTAAGCCAGTTTAATCCTGCATGTCGTATCTCTTCTATCCTCCACTTTCAGGAAGCAGCAGCCAAGGGGTGGGGGCCGCCAGCTGCCCCTCTGGGAGCCACCACCCCCACACCAGGCTCTGCCTCTGGCCAGCATAACACCGGAGGCTGCCGCAAGCTGCCATCTGACTCACCATGCATGTCCTGAGCACCGCGGACACACAGGATAACCGCACACGGTGCCTTCTCTTACAGAGAGGAAGCAAACACCTAGGCAGGCCCACTCCAGGCTGTGCTGAGGCCTACGAATGCCACCAACATCCTGGAGTGATGGGGGCTGGAGGCCTGAAGTCAAGGAGGTCAGAGAACACACGACGCACAGGGGACCTGAGAACTAAGCCGTGTTCGAGTTTCTGGCAGAGGAGACAGCAGGTACACAGGGCCTAAGGCAGGCAGGAGCTCGCAGAGAAAGGCTGTCGGTGGAGCTGAGCCCTGAAGGGCTGAGAGTGATAGGAGCAGCCCAGGACAGCAGGCCTCAAAGTGGCTGTTCAAGTGCTGAAGGAGATCCCTGAAGGGTAGGGCAGCTGGCAGCATAGGGACACCTGTGGCCACATGCCTGGTGGCCTGGTGCCAGCCTGGGCAGGGGTAGAGCGAGGAAGGCAGAGAGACAAGGACCACACAGGCATGTTGCCGGGCCTACTTGGGACCCTGCAGGAAGGACCAGGGCAAGAGAAGTGGTTCCACTTCGGATTCACATTCACTGAGATGCTCATCAGACACCCAAGTGGAGATGCCAAGTGGACAATCGGACAGGCAAGATCAGACTTCAAGAGAGAGGCCTGGGTATGGGCAGTGCAGAGTGCAAGTGGCAATTAGAGCCCCAGCCCCGCGTGAGGTCACTTCAGGAGAGAACAGAGGATCCAGGCCTTCCCAGAGCCCGTGGACAAGCCAGGCCAGGTGGTGAAGGCGACTGGGAGCAACAGCCAGGAGGCAGCAGGGAAACCAGGGGTGGCGAGGGCCCCCCTCAGAGGGTGGAGAAGCTCCACAGGGACACAAGGCAGGACCAGGCCCAGATGGAGAAGCAGTCACCACAGCACAATCTCCCCCAGCCATGTTCTCTGCCCCGGTGCATATCGGGGGCCAGCAGGAAACAGGGTTCAACTAGGGACAGGGATCTGCTAGGCAGCCACACTGGGCATTCACAAGGGAGCAAGACCTGCAACCTACCCCGGGAGGAGAAAGGCAGGCAGGGAAGGGCTGGGTGGGAAGAGGCCCAAGGGCACTGGAGGCAGGAGGCCGTGGGCCGGGAGCACAGCTGGGGGAAGGGGGTGCCCAGTGGCACTCAGGAGGAAGTGGGGACGTGTGGGGGGGGCTGTGCCAGAGTCCAGCTGTCACGTGTGGTCTAACTAGTCAAGGAGCACAAGAGAGGAACACACATGTGTCTTGCAAGACTACAATCTAGAAACAGTCAGCCTGGGAACAGTGAGCCTCTGTCCTGCCCACACCCAGCACTCTCCATCAGCTCAGCTGAGCAGAAACGAACGCGGGGGAGGTGGGAGCACAGAGGCGGCTCAGCAGACAGGCTATAGGCACAGTGGAGAAGGAAAAGCCCAGATGGCTCCACTGTGCCTGAGCTGCGCACAGCCTCTGCCACTGCAATCCCTCCACGCAAGCTCGTGACACACTGAAGACTGTGTCCAGGCCCCACATCCACTGAGGGCTCTACGGATAGTCAGGGCTGAGGAGCATCATGACTGACCACGGGACAGGCAGGGGGTACCAGCTCAGCTGGCCAGCCCCTTAGGGAGCCCTCAAGCCCCAACCAGATGTGCAGATCACATGGTGTGTGTCACTTGGACTGAAGGGACTACCTCTGCTTGAGCCTGCAAAAGGCTCTACCCTAGGACCCTCTGGGAGACATGGAGGGCAGGGTACATCCAGACCACGTGCCAAGGGACTAGCCAAGGCAGGCTTGTGTCCCCTTCCCCTCTGGGCGGCTTTTCTGAGCTGTGCACGTATATAGGACACACCTCCCACTGAGCTCCTCTGGGAGCATCGCACCTACATCCCAGCCTCGTCCTGGAGGCAGCAGCAATGTTTCTTGCCAACCAGAGCCCTCCTGCCTCTGAAGTCCAGGAAAGGTTCCAAGAGGGTCCCGGAGAATCTGGAGAATCGGGGCAGGAAGGGCATCATGCAACGCAGGGAAGACTAACTGAAAATGGGCCTGACCCACCCTAACAGACAGTGTCAAAGCCAATTTCCTCATCTGTAAAGCGGGGCTGACAGCTCCCCTGCCCCTCATGGAGCTGTTACGAGGACCACAAGTGTACCTGAAAATATCATGAAGACTACACGTGTAGGCATGTTGCTGGCACGGTGTTTGCCTGTATTTTTATTTTACAACACGTCTATGAGCTGCCCCTCCCTAGGCTGGTGTCACCCCGGACCCACGCCACAGGCACCTATGGGGGTAGGGGCCTCCATGGCACTTCCTGAAACGCTGAGAATAACGCAGACCCCACCAAGTACCTCGACACAACCAAGAGTCTGACATCTTCAGGTGGGAAACTATGTGTGTAGTTCAGATTCTTTATTCTTCAGATGAAGAAAGTGAGGCTCACAGAGTTGAAGGGTCAGAGCCAGAGTGAGGTCCGACGTCCCCAGAGAAACGTGCCACCCCACATGCCTTCTGTACTCATCCCTCCGAGATTTCTCCAGAAGGCCCCAAACTGCCCAGCCAGGTCAGACTCCCACCCACAGGCCTTCCAGGGAGAGCAGGGAAGGCCAAGAGGGACCCTTCTTGCAGAGATGGCCAAATGGGCAGAGAAGCAGAGGACTGCCTGGGCTCTCGGCATCAGCAAGGCCTCACCAGCGGTCCACAGGTGCTTTGGGCCCAGCCAGGCTCTGAGCCGACTACATAACTGGTCCCTCACATACAAAAAACGTCACAGGCTCCAAGGTGAGGACAGAGAATCATTTTTAAGTTTCCTAAGAGGAACCTCTAGGTTCTCTAAGGACCTCCCAGCCCTTGGGCCTCTATGGAGCTGGAACCAAGGGGAGCCAAGCTGCACGGGCAGAGGTTGGCACTCAATGTCTCTGCCAGCCCGCTCCACACCCCAGGCCCTCAGCACTTAGACCGTCACAGGAACCAGGTGCCAGGTCTGCAGAGAGCTCGGTAAAGGCCAAAGTCAGCACAAACCCCCAAAATTCCACCTCACGCTCACCTGTGTAGACGCCAGTGACGATGTCTCCCTCCTCAGGCCGGGGGCTATCTGGGACCCACGGTTCTTCCCCTTGTTCCAGCCGGAAGATCAGATCGGGCTTGGGGATTGGGTACCCTGCCAAGGAGAAGAGATGCAGCTGCAGGAGGCTCCGAGGGCCCTGCCTGCACTCAGCTCATGCCCAGGACCAGCCCTCCCCGCCTCACTCTGCTGCAAAAGGGTCCACACTCCCTCCTGTACGTGCCTTTCCCTGACCACCCAGCAGCCCCTGCCCAAACACCTCCACCTGCGAGATGCCTGCACTTCTACTCCCTGGCTCAGGGCACTGCTGGACCACTGTGGGGTTCCAGGACATCCCCCACCCCACCCAGAAGCCAGGTGGTCCTAGGGCTTCCCTGGGAGGTAGGCTGGCCCCAGCATCTACCTTTGCCAAGACCCTGAGGTTTGAGAAACCCCTTCTCAGACAGCTAAGCTCCTGGCAGCCACCACACCAGGCTGCCTCTTAGGGACAAGAGGCCCCTTCCTTACCCAAGGACACCAGGATCCCATAGTTCTCCTCCATGACTTCCTGGTACAGACCCCGCTGGTCTGCGTCCAGCCTTTCCCACTCTTCCAGGGAGAAGTACACAGCCACATCTTCAAAGGTCACCAGCCCCTGGAAAACACAGCCCCAGACACTTCCCTAAGCTGCCTGAGTGAGAGACCGAGGGAGCCCTCCACAAGGAAAGCCAGGGACAGTCAGCCAGTGAGAATGGAATGTGGGTCTCAGGGGACACGGATGCCCAGACAGCACTGGGGCTTTCAGGCCTTGCCACAGCCATGAGAAGCAGGGACCCGATCCCAGCCAATCCCAGGGACTCAGGCTCAGAGAAGATGAACGAGCCAGCTTGTATGGGGCAGAGCCAGGACACAAACTGAGGCCAGGAGACAACAAAGTCAGGCCCTGGCCCCTCCTACGTCATGAAGTCCGGCTCGAGCCAAGGCTGTGGCCACGTCGGCAGTGTGAAGGCCCACTCCTAGGGGGACAGGAGGCACCAGCTGAGCGTGGGCACTGGTGCCCGATCTGACTGGGCAGGAAACCAGAGCCTGGACAGGTGCAGGCACTCCAGCTGAGGGGGCAGCCCGAACCCAGGGCAGAGCCAGGCCTCTAAAGTCACTGTGCACGGTGCAGTTCAGTGGGTGGCGGCCAAAACAATCAAGACAATCCAATGGCCTGGGAAGGGTCAGACCCCAGGAAAACAGAAGCATATCCCCTGGGTTCAGGGCTGGACGCCCAGCCACTTCCTGCAGCCCTGTCGCAGCGCAGAGCCCAAGCCTGGCTGGGCAGCCCAATGCTGCTACTACTGCCAGCAGAGGTCTCCAGGGCAGCAGGTGCCAAGGCCCCCTGGGGAAACCCTGCCTGGGTTACCTGAGCTCCAAACAGAAGAGGGCAGCTCACCTGAGACCCAGCCGTCAGGAAGTCATCCTCCTCATCATCCTCCTCCTCCTCCTCTTCCTCCTCCTCCAGGTCCTCATCCCCAGGAGTGGCTGGAAGCCCGGAGGCCTGCAGGGCTGCGGGGAAGCTCTCTTAGGGGCCAGCTGCCCTTTAGTACTCAGCCTGGCCGCCTCTGCCCAGCCAGCGAAGAGGCTCAGCAGCCTCAGCCGCTCCCTCACTCTTAAACCCGGCCCTGCCACCCAGCTCCACCCGCTCGGGGCCAAGAGCTCTCCGGGCTTGGCCCATCCCTGTTCCAGCCCACCCACGCCCCCTTTCCCTCCTCCCCAAGGGTGGGCTCCTTTCTCTTACCCTTTTTCTGAAGCACTGGGGACTTGGCATCACCACCAGGGCTCAGTTGCTCCTGGGTCCCCAATGCCGGACTCTGCTCCTCTGCCAGGACCTCCTCCACATCATCCTCCTCCTCCTCCTCCTCCTCTGCCCCCACCTCCACCTCTGCCACCTCTTCTACCTGCGCCACGTCCTCCACCTCCTCCTCCTCTTCCACTACTATCTCTTCCTCCTCCTCTTCCCCTCTTTCTTCCTCCTCCTCCTCCTCCTCCTGGTCAGCATCACACTCTGACCCGTCCTGGACCCTCTCCAGCTGGGCGGCTGGGGAGTCTGGCATCGTGTGAAGGGCTGCCATCCTCCCTCAGAGAGCCTCCGCTGGGCCTGGAACAAATGGGCACAGGGTGAGAGGCCGCTCACAGCACGACACACAGGTCCCCTCACGGGGCCTCCCGCCAGCCTCTGAGGGGGGAGGATTTACTCCCCACATTATGTAGTTGAAGACAAGAGATGAGGGAAGCTCCAGCTCTTTCCACAGACTTATGCTGAGTAACCAAGACATTCTGAACTCAGAAAGGTGGCCCGAGAGCCCCTCCCTATGGGCCCCTGGGATGTGGATCTCAGCTCTCTCTCACCAGCAGCTCCACGCCTGGCATGAACTGCCCCTCTCTCGGAGTAAATCAGGCATTTATCCTACAGTGTTTATCCCCAGGGACCATGAGAGCACTGAGTCAGGGCAACACAGCCCGAAGGTGGTCCACGTTTAGCTGAAAGGCATAAGCGCAGCCTATAAGGAACAGCCCACCTGACACCCAGAACAAAAAGCAGCTTACCCAGTCCTCAACACACGAAGGAGACCAGCGGAATGCCCAGGAGAGGTCTAGGCGCGGCCAGGCTGTGGGCACTTGCAAGGCACTATGGGGCAGGGGGAGATGGCAGTGCTGGTAAGACAGGCCCCGAGGAGTGGGTCAGGCTCCTTCCTGTGGGACAGGGGAGAGAGGGTGCCAGAAGCAGGCATTAACCCGTCTGCCCTCATCCCTCACTCTGTGCAGCGTGTCGGGGAGACTTGGCTCCTCTGTGGACCAGCACAGATGATGGAACGTGCCCTGTGACATTTCTTCACGTGTGGGGACTTGACTCCTAAGGGCTGAAGTGCCAAAGCCCCAGAGGCTATGGGGTCCTACCCTCCCAACAGTGTCACAGACAGCTCAGCCCAGGGCCTCAGGGGAGACACAGCCATGCTGCCACCTGGAGCCCTGGGCCATGGGCACAGCAGGATGGGCAGCTGCAGGCCCTGGGGCCTCCATCCAGCTGCATGTCCTTCACCAGCCCCCTGTGGAGTCCCAAGGGCAGGGCTGAGCCACGGTTTTGAGAAGTCAGTTTCTATGGCTCCTTTCTGGGTATAAACCTGACCCACACCATCAGTGTCACAGACCTGAACGGGCCCATGCCCAACACAAGCCAAGCCCACCCCAGAATCCTGGGGGTAAGGGTATGAACCCCAATGGGATCCTGAAATGTCAGGCCACACTGTGCAGGGGCCCACCCAGCTCTCCCAGCAGACAGCATCTGCCACAGAACACCTACAAGACTGGGCGCCCCACGTGGGGACAGCGCAGACCACAGGCCCAGTGTTCTTAGGGACACATAGGAGGAAACTGCTCAGTGCTAAGCTCTCTATAACCCTTCACTTTCCTGTTACTAAGGCAGCAGATGCTCGTTTTCTGAACTGCTTTGAGCAGCTGCTTTAAAATTCACACTGTAACAGCCAGGAAACTCTGAGCACTCGTGCAGGCCCACCCAAGTTCTGAGGCTGGGACACACTGGCATCCAGAAGCCACCTCTGTCCTCACCGTCACAAGTTCCTCCCTCACTGCCTCCAGCCCCCATCCTAGTTCCAGCATCACTGGCCCCAAAGCCTCAGGTCACAGTGATGCCTAGGAGGTCACCCAGCCTCCAGCCTCTCCCAGAAGCCCCCAGGGTCTCTGGTGTGTGGAAATGCCTGAAGTGTAGAAACACATGTGCTGCGTGTGTGTTACCCTAGCCACCTCCAGGAGCACTCGGCCTTGCCAACACTCGGGGACCTGAGAACACTCAGCTGCAGTTTCCTAACCACCACCCACCTGAGGCCTAGAGTAGGGCTTTTCTCAGGCAGGCCTCAGGCTGCAAATTCAGGCTGAGCCCAGATGCCGTGCCAAGCACCGCAGAGCTGTCTCCTGGCTGGCCACCACTGGAGCAGCAACCTCAGATGCCCACAGGCCAGGCCACCATATGTGAGGACTCAACAAAAGAAGTGAGCTTCATGCCTTTGGAATAAAGTGGCCCATGTTCACCCTACCTCAGGACCTCTGCATGTGCCATTCCCCCTCCCCAGAACTCTCTTCCCCTCTTCTTCAGGGACCTTCTGGAGGCAGCCCCCCTGGACCCTGTTACACAGGTCCCTGTATTCTTCCCTTGCAGCACCCACCACATTTTTGTAATATACTTATGGAACTTTCTTTTGTCTAAGTACAGTCAAAGGAGCTCCCTTTGCTCATCTCTGAATCCCCCCATGCCAGACACAACAAGCATTCACATAACTTACTGAAGAAATGGCTGTAAAGCCTGTGGTCGATGCGACAGATATAGAATTTTTTAAACTCAACATTCTGGCCCTACTATTGTGTTCCAGAACAGGCTGACCACTGCTGGGGGGTCCTTCAAACTGAAACTCACCCCAGAAGCAGTGGAGAGTCTCTGCCTCCAAAGAGGATCCAGGGTAAAGCCTCTTCTCCCAAGAAGTCTACCCACATCAATGACCAGAGAAGGGGAGGACTGACCAGCCCTGGCAGAGGACAGCAGTCCCCTCACAGGCCCAGAGCCAAGCACAGCCAGACATCATATGTGCCCCAACCCAAGTTTCAGTTCAGAATACTTTGAAAAATGGACTTCAGGGGGCATGTTAGAGTTTATATTCTTGCAACTCAGACCTGGGTTCTCTGCCAGCCCCAGGCCCACACACTCTCCCTTCTCTTTCCAACCTGTCAACCCACTGGAAACTTACTTTGCTCACATCTCCCTTGGCATCCGATTCCAGGTCAGAAGCCACAGGGGGTCAGGTTAAGCAGCCTCATCAATGTAAATCCCTGGGTCATCCCAGACCCTCATTTCCACTGGGGCCCTGCACCCTGGGATATGGTGCTGCAGACATTTAGAACTGAGTGTGACAAGACAGCTTCCAAGAGAAGGAAGAGAGACAAGGACAGAAAGAAACGGCAAAGCCTAGAAACGCTCCACAAAAGTTCCAAACCCAGGGAAACACACCTAGGGGAGTAGGAGGACATGTGTGGGTACACTTGTATCTAGTCCCCTTCTTTCCCTCTGGGTGGCCCCACTGACCTCAAGGCCCTTCAGGGCTTCAGGTCCTCCAAGGAGACTTCCTTCCCTGACCACTGCAATCCTGTCTGTCCATGGACTTTGACTCCCCCTGCTCTCCTGGGTTTGCTGCCGGTGCAAGTATATCCATGGGGGCCATCCCAGATCTCAGAGGGCTGCCCCCTCACCACTCCAGCCAACTCCCCAGACCTGCCAACACTTGTTGAGCCAAACCAAGTGCCAAGGTCTCCACACACAGGCAGAGCTAGGGGCCTGCACCTCCCCTTCCCCCTGCCCTAGGGTCCTTGACCAAAGGCCAGCCTCTGTCCTACCTCTGCTGGCACATGGGGCAGTCCAGACTCCATCCAACCCTAGGAATGGGTTTCCCTACCCACCTGCCACCACAGAGGACAGCATAGCTGCCCACAGGGGCTCTATCTGCAGATGAGGGAAGGTTCAGACAGGGCCCCCCAAGGTCACAAAGCAGGCTCTTGGGGGCGACAGCCAAGCCACCTCCCTGCCCCCAGGGGGTTTATTTGGCCTCCACCTCCCGCAGAGAACGAGGCGGTGACAGCCCCTCCTGGATGGGTGTGTCCCTGGGGCGGCGCGGCCCAGACCCTGCCCCTGCGGCCGAGGAGGGGGCGGCCACCTCCCGAAGCGTCGCGCGTGTCCTCCGCAGCCCGCCCACTCGGCGCTGCCTGCCTGGACCGGTCCCGGGGCATCGGAGCCCGCTCCCAGCGCGCAGGCCCGGGAAGGGGTCCGCGGACGGCGCGGAGCGTGGGCGCTGCCGCGGAAGGCCTGACCCGAGCGGCTCCAGCCCCGCCAGGCCCAGGCCCCGCCGAGCGCCGCGGCCTCCCCAACCTCCGCGCCGGGCGTCTAGGGGCAGCCCGGGCCCCACCGCCGCCCCCGAGCCGGGCCCGCCGCACCTGCCGCGCGTGCCGCCGTCCCCGCCCCGCCCCGCGAGGCCACTCACAGCGGGAGTTACGCCGGCCGAGCCGCGGGCCGGACTCCGGGGCCGGGGCCGGGGCCGGGGCCTGCGGGCGGCTGCGCGCCCCGCGCTACACAAAGTGACGGCCCCGGAGCTGCGCGGCAGCGGCGCGTGGGCACCGGAAGTGCCGCCCGCCGGCCCCGCCCCGTGCGCGCCCACGGGGGGGCACTTCCGGTCACGCGGGGCCACCGGCGCCGAGTCTCGGAGTGCGGGAGCTGCGCGCCCGGCCGAAATCCGAGGGGGCGCCCGGCGGGGACGGCGGCGTCCTGGACCCTCGTGGGTCCCCCACGGCCTGGTCCCGGCTCCCTGCCCGCCTGGCGGCCCCAGGCAGCCCCTGGGGGTGCTGCGAGGTCCCGCCGCTCCGACCACCGCCTCCCCCAACCCGGCCACCTCTGCTGTGATCCAGGGGGCGCCTGCGGGTGTCTGTCCACAGGACCCGCCAGGACCCCACGATGATGCAGGGAGGCGGTGACCCCCGTGGGCGGTGGAGATTGGGGGCGGGGCCGGGAGTGGGCTAGGTGCCCGCGCCCGCGTGGGTCGGTGCTGAGCCGGCGCCGGGCAGACGTCCTGGGGTTCGCAGGGCAGATGGACGGATGTAGCCAAGGACTAGGGGGCGGCTGAATGCAGAAAGGGCCGGGGCTGCCGAGGCCACACCTGGAGGGAAGGGCCGTCCACGCACAGCGAGTAGCCGGTGTGGAGGCAGAGGTGCAGGCGGCCCTGGGAGCTGTGGAAAGGTCGGTGGGCTCAGCGACCACCCGCATCCCTGCCCCCCAGGGGACGCAGCTGATGATGAATTCTGGGTTCCACAGAGTCTGGGCATTTTTCAGCCTGGAATGAGTCCCGGGCTCCTTCCCCAGCTCCCACCCTAATGTGTACCGTTATTCTTAGTGCTTTTGCGTGGTGTCTCCCGGCCTTGAACCCTCGAGACAGGGCATCAGCCTGACTGGACTAGAGGTGGAGGAGGACTCAACCTTTGTCCCGCAGAGGGGTGCAGTCCCCCGAAAGCCTTGCCTTTCCCTCAACACCAGCTGCCCGCCATTCTGCAGAATTGGACCCCTCACAATGATCATGCTTGGCTGTTGGTCTTTTCAAATGTTTTAAAGTTGGCAGGGTTTGGTGGCTCACACCTGTAATCCTAGCACTTTGGGAGGCCGGAGTTGGGAGGATCGCTTGAGGCCAGGAGTCGGAGACCAGCCTGCACACCATGGCAAGACCCTGTCTCTACAAAAAATACAAAACTTAGGCCTGGTCATGCCCATCTGTAGTCCCAGCTACTCGGGAGGCTGAGGCAGGAGGATCACTTTAGCACAGAAGTTTGAGGTTGTAGTGAGCTGTGATGATGCCATTCTAGCCTGGGCAACAAAGCGAGACTCTTCCTCAAAAAAAAAAAAAAAGTTTTAGGCTGGGTGTGGCAGCTCAAGCCTATAATCCCAGCACTTGAAGGCAGGATCACTTGAAGCCTAAGAGTTTGAGATTAGCCTGGGCAACATAGTGAGGCCCCTGCCATCTCTTAAAAAAAAAAATCATTTTTTAAAAAAAGTTTTAAAGTTAGTAACATTTAAAAATTGAGAATCTCACTCTTGAAAAAGAAACAAAATTGAAAAATCAGAAGTTCTGGCAACACAGGGCCCACACAGGGTACCAGTGAGTAGGGCCTAAGACGTGACCACCCCTGTGGATGGGACTGGGCTTTGTCACCTCCCCAGTACTCACCACTCCCCGACACCTCTCTCCAGGCTCTGTGTGTGACACCACCTGTCTGGTCCTGTGGGTATCTTAAGCTTTCCAGCCCTGGACCCCTGTCTTAGACCCTTCCCCACCATACCTGACCTGGCAAGTTGAGCAGGAAGTGGCATTCACCCCAGATGGTTCCAATGAAGGGCTCCAACTGTAGGATAATTAACAATTAACCAAGGGGAAGGGAAGCCACAGGAATGTGGGAGCCCCAGAGACTGGCAGCCTCTGCCACCTTTAGACCTGAAGTAGAGGAAAGGGCAGAATTTTGCCAAGCCTGAAGAGAGCTAGTGGAATAGAGGTGGGGTGAATTGGTAGGAGCTGTGATTATGGAGGGACAATACCCCAACACTGCCCTCCCATCCCATGTCACCTGCCAGCACTGCCATTGGCCAGATCAGCTGTAACGTGGAGGGCAGAGGAATCCAGGGAATGCAGTCCTTGGTCAGTCTCCCGGGAGCCAGGGCCAGGGAGAAAACAAGCTTCAGGGGAAGGGTGTGTGACATAATCAATTGTTCCATCCCTGCCCTAGACCCCTCCACCTGTCAGGCAGGGACCCCAGTCACCCCACATCTCAGATCTCCTCCTGGCTTGTCCCCCCATCTGATACCTAATCCATGACTCAGTTTCTTCCCCACAGAGATTTTCCAAGGCAGAGTCCCCCAGACTCTCCCCACTCAGCAGGCCCCTGCCCTCCAAAAGGTCTCTTCCCCCCTCCAGCCCCAGTCCCCCTCAGCTGATGCCCTTCCCCAGGGTAGAAGCTGAGCAAAGAGCCTTGGCCCCTTGGCCCTTCGGGTTCCTTCCTGTCACTGAGGGTCGCCTCTCCTTCCTCCTGCCCCACGAAAGGCAGAGTTCCCAAAGCTTGTCTCGCTCAGAACACAGAGTGGTGCAGCCAGGCAAAGGCCCCACAGTCCACCAATTTAGCACATCTCTGGTCAAAATTAGGCTTGCCAAGTGCCCCCTCCCTGCCCCACGCCTGTGACTGCAAGAGTAAAGTGTGCCCAGGGGACCACCCGCCGTTCTGTAAGAATTAAACAGAAGCCACTTGCTAGGAGACTTTGTATCAATGTTTACTTTGCAATCAGATAAATAAAAATTCTCTCTTCTGACTCCCTCAACGCCCCCTCGACCCATTCCATTCAGTCCTGCTCTCCACAGGCCGGGATGGGATGCTGGGTGTGGCTTTGCCAATGGCCTCAGACTGGCTGAGCCTGGGCAGACCACCCTCCCCTAGGCCCTGGGTCATCTTTGCGCCTACTCAGGGTAGTGCTGTGCTGTCCCAAATGGGCCACACATGGGCCATGCGTGTCCTGAAGTCACTGGGCCCTGAGCCTTCAGGCTACCTAAGTCTGGAGCTGCAGGGGTCAGGGCTGGCTGCCCCAGGTGTTGTAGGCACAGCCTCTGGGCATGACCATAGGACAGGGCCCCTACCAGGCCAGCCTCTCCCCACGGGGAGACCCAGGTTCTAGCCTGGGTCCTCCTGCTCCCTCCCCTGTATGCCTAGCGTCTTTGTGACACACTTGTGTAGCAGCAACATTCCTGAAAGCACCATGTGGCCTGTTGCTTGGGTGTCATGAATGTCACAGTCCCAGGCAAGCCTGGCCATTGGCCCTCTCTGGCTACCCCTTCTGTGGGTTCTCAGGGACCAAAACCAGACCCTCCCTTCCTCTGATGCCTGTAGCCTTACCCTGGACTCCTGGCATGCACACACACACACACACACACACATGCATGCGTGCACGCACGCTTTTTCTTCATTCTTAGCAGCATGTGTTCACACATGTATGTGTGCACTGTCTCCACGATGACCTATTTACACTCAGTGCACGTGCATTACACTCCTGCGTGTGCTGGGCCCTGCACTCACTGCTGGGGCCTCTGAAGAGCTCGGGCCGGCCGTCAAGTGGGTGGGGAGACAGAAGCCTTCTAATGGGGCCACGTGGCTCACCAAGCTCCAGGAATCACACGCAGAGGATGTGAGAGCCACAAGTGGGGCTGGCGGGGCAGGAATCAGCAGGGAGAGGACCACAGGAGCAAAGGCAAGAGAGCCTGGGAGCTCCTTGTACCCAGGACAGCCCGAGCCCCTGCCCACATCCCCAGCCTCCACCCCACCATGCTCAGTGCAGGCCCTGCCCCCACCTGCAGGAAGATGTGAACTTACCCTGGGGCTCTCAGAACTCAAAATCCTGCCTGGCAATGACAGAGTGTTTTGATAACACTTCTAAATGCAGGCAGGTGTTGGTGTTCCATATCATGGATGATTGGAAATCGGGTGGGATTTGATGCCACTTTTTGATATGATGGGCTGGGTTCTAGATGCCAAGTCCTGCCCATCACCTGCCCCTCCATAAGGCACCTGGTGAGCTGGAAATACAAGGAACACCAGGGAAGGGAACCCAATCCCACTCCAACAAAAACCGAAAGTAGACGATGCTCCCCAGGCCTCCCCTACAAAGGGCTCGAGGCCTTCTGCCAACACAAGGCGGACTGGGGAGGGAGCAAGGGTGGGCCGGCCTGCACCAGTGGCCGGTCCACCTGCCACCCAGCTGCTTGCTCGAGCAGGAGGAGCCGGGACAGAGCTGGTTGGCAGCCTGCCCCTGGGCGAGGCCTGTCCAGGCCTGTGCACCTGCTTTCTGGAGCAGGAAGCAGCCAGAACAAGAAAAACAGATACCTGCATGGATGCCACTGCTCGGCCCAGCCAGTGCTGGCCTGTCAGTGAGCATCTTTCCCTCCCTCATGGGCACTGGCGGGCAGTTGTCGGGGGTGGGCTGGAGCAAGAGGGAAGCAGCAGTCCTCCCAGCCTCAGCATGAGCTCCTCCTGCCTGGGACAGGGCAAGTCCTGAAGTCCCAACTGTGAGGTGCAGCCTGAGAGCTGTGGCCAGGAGCTGAAAGAAAGCAGAGGGGAGGAGGTCCCTGGCCTTCCCAGGACAGGTGGGGTCTCAGCCCAGAGACTGGGACACTGTAGGGCAGGGGACACCTAGCCTGAACAAGAGCTTGAGGTGGGAGCTTGGGGCAAGTTCAGAGACCAGGGTGGTCCCATGGCTGGAGCTTAATGCCCCTATGGGGACCTCATGGCAGCAGCAGGCAGCCACAGAAGGCATCAGGCAGAGGGAGGGTCATGATTTGCCAAGATGGATGGGGTCATGGCAGGGAGTCCAGGTGGTCAGCAGGAGCCATCCAAAGGCTGCTGAGGTTACCCAGGTGGAGGTGACAGAGTTAAGCTATGGAGATGGGAATTGTTGCTTAGCCAGAACCTGATCCCTTTGAGAACACCCTCGTGGGGAGCCACATGGCCTGATTCTGTGACCCTGACACCACTGTCAAAGATGAGGACTCAATCTTCCCACTACCCTTCCAGAAGGGGTCCTCCTCCCTGCCCCGGCCCCATCCTTGAATCCCCGAGTGTCCCCAGGTGCCAGGTCTGTCACAAACCATCGACCCGGCAGCTGTAGGGCACACTGGGAGTGAGTGGCCACTAGGGCTGGGGGCTGTCAGAGGAAAGAAGGAACAGACCCTCCCCCCCCCCAGCACCCACAAAAGTGTCCACCAGGCAGGGCCGAATCA